>JAVGVS010000440.1:0-321767 GCA_032718565.1 Distichodus sexfasciatus | reverse complement strand
GGACGCCCACGTCACGCCCAAAATCACTCTGAACATGTGGAGCGTGTGCTGTTGTTATAATAAATATAGTAATAATAATAATGCTTTTTATTTAGTGGAGTCTTTCATAACACTCAAGAACACAAAATAAAATAATTCATTACAAAATTAATTTAAAAAAATGCATCAGAACAAACAAACGTTTAAAGAAAACGTATAAATCTGTTTCTCAAGTAGCGCTAATTTGGGTCTTCTTGGTCATTACTGATTGTACCCACACCTTGTTACGCGTGATCTTGTCTCATATTCATATTTGGAGAAAGATTTTTCAATATTTTAAAAAATACACAAACACTGAGCTCAAAACTCTTTGCATAAAAATGCGAACGATAAAATTTCTGCCCGATTTTTGTCCGTGCAATTTTTAGCGTTAGTAGCCGCTTGTTGTTTGCCTGTTTAATAGCGTGTATTAAATGTGAGATGTAAAGCCGAGTCTCGCGTTCGTGTAGAATCCTGTTCTGGACGGACTGGGACGCCAGCATGCCGAGGATCGAGGCGGCCTCCATGAGCGGAGAGGGACGACGCACCATCCACAAGGAGACGGGGAACGGAGGCTGGCCAAACGGACTGACCGTCGACTACCTGGAGCGCCGCATCCTCTGGATAGACGCCAGGTAGCTCCTTTACCTTTGCCACCACGAAACCAGCTTTCACCAGGGAACTGTTGGTGCGCTTTCGGGGGCCGGGGGCCGATTCTTCTGCGTCGATTCTTACGCGCGTCTCCTCTCTGTCGTCTCTCTCAGGTCTGACGCTATCTACTCTGCCAAGTACGACGGCTCGGGGCTGATCGAGGTGCTGCGAGGACACGAGTACCTTTCCCACCCGTTTGCGGTCACCATGTACGGGGGCGAGGTGTACTGGACCGACTGGCGCACCAACACCCTCGCCAAGGCCAACAAGTGGACGGGCAACAACGTCACCGTGGTGCAGAGGACCAACACCCAGCCCTTCGACCTGCAGGTGTACCACCCGTCCCGGCAGCCGCAAGGTGAGGCAGGGGGAGCTCCGGCTTTTCTGTAGACGTCTTGACCTTTAACCCCTCGTTCACACTCTCCCTCACTCCCTCCATCTCCTCTCTTTCTCACTCACCCTCTCTCAGCTCCTAACCCATGTGCTGCTAATGGAGGTTTGGGTCCATGTTCTCACCTGTGTCTGATCAACTACAATCAGACCTTCTCTTGCGCCTGTCCTCACCTGATGAGACTCAGCACAGACAACCACACCTGCTACGGTATTTACACACACACACACACACACCACACAAACGAACCCTTGTTTTCTCCACTTTTGAGTGTAAAGTGCTTTGGATTTGAGAAAAGCGCTAAACTAAACCTCCCTCCCCTCCAGAGTCGCGCATGTTCCTGCTGTACGCCCGTCAGATCGAGATCCGCGGCGTGGACATCCACAACCCCTACTACAACTACATCATCTCCTTCACCGTGCCCGACATCGACAACGTCACCGTGGTGGACTACGACGCCCTGGAGCAGCGCATCTACTGGTCCGACGTCAGAACGCAGACCATCAAAAGGGCCTTCGTCAACGGCACCGGCATCGAGACCGTCGTCTCAGCGGGTAAATATCTGAAAGATTAATACAAGCAGACGAAGGCACTTTCGTCCCTGACGATGTGATAACATTTTTGCCGTGTGCGTGTGTAGACCTGCCCAACGTGCACGGCCTGGCGGTGGACTGGGTTTCACGAAACCTGTTCTGGACGAGTTACGACACCAACAAGAAGCAGATCAACGTGGCCAGACTGGACGGATCCTTCAAGAACGCAGTCATACAGGGCCTGGACAAACCACACTGCCTCGTGGTGCACCCAGTACTGGGGTGAGAAACACACACACACACACACACTCGAGAAGCTTAGCACGTTGCAGAAACGTCACAGCTAGTGAGGAAACAGTGGATAAAATGAGACGAGATCATAAAGTGTCAGATCCGACAAGGGGCTTGTGCATCGTCATATTATTATATATTATAACTCTGTTTTTACTGTCGTTAACTCTCATTGTGAGGCTCACTTCTTGGCTAAAACGTACAAATAATTAAACAAGTAAAAGTGAAAAATTAGATTAAAAGGAAAATATACGATGCATTTAAGAAGATTCGATCTTAAACTCCAGGCTAAAGGAAACGAGTCATTAAAAGCAACTCGGAAAGCAAGAGGGAGAGCTTCCTTCGTTTTTGCTGCATAATTTGCTTGCTAAGAACCTCGGCCGCGCTGCTGCAGGACCTCGGTTGCCAGGAGCAACGCCGCGGGCCGCCACTGCACAGACGCCAAGGCTGATTTAAGTCTGAAAAATTACATGGAACCCCCGTATTTCACAGCCGAACACATCACCGACAATCACATCTCACTTCACCTAGAGAGCTGCAGCGCTCCGAGACCACAACGGGGAATAAACACTACCACGTTAGCGGCGACATGTGGCGTGCTAGACGTTCCCTTTAGATTATATTCATTATTAGCAACGTTAGCATGTTGGTGACAGTAGAAGTCTGTCTGTTTTTGATTATCGTTAGCCACATTAGCTTATCTTTTTCACTTTTAGCCACATTAGCCACTGGGGCTACTTTCAGCTAACTTTCAATAAACTGTTTATTAAGGCTGAACCATTTAACGTCATTAGTAACAGTCATTTTTATGGTATGGTCAATATTTGGCATTTTAGATATATTTTTATTTCTTTTAAATATTAAGTGTTGAATCCTTTAATCTTGAAATCTTTTAAAACATGAGTCTTTAAAATCTTGAATCTTGTAAATCCCGAATCTTTTAAATCTTGAATCTTTAACATTTTGAATCTTTTCCATTTTAAATCTTTAACATTTTTAGTATTTTAAATTTTGGATTTTTTAAACCTGGAGTCTTTAAAATCTTAAATCTATCTGGAATCTGTAACGTCTTGAATCCTGAATCTTTTGATCTTGACTCTTGAGTCTGTTAAATCTTGAATCTTCTTCTTTTAAATCTTGAATCATGAATCTCTTATATTTCTCTCATATCTCTTCTATATCATGAATCTTTAACACCTTGAATAATTACCATATTGAATCAAATCTTGATTCCGGAATCTTTACCATCTTGAATCTTTTGAATCTTGAATCTTTTCAATCTAAAATCTTTCAAATCTTGATTCTGGAATCTTTTGAATCTTGAATCTTTTCAATCTAAAATCTTTCAAATCTTGATTCCGGAATCTTTACCATCTGGAATCTTTTGAATCTTGAATCTTTTCAATCTAAAATCTTTCAAATCTCGATTCCGGAATCTTTACCATCTGGAATCTTTTGAATCTTGAATCTTTTCAATCTAAAATCTTTCAAATCTTGATTCTGGAATCTTTACCATCTTGAATCTTTTGAATCTTGAATCTTTTCAATCTAAAATCTTTACCATCTTGAATCTTTTGAATCTTCCTGTACGTAAAACTTGTCTCTAATGGCTGTTTTAACCGTGATCTTGCAGGAAGCTGTACTGGACAGACGGCGACAACATCAGCATGTCCAACACGGACGGCAGCAACCGCAGCGTCCTCTTCACCAATCAGAGAGGACCAGTGGGTAAGAGGCTCCTCCCACCTGCATAATCAGCTTTATTTGGGGTTTAACAGGGGCGTGGCCGGGAACATAAATGAGGCAGACCTCCTGTTAATGAACTCATTCACACGATCAGTTTTGAACTGTCTGTACAATGAAGCGCTGAACGGCATGAACATCGCCCCCACGCCCCTGTTTTTTCCTCCTCTGTGTGCTGCAGGTCTGGCTTTAGACTTCGATGAGAGTCGTCTGTACTGGGCCAGTTCTGGAAACAGCACCATCAGCCGCTGCAAGCTGGACGGGTCAGGCCTGGAGGTGCTGATGGGGGTCAAGGGCAAACTCAACAAGGCCTCAGCACTCGCCATCATGGGTAACCGCACGCCTTACTCGTCAAAAACGCCGCTTTATGCCGCGCGTCATCCGATATATATTTCATCCCATTTCTCATTTAGCCTGTTTCAGTGTTCCGCGTCATTGTCAGCGTTGGTAACTCCGAGAGTGAGCGTGCGCTTTAATCATGTATATTTGTGAGCTCTGATTGGCTGATGCGACTCGTTTCCCAGGTGACAAGCTGTGGTGGGCGGATCAGGGCACGGATCAGATCGGGACGTGCGATAAGAAGGACGGAGGGAACTGGAGAGTTTTAAGGAACAGCACCTCGCCCATGATGCACATGAAGATCTACAACGAGACTGTACAAACCGGTGAGGCTGAGTGCTAACGTCGGGCTCGACCGATTCTCTTCCTGACTGGTTGTCGATGCCGATATTTAGTGTTTTTATGGTCATTTTTTTAAAGTTGTGATAAAATAAATGAATGTAAAAATATTCTACTCTAGATTTGACGGAGCAGACTCTCCGTCACCACTCTGTGGTTTAGAGGAATTATTTATTCATTCATTTGCTTCTTTATTTATTTGTTTAACTTTATTTTAGGGATGCACCGATTGCAATTTTCTACGTCATCATTGGTTTTTCTGTAAAAACTGTCTGTAGTGTGCAGTCAATCACAAGACCAGGAGCCATCGGCCAATAGGATTCGCAGGCAGAAGCTGCCAAAACCCCGCCCCCCCAAACTGCCAAAACCCGCCCCCTTTCAAACTGCATGTGCAGAAATCTCACTCGAGCCAAAAAAGCCGCTCGTCTGTAATTTACTTCACGCGCGAGGACATTTAACACACCGAGAGGAAAAAAGACATTAGCGAGAGGAAAAATACAGTTCGCTCGCAATATTATCACAACCGCGCACTCGATTCTTCATTTTGTGCTCTTGAGTTTCACATTTGCGCGCGCGACTTTGAAATTTACGCCCGCGAATTTTTTGCGGCAAGCCATTTTGCGCGCTCTAGTTTTCGCGTTGATGTGACGCCATACTCACGCACCCAAAACTCATTTCGTCGCCGCACGATGTCACCCCATTCAAAGTGAATGAGAAACCCCTCCGTTGAGCGTACATGTGAACGCTGCCCGAATGCGCGCGTGGCTGTGCCGCAAGTAATGCGCATACGGCATACGCAATACGTGCGAGTGATCGGCCGATCGCCGATCAGGCCAAAAATCGGACGGTTCCGATCGCTGGCCGATCGATCGGTGCATCCCTACTTTATTTGAAGAATGACTGCTGGGAGCTTCGTGCACTTTCCATGTTAAAACCACGATGAAGTTCTTAGAATTAAACACGCGTTCAAAGGTGTTTGAAGTCCGTTTTGTGTTAGCATTTGATATTTTGATTACAATTTCCATTTTTACAGCAGGCCTATAACGGTTCTAAATATTGCTTACTGTCCTCCTCGATTAGTTATAATCCGTATCGATATTGGCCGACTCATAATGCAGAAGTTAATTTTCAGTTTTTATAAGAATGCCGTGTTTTTGCCCCTCAGATTGTGTGAAATGCGGCATTTCGACATCTCCAAATCGCTAATACGTTTTTACAGTAGATCAGCAGTCGTCGTTGAGTGAAGTCTCATTGTCGTTATCGGCAGTATGGCAAAAAGCATACGGGTCGAGCCCTAATTTTTATGTAGGGTGTGTGTTTGTTCAGGGTGTGTGTTTATGTAAGAGTGTGTGTTTTGTGCAAGACTCACATTTGCTTGTGTGTGTCATTTACAGTGCTGATAAGGAGTCAGATTTGTCGGAGACTGATATTGATGGCAGATTTATAGCAGCTGATGACAATAAAACCCCTCCAGTCGTTCCAAACTCCACTCAGGCTCTGATTTGTGTGAGATAATGATGGGAATGGTGCATTTTTTTTCCCATTTTTAGTTCATTTGAATAATTTCATCTTTTTTTGGGTGCTCCGGTTTCCTCCCGCAGTCCAAAGGCATGTGATGTAGGTTAATTGGCGACTCTAAATTGTCCCCCTATGGTGTGAATCTGTGTGTGACTGCGCGAGTATGTGTGCCCTACGGTGTGTTGGTGCCTCTCCAGGGTTGCGCCCCTAAGTTCCCGGGATAGGCTCCGGTCCCCCGCGACCCCAGTTGGGATTAAGGGATTAAGCAGGAGTTTCCTCCGGGTGCTCTGGTTTCCTCCCACAGTCCAAAGGCATGTGCTGTAGGTTAATTGGTGACTCGAAAATCGGCCTCGTATGGTGTGAATGTGTGTGTTGACCGTGTGAGTGTGTGTGTGTGTGCGCACTGCGGTGTGTTGGCGCCTGCCCAGGGTTGTTCCCCGCCTTGCGCCCGAAAGTTCCCGGGATAGGCTCCGGTCCCCCTGCGACCCCAGTTGGGATTAAGCGGTTCGGAGAATGAATGAATGAATGAATATATACATATGACTTTGGCAGTGAGTGACACCTTGCTTTATCTCAGGAGTGTTTTTGCAATTGCTCCCACTTCAAAAAAAACGTCAATCCTACTACGTATCTGACTCCATCTGGCAGCTGCCAAGCGTGCACTGTGATGCAGTGATACGGTGCGGGAGCCAACCAGACGCCGCTTCTGGAAAATGGCCCGTCTCGTACACTCGTTCCCAGCCTGGGATTTGTTGTGACACACACTTTTTTAATGCCCATGTTAGTTCAGAGTTTCGTGTTGATGATGATGATGATGATGAAGATGCTGAAGGTGTTGTTTTATGCTCTTCTTCAGGCTCCAACATGTGCAGTAATAATAACGGAGACTGCTCTCAGCTCTGTTTGCCCACATCACCCTCCACCCGGTCCTGCATGTGTACCGCGGGCTACAGCCTGAGGAGCGGACAGCAGTCCTGCGAGGGTAACACACACACACACACATCACACACACACACATATCGCACACATTTAGGTCTCATATATGTTGTTTCATATCCCGATAACAATATATGTCACAATATAGTACGTTTTCTGTAAATTCACGTATGGAACGCCGAAGGTGTCACAATTTGCCTATATTTTTCCGCAATTTGGAGTAAAACACCCGTTTTTGTGTGTGTGTGTTTAAGGTGTGGGCTCATTCCTGCTCTACTCGGTTCATGAGGGCATCAGGGGCATCCCGCTGGACCCTGCTGACAAATCTGACGCTCTGGTGCCAGTTTCAGGCTCCTCGCTGGCCGTGGGCATCGACTTCCACGCCGGTCAGTAAACTCTTCTCACACCCTCCCACGCTATTATTATAATCCGCTACAGTCCATACATGTAAGAAACTGTACTACAAGCTACAGAGTGGCCACTTCACCCATTTTTGCTTCCATACCAAGGTCAACTCCATCCTCCGACCCCCTCTCGCAGCTGCCAAGAGTGCGCTGCGATGCAACGAGCTTTTGTTTCTGATAAGACGTCTCTGGTTGTAAATTAAATGAGAAGGTGTTGTTTTTCGACTAAATTCCTGTTGGAAACGGGACGAACGCAGTACCGCGTGCGGGTGATATAGCGGTGCCGTGAGGTTTTGAGTTCTAAAAAGAGAGAGTGTGCGTGTTTGGGGTTCTAGATAATACGTCTGATCGCTGTGTTACAGAGAACGACACCATCTACTGGGTGGACATGGGCCTGAGCACCATCAGCAGAGCCAAGAGGGATCAGACGTGGAGAGAGGACGTGGTGACCAACGGCATCGGCAGAGTCGAGGGCATTGCCGTGGACTGGATAGCAGGTCTGACTCTCACACACACACACACACATACACACACACACACACACGTTCATGTGGAATGCCGGGAGTTTCCTAATAAGTTGAATAAGTCTATCGTATTCGGTGTCTCAATCCTCTGTAGGGAACATCTACTGGACGGATCAGGGCTTCGACGTGATCGAGGTGGCCAGGCTGAACGGCTCCTTCCGTTACGTGGTCATCTCTCAGGGGCTGGACAAACCCCGAGCCATCGCCATCCACCCCGAAAAAGGGTCAGATCCAACTCTCTTCTTCAACAAACCCCCCTACACAGTTTCCGACATTTCACTCTCTCCCCCTCGGCCGGTGCCGCCTCAGTTTTGGGCCAAAGTTCTCACTGCATAGTGGAAGTTCCACAAGCACAATGGTGTGTCTGTACACACTCGCTCGACGTGCTGCTGTGCTTAAGATGTGCCTCCAAAACAGCCCGTCACAGATTTGGAGAAAGCTGCTTTGCTCAGATCTCAGTTTTCTTGAGATGTTGTCAACGCACAACTTGAGGTTTTGCCGAATACGGCGTGTTGATTCTTAGCTGCACCGAGCACTCGCATTATGTTGCAAAAACCAGTGAATTTTTAATCCAGAAAAATAAGGCGGTAGTCCTGTGTGTGTTGTAGCTACCTGTTCTGGACGGAGTGGGGTCAGTACCCCCGCATCGAGAGATCCCGGCTGGACGGCAGCGAGAGGGCAGTGCTGGTCAACGTCAGCATCAGCTGGCCAAACGGCATCTCCATCGACTACGAGGTGCGCAGTGTCCAGTGTTGAAACTGTTCCTGTGTGTTTTCCTGCATGAGTGTGTGACGGATCAGACTGTCCAGCGTCTCGGCACGCGCGTGTGTGTGTGTGTGTGTGTGTTTGAGCGCTGTGTGTGTTTTGGGTGCAGGAGGGGCTGCTGTACTGGTGCGACGCTCGTACCGATAAGATCGAGCGCATCAACCTGGAGACGGGGGAGAACCGGGAGCTGGTGCTGGCCAGCAACAACATGGACATGTTCTCCGTCTCCGTCTTCGAGAACTACATCTACTGGAGCGACCGGTCAGCACTGATTTCAAAGTTTCGGATGTGATGACCATGGCTCGTAACTGTATACAGTTGGTTTGGCCGATCGTTAGCGGAACAGGAAGCGGTGTCTTGCGTTGTTTTGTTGTTTTGGGGATTCTGATTGGCTAACGCGGCTTTATGCTTCTCCACACACTGCCACCTATAGGTTTGGCATGCTCGTAATAGCTCACGACGGCATTTTTAGGCGGATTCGTGTAAACGAACTCTTTTTGGAAAACCATCTGGTGTGAACAGGGATATTTGTGTAAACGGAGAGGTGGGAAAAAGCCGTTTCTGTAAATACCCGACTATGTGTAAACGTGGCCTTTGTCATAAGTTTTATTGTTTATGATCATTGTTGTTTCGTAAGAGTGGGCAATATAAGAATCACGTCGTTGCAAATTTAATTCTGTAAAAATGTAAAATAGCGATTTTTGGGGGAAAACTGGTGGAAATTCGCTAAGTTATGGGCAAAGGTACATGGGTACATCTCTTTTTTGAATTAGTGTAGTAAATTAATCTTAGCTCTTTGTTCCCCAGAACGCACACAAGATTAAACACATGTTCATATCAAATCTAGATTGAGTTCATCATGAAACATTTCATCAGTATTTCACCCTCCAGACCATAATGTTTCATTTGTCGAATTTCTTTCAAACGAGCGTCGGGTGTGTAAAAGCCAGCTTGCAGTAGATCAGCGTCAACGTTGTTTCAGACGTTGACGTTTTTCTCGTTCTGTGTGTGTGTGTGTGTGTGGCAGGACCCATTCTAACGGCTCTATAAAGCGAGGCAGCAAACACAACGCTACAGACTCGGTGACTCTCCGGACCGGCCTCGGAGTGCAGCTCAAGGACATCAAGGTGTTTAACCGGGCCCGACAGCAAGGTGCGGCTCGCTCTGAAACTGTCCTATAGCGTGATGCGCGTCGTTATTCGGGATCGTATGAGATTTGGGTCTCACCGTCCTCATCTTCGTGCAGGAACCAACGTCTGCAAGAAGAAGAACGGCGGCTGCCAGCAGCTGTGCCTTTACCGCGGCAACGGGCAGCGCACCTGCGCCTGCGCGCACGGCATGCTGGCCGAGGACGGCCAGAGTTGCCACGACTACGAGGGCTACCTGCTGTACTCGGAGCGCACCATCCTGAAGAGCGTGCACCTGTCGGACGAGAGCAACCTCAACGCCCCCATCAAGCCCTTCGAGGACCCCGAGCACATGAAGAACGTCATCGCGCTCACCTTCGACTACCGCGGCGGAGGAGGCAAGGGCGGCAACCGCATCTTCTTCAGCGACATTCACTACGGCAACATCCAGCAGATCAACGACGACGGCTCCGAGCGCAGGACCGTGGTGGAGAGTGAGTCAGCTTCACGGTTTAGCCGCTCTGTCAGTCTTTCAGCAGGGGGGCAGCTGTTAGGCAGCACATTTGTTGGTGGTGCACCGCGTGCCGCGCTGTGTTCGCAATGACTGCCCCTCACTTAAAATGAACTTCAGTGAAGTTACTATAACAAACAGCAGGTGTGCTAACAGCAAGTCGGACTCAGGTTAAAGAAATGAACGTGAAACTTTTAATCAAGTTTATTTTAATGGAAGAAACAGAAAACACGCTTTAGTTCACATTTAAACCCACTTCATTGGTAGCAGCTTCCAGGCTTTAGAGAAATAACTCTTTTAACTGTAGTGAGACCAAGCGTCCCGGTTAGGGGCCGACCGATTATCAGCGCCGATATTTAACGTTGTTGCATTTATGAACGTCGCCGAGTTTTAGTAAAATCATTGAAAAACGCACTGCCGCTGCCTCTCAGTCTGCACCACAAACTAAGTGGAACTATTCATTTTCAGATGAACCGTTGACATGTTTTATTATGCAGCTATTTTAGTTTATAACCTATTTTTTCTATTCATTTTGTTTCGTTTAACATGTGAACACGCAAGCAAATCAATCAATCAATCAGTCAATCAATCAATGTAGCAGCTCAGCCAAGTTTTGTTCATTTGCTTATTTGCTAAACAAGTAAACAAATGAATGAATAAACAGACAAAACTTCAGGGAGCGGTTTGATTTGTTGACTCATTTCTACATTTTGTTTGCTTGTTTTAACTTAATCGTGAAAAAAGGGGCTGCTGGGAGTTCTCCGTTTAATCCATTCTAAAAAAAAAGCTGAGCTGCATATTTTTTCCGATTTCAAAATATCGTTTCCCGCTCTGTTTGAGTAGGATTACTCGGTATCGGTATTGACATCGAAAAGCACGTATCGGTCGACCCCTTCTCCTAATCCTGTAGGTTCCCACCGTAATCATGTTTAATCCTCAGCATCCGTAAATCACAGCTTTGTCTTCAGGAGTGTCTGAGGTGCTACAGTCATCATGAATATCTGTTTATATATTGTGTTATCTCCTCCATCACCACACACACACACACACACACACACACACAGCTGGGAAGAGTCCTACAAAAGCTCTTTTGGCCGATAAACGCAGGAGAGAGCAGTCGACGCCCAAAATGCACAAAAAAAACCTCCCTTTGTACCTCATGTAAACAAACCGTCCATTCTGTCAGCGCCCACACGGGGGGGGGACAGCAGGCCCAGGACGCTCAACTCGCCGCTTTCATCGTCGTTCCTCCCGAACGGTGCTGAGAGGAGGATTAATGAGAGCGTTTTTTGGAACAAAATGCCACTTTGTTCTGTGGGACAGTTTCCTGAGGTGGTTTGCTCGGAAGATTTGATGTTTTTCCTTTTTCGGAATCCGGAAAACACCTTCACACTTTTGTTTCCGCGTTGAAGGGTCAACCCGATTATCAGCCTGGACGATTGTTGGTGTCGATATTTCGAATTTGAATGGTAATGGATATCGGCCACTCGTGCTACTTGTGTTTGCCACTCCAAATTTCGGGGCACTTCGTTTTAACAGCAGACATCACAATGTTGTCTTTCCTCGGTTACAAATAATTGGCGTCGGCCCTGAACAAACCACATCGATCGATACCTCCTCTATATATGTAAAGTAGGCTTCAGTTATCATTTGTACAACGTTTCTCCAGGGAAAATACAATATGTGAGTCTGCACGGCAAAACCAGTCGCTAATTTTCCAAATTGAGCTATGTTTCCATGAAAGGGCATAAATCAAGCTTCAAAACGATACCTACATCGAATGAATCGGACGACATACAACATTCAAAGGAGTCGGGTTTCTCCTGTCACGCCAAGTGAGAAACGGAGAAATCTGCCTTTGAAGTCGACTATCGCCGTAGCACTCACAGACGCTTGGTGCGGTCGCGGCTACGTTTGCATTTACGGTAGCCTACGCTGCATTCACAGCCACAAAGATAGCCCACCTGCGTTAGGTTAACTGAACTCGGGAGACGAAGATGGATTCCGGAGAAATATCTTCACGCTAGTCAACTGGTGGATTTACCGTAAATATTGAAGTAGAGCGGTCAAAACAGAAACTTTTAACATTCTGCTGGAATTGAATTCCTCACCTCAAGAAAGTCACGTTTTTAGGACGGAAAGGGGAAGTTTTTCAGCTAAATTTATTCACAACAGTACAGTATAGACCTCCCACTGTTTCAAAACACTAAAAACGAAAAATCCAAAATTTTACCCCACGCAACATCAACCGTCGTTTTTCTCGGAAACCCCCGTTGCGACAAGCGACTGGTTTTGCCGTGGAGGGTCACATATGAGATGTAATTCTCTTCCATTTCTGACCTGACGTTATCTTAACAACCAGTTATTTTTCATGTTGTTCTGGGATCATGAGACCCCCAGCATGTGAGACCAAAAAATGCAAATTACAGTACGTTGACACCTGTAACCTCACTTTTATGAGATTCTAGCATGTAATAATCATCCCCTCATATCAAGATGCAGCGCACAGAGCACCCGAGCGGTCAGGCTGGGAAAATGATTTAAAATAGCTTTGCGGTCGTTCACAAAAGTTTTGCGCTCCCGCTTAATAAGTGTCTAATTTTGTGCTATTTTTATTAGTGCTTTTATTATCACAATTTGATAGAAAACTATTACAAGGGAACGCACAACTATCGCTTGCAAACTCAAAAACTGTCCCGTGCAAATGCAAAACTTTGCGAGTGAACGCCACACTATTGGAAAGTAACGCAAAGCTATTTCGAAAATATTTCCCCACCCTGACCCCTTAGGGGGTCATCACAACGTCCTGTTTGAGCGTCAAGAACTTGCGTCCCTACAGCAGCTGCGGCTCTTGAGCAGCTCCCTCAGTTCCTTTCTGAACTTCTCTGACATGAAGACGTACAGTACGGGGTTGACCACGGTGGAGGAGGTTGCCATGACGCGGGCGAAGGTGGCGAAGGGCCCGTAGCGGGGTGACGGTCCGGTAACGGAGGAGCCTCCGGCCAGCTGTGCCAGCATCAGGCCGTAAGAGGGCAGCCAGCACAGCGCGAAGGCCAGCACCAGCAGCACCGAGATATGGGTCACCTGCGCCTGGTAGCGCTCCAGCCGGTCGCTTTGACCCTCGCGAGCTTGCCTCGTCTTGCGCAGGAAGCGGTAGATCATTCCGTACGCCACTGCTATCACTCCCAGTGGAAGGGCGAATGCCAGCAGGAAGTGGCACACCCCGTACGCCAACTGGTCCGCGTCCGAAAGGAAGCTGAAGCACATCAGGTCCTGTCGGGCGACGGAGGAACGAGGGGCCGGCCCCGTGCTCTGCAGCGTCCTCCACGCCAACTGCGGTATCGCCAAGACGACGGCCGGCGCCCACAGCGCTGCGGTGACCAGCTTCATCCTCCGGTCCCTTCGCCAGCGGTAAGCCTTGGTGGGGTGGACTACGATCACGTAGCGACTGAACGCCAACGCCGCCAAGGTGAAGGCGCTGGCCGAGGTGCACAAGGCGCCCAGGAAGCTGACGCCCTTGCACAGGAAGTAGCCAAAGGGCCAGTGGCGCGTGGCGATGGCCACCGTGTGGTACGGGATGCAGGACAGCAAGAACAGGTCGGCCACGCTCAGCGACAGCAGGAGGAAGTCCGTCCCGTTGGCGTTGGCGTTGGCGTTGGGTTGGCCAGTCCCTCGCAAACTACCTCGGCGCTTCAACGTCCGGCAAATGACGACGATGACCAGGACGTGTCCCGCCAGCCCCGTCGCCAGGATGATGGCATCCAGGATGGGAACCAGAACGCGCTCCACGTCGGTCGGACCCGTCACGTTGCCCACAACTTCGCCCGGTCCGGTCACGTTGGTGGTGGCTTTGTTGCCCGTGAGGAAAATATCCACCATGGCGACAAATGACATCCAGTTTACGGCATTTAGAAGGCGCCGTTACGCGTACATCGCTGCTTTGTGGTCGATTTTGATGTTAGTTTTGAAGCGCAGATGTGCACTTCAATCAACAGCTGTAAAGTTAGACGTAACTCAGCACCTACTGTCCAAGTGAGAGTCTAAATCTGCAGCACAGTTGAACGGTGGTTGTCGATTTAGGTCCGAATTGAAGAATAAATGCACCAAAGCTAGTGGCTTAGTGCCTTGGTAGTTGTCGGTCTTCTTGGATCGTTGGGTCTTCAGGCAACGTTTGAAGACAGTGCTGGACCTGGTTCGACCACCGAGAAGCCAAAACTGAAAAGTTTCGATGCGGGTTTTCCTCTCCTTTTTGTCTCCATAGTAATCCGTCCAGTTCGTTTACGAAACTCTCCTCAAGGTTTTTCCCCACGCCGTTATTCCGTCCGATTTCCTGCTGCGTTCCCAAAGCGTCTGCTGGAATGAGGAAATCACGGCCGCGCTGTCGCCGCGTACGTAGTGAGTGTTGATAACAAACCCCTCTGCCGGAATGATTACCGCATAGTTCAACAGCCTGGAGTCCAAAGAACGCTCCACTGCGGGTCTGTTCAACGAAGGACGAGCGCAGAGCCTGAAAGCAGACGCAGTAGATTAATCTTTGGGCACTGTGTTGTTAGTCGAAAAGAGGTCTGCAGCTTTGCACGCAACTAAAATGATTAAGTTAATTGTTGTATTTTTACAGCATCACAACTTTAACGGTGAACCATAAACTGTAACTTGACAACCAAATGCAACAGCAACAATCTGTTTTTACAGTTATGAGAACGCTTGCCACGTGAGAGCATTTCACATTTCACATTTTGCGTGAGCATTGGAGCTACACGTTCACGTGGGCGAGATCAGTTGTCGCTCTGAAAATGTCACTCTGAGTGCAACGGAGAGAAATTTGAAATGTACGCAGCGTTTACCAAAGTTACGAGCAAAGCTACTCCATTTTTTTGATCTCTTGTAGCATCTCACCTCATAAAGACTGAAGCTGGAGCGGCTGGAGTCTTGACACTTTTAATCCAAAAATCAAGTTGAAAAGAAAATAAAATCATGAAGAAATTTTCCAAAAAAAGACCCTCGGATCCGTTCCTCTCTCTCGGTTCAAATCCCTCAGTCGTCGTCCTGAGGAGGAGCGTTCAAATCAAATTCCCAAATCCCTCCCCCACCACCGCTCTCCAACCCGGGGCAGACGAAAGCGGCCCCCTGCTCTCCGCTCTCCGCTCTCCGCTGCTGCTCCTCTAATCAGAGAGGTAAAGGCGCGAGAGGGAGTCAAGCCAGATGTCCTTTGAACTCTGCGCAGTGACAGACCTCCATAAACAAGGAAATCTGTTTGGCCAGTCGCGTAGACGGCAGCGTGCGTTCGGTCTATAAAAGAGGCTTCACAGCTTTACTGCTCGGATCTCACTCTGGTTTTTATCCTCTTTTTATATTTGTTTCCTCCATATAAAAGCAGAAGCCTCGTACTTTGAACCTCGCAGAGGCGCCTGGGCTTCAATTTCGCGGCAAAACCGAGCTGTGTGTTTATGGGAGGCTCTGCTTGTTCTTCACGCACTTTATGGAGTTGAACTGGTTTGTTTGACGTCTCAGCGTGTCGGTCATATTTTGTGTGAATAAATTGTTGATGACACTTGTTGACATAAGGGAGAAATGTGGGTTGAGTCAAAAAATAAAGCGTTGCAACTCAGTGTTTACGGCTTATTTTTGATTTATACATGTTTAAATTTGAGTCTGAGGAACGCTGCACTTCCTCTACGGTCCTTTAGGTGGCGCTCTGAATTATGCCTTGGTGAAAGAGCGAGCGATTATTTGCCATTGTGAACGCAGCACAGCACGCACTGCACCACAACCGCACACACATAAGGGCCGTTCAGGATTAAGTTGTGATGTTTCTCTCTCAGATGTGGGCTCAGTGGAAGGCCTGGCGTACCACAGGGGCTGGGACACGCTGTACTGGACCAGCTACACCACCTCCACCATCACGCGCCACACCGTGGACCAGAGCCGCTGGGGCGCCTACGAGAGGGACACCGTGGTCACCATGTCGGGAGACGACCACCCCAGAGCCTTCGTCCTGGACGAGTGTCACAAGTGAGACCCTTTACGCCGATGCTTTTACGCTTGTCCGACAATAACGGCGTACTGCACTTTAGGACGCTGACCCATAACATGCACGTGTGGAGTTAGGGCCCGTGTCCACCAATCGCGGTTTTTCGCTTCTCTCTCGCTAGCCAGTCACAATCGAGGAAGGGGCGGGACGTGTAAATCGGTCGTACTCTCCTGTACTCAGCTGTTGATTTCTTGCACCCAGTCTCATCTCGAAGACACGTGAGAATCAGTTTTAAACGCTGCCACAAATGCTAAGAAGCGACTTCTCTTCGTCCTGTCGGCTAAACTAGCGATCTCAAAGGAGCGCGTTGAAATAGGAGCGAACGCGGAAGTGGCCGATGGCAAGTCAGGAACAAGTCAGGGCACATTTCACCACACGTCGTGCTTTTAAAGTGTTTGTGACGAGTGAAGAGTGTTGAAATTTCTCCAGTGTTGTCTTCAAATTCATTCATTCATTCATTCATTCTCCGAACCGCTTAATCCCAACTGGGGTCGCCGGGGTGGGGGGGGACCGGAGCCTATCCCGGGAACTCACGGGCGCAAGGCGGGGGAACAACCATGGGCAGACGCCAACACACCGCAGGACACACACACTCACACACACATTCACACCTTATGGGGCCAATTTAGAGTCACCAATTAACTTATATCACATGCCTTCGGACTGTGGGGGGAAACCGGAGCACCCGGAGGAAACCCACACCAACACGGGGAGAGCGTGCAAACTCCACACAGAAAGGCCGACCCAGGGCTCGAACCCAGGGCCTTCTCGCTGTGAGGTGGCAGCGCTAACCACCGCACTTCCGTGCCGTGCTGTTTTCAAATTAAAAGTATCTTTTTTAATTTAAAAAAAAAAAAAGTCACGTTTGGTGCAGACTTCCGTCCCAAAAATTTGTGTGGTAATCAGATTTCCTGAATCTAGAATAACTTAATTTTTTCAACGTAGAGTGCTATGCTTGCACCAGCTTGACATGGTAAAACTCCTCCAGCAGCTGCAACTTGGAGGGTAACGATACATCGACCTGCAGCGATACATCGTTTCAGTGATAAACGTTCACATGGCGTCGATCCAAAATGAAAACATCGATCATATGACACACTGTGGGCCGCAGATCAGGAATAAAACTGACACGATTTGTGTATAAATCTGCATATGATACTGTCTCATTGATCGGGCTCCCGAATTCCATCAAATCGAAATCAAATCAAAACGGTTAGGGAGTTGGCCCCGTGATCTGCGTTTCAAATCACACGTTATAACAGTTAACTTGCTCTCCGCCTCTCTCTCTGCCCAGTCTGATGTTCTGGACCAACTGGAATGAGCAGTCCCCCAGCATCATGCGCTCCCAGCTGTCCGGCACCAACGTCCTCGTCATCATCGGCACGGACATCCGCACCCCCAACGGCCTGGCCATCGACCACCGCACCGAGAAACTCTACTTCACCGACGCCACGCTGGACAAGATCGAGCGCTGCGAGTATGACGGCAGCCATCGCTACGTGAGTCCACCCGCTCTCTACTTCCTACTACACACACTTGGAAGTACACCGATCGGCCATAACGGTAAACATGCTTCTGCCGCCAAAACGGTTCTCACTCATCAAGATCTCTGAGACGTTAGTTCCAGATCCCTGAAGTCCTGTAAGTCTCGAGGTGCGGCCTTCGTGGATCGGACTCGTCGGATCACTCGTTTAGTGTTAGCTGCGGTAGTTATTAGGCAGTAATGCAGGATGATGATGATGATGATGATGATGTAGGATGTTGTGGTTGCGCCCCCTGCAGGTGATCCTGAAGAACGAGCCGGTGCACCCGTTCGGCCTGGCCGTGTACGGCGACCACATCTTCTGGACCGACTGGGTGCGCAGAGCCGTGCTGCGAGTGGGCAAGTACGTGGGCTCCGACATGAAGGTGCTGCGAGCCGACATCCCCCAGCAGCCCATGGGCATCATCGCCGTGGCCAACGACACCAACAGCTGTGAGTCTGACCTCTGATGTTTTAAACGTCTGTGTGGGAGCTGCGTCATGTGAATTTATTGTCTGTTCACGTCCGAAAGAGTTGTAGTCCCAGTCCAGTGTCTGCAGCAGTTTGGATTTCAGCAAGGTTTTCCTGCACTGCCATCTAGTGGTCAAAGATTTTAATCCTCCAGTTTGACTTAAGCCGAACCCACTTACAGACGTCTTTCAAGCTGATTTTAGGTAGGAGTGTAGCAGTACATCCATTCAGTACTCAACAAGCCCAATATCAAAACATCCATCGTACATCATATAGATTAAGGGTCGACCGATTATCAGCCAGGTCGATTATCGAGGACCGATATTGGGGATTTTGCCGATTATCGGTATCAGTGTTTAATTTTGACCGTCACCGATTTTAAGCGATTAGAAGGGTTAGGCCATCTCTTCTCGCTGTCGTTTGCTCTCGACTCACTGCTGCATTTAATGTCCCGTCCAGTCTCTGATTGGCTGTGTGTCACACGAGTAGTAGCCAATCAACGCTGAAGTCACTCACACACGAGAGCAGCATGAAACTCCGAGAAGGAGAAGAAGAGAGTTTCAGCTGAGCTTGGTGGTTGTAAAATTCTTATTCAAGATTTTTCCGTCGATCAGTTCCAAATTCGTATTAATCCGTATTGATATTGGTCCTGAAAAACCAGTCGACCTCTACTACAGATGATAACGTCCCCCGCTAAGTGAGAGCGGAGACATCTGCTGGTTTGATTGACCTCTGTGATTGTGGGGACATAAAACCAAGTTAATCACTGCAAAATACCTGTTTCTTCAAGCTTAACCCCCCTTTTTAAAATCGAATAAGTCCCCATCGTGCTCATATCCTTATAAGTGTGTGTGTGTGTGCGTGTGTTTGTATAGCTCCATAACGGGGACCTGATTACACACTGATAAAGTGGGGACGTGTGTCATTACAGGGACATAAAAGCCACAATTTTTATTCAAGCTGAACTTCTCCCTCACTCCCCATAAAACTAATATTCTTTAAAAAAGTGTGTGTGTGTCTGTGTCTGTCTGTGTGTCTGTGTGTGTGTGTGTGTGTCTGTGTGTGTCTGTGTGTGTGTGTGTCTGTGTGTGTGTGTGTGTGTGTGTGTTTTCCTCCGCTCTCCCTCACCATCTCTACTTGGTAATTATGTGCCAAAAGTAATCTGTGAAGCTGACACCAGTAAGAGTGGAGCAGTCACACACACACACACACACACACTCACTCACACACACTCTCAATCAATACCACTCAATCTGCTGCACCCCACCCCATTCTCACTGTCCTCCACTCAATTAGGGGTGTTGAAATCCATCTTATAATCGATGCATCGCGATGCAGACGCGGACGATTCCGCATCGATGCAGTGGCAGGACATAATGGATCATATCATAATGACATTGTTTAGTGATTTTCTGGCGGCGGCATAAAAATTCTAGTTAAAACGTAGCTCCCGTAGTGACTGTGGCTGAGTACAGCGCTGCTCCGGGTAGGAGTAACTCGCACTGACGGCACTCACCGCACGCGCGGCAGGCGAGAATGGCGGAGAGAGTAAATGTTGCGTAATAATATAACATTGCGCACAAACTGTTTTTTCTTCTCGCGAATGTCTTTTTTTCCTCTCGATGTGTTAAATGTCCTCGCGCGCAAAGTAGATTACAGACGAGCGGCTTTTTTGCTCGAGGGAGATTTCTACGCGGCGGGTTTTGGCAGTTTGGGGCGGGGTTTTGGCAGTTTCTGCCTGCGATTCCTATTGGCCGATGGCTCCTGGTTTTGTGATTGACTGCACACTACAGACAGTTTTTACAGAAAAACCAAAGATGACGTAGAAAGAGGATCAGCGGCAGGTAGATTAAACGGAAGTTATAGTTTATCGACCTTATAATTATAATTTAATAGTTAGGTCTTACACGTATAATAAGCACGCAGTCAAAGGCTCCCCTTGCCCACTTGTCTGTCCCCAGGTCAACATAAACACAGATGTAGTTACAGACCTGCAGCGAGGCACATCATTGGGATGCTGAAGCAGGCGTTATAGCTCCATCATTACACACACACACACACACACACCCCAAGACTGATGGCCCAGAATTAAACTTTAATAGTATCTGCATAATCATCCATTACGTTCCGTGCTTTGTTGATCCTCTGATGGTGTGTAAGGTTGATATACTTATTATATTAGTTGTAATCCTTAAACAGCTTGCAGACGAGTGTCAGAATACTACACAGGTCAACTGCCAAAACGGTAACATACCATTGTAACATTTATGGTAGAGTGACAAAGGCGTTGGTCACTTTACCTTTTTCCAAATCTAACGTCTGTGTTTATGTCGAATTGGGGACAGACAAGGGAGCTTACATCTCACTGCTTGTATCTGCATTTGAAAACAATATGAAGTAATGCATAAAAATTGATGGGCTGCATCGCGATGCATCGAGATATCGAAACGAATCGTGAGACCAGTGACGATTCACACCTCTACACTCAGTCTGCTCAAATGCAAACACACACACACACACACACACACACTCCTGCTCTAAATTTCTCCGTCCTCCTGTTTAAATCCTGTCACAATAAGGCTCCTGTGGCTGTAATGCTTGTTACACTACTACTAACCTTTTACAGGAACTGTTAGGAACCATGTAGGCCAGGTGCAGCCGTAGTTCTTGTTTAGTTCCCTCTGTTTGTTGGGGGTGGTGGTGTTGGTCGGGGGAAAAGAAGACTTTTCTGTGGAGCAGAAAGTTCAGATCCGGCTCTGTCCTGTCTAGGAGTCGGCTGATTATCGACACCGCTATTTAACATTTTGATGATTATAGGTATTGGTCATATCAGTCAGAACTAACACATCGGCCCGTAACTTATGGAACGCAAAAATCAGAACACTCTCTACCTCCAGGATGTCTCTGAAACCTTATTGTGGTGTCGGATATAACATCATGTTTCACAGATTTGTGTTCTTGGTACTGTTGGTTTACTGCCGTGAAGTTGGACACATTTGGTTTGATATTCGCCCCTAACGGAAGCTACAAATTCCAACATGTTGATTGGATAGTGAGCAGAACAAGCAAGACAACACACTACAAGCCCAGAGGTTGATCAGATCACACCATTCTGCTGTTTAATGTGCTCAACTACACCGGGTCTTGCTGGAGATCTCACTGTTCCTGATGCTGTTAGTGCTGCGGTGTTAGGGAGCGTCACAAAATCACACAACAAATCCGTTATAGAGAGTCTCATCAGTCTCGTCCTCACAGAGAAATATGCATATGATAAATTAAACACTGATATCAACTCAAGGTCGGGCCCATCACCGGGTTACATCCCTGACGGATACTGCCATTGTCCTCGTCCAAAAAGGCTTAGCTTCAGAGAGTGTCTTTTGCTCGGGAGTATAATTTAACGGTAACTGTCCCAGCTCTGTGAAATATGAAGACATTTTTAACCTTTTCTTTTTCACTTCGCCTTCATCCTCAAGCTGGTCCAGGCGGAGGATATATGTGTGTGTGTGTGTGTGTGTGTGTGTGTGTGTGCGTGTGCTTTTCACGTCTCGGTGGGCGTCTCTCGCTTTGTCCTCGCCTGCAATCACGAGCTCAGTCTCCCGAAGCGGGAGAAAATCCTATTTGGGAAGGTGTCAGGCGGGATTAGTGACTGGGTGATGGAGCGCTGTATTAGGGCTGAAGAACGTGTGTGTGTGTGTGTGTGTGGATGTGGTTGTAAACCTCCCAATATGGGGACCTGATTTCACACCAACTAGATGGGAGCCTGTGTCATTGTGGGGACGTACAATCAAGTGTCCGCAACGTTATTTATGGCAAAATAAATGTTTCTTCAAACGTAACCTCCTCTTTTTAATTTTTTCTAAAAAGATTTGTAGTTTGTGGGGACGTTG
This sequence comes from Distichodus sexfasciatus, assembly GCA_032718565.1. Classification (NCBI taxonomy): domain Eukaryota; kingdom Metazoa; phylum Chordata; class Actinopteri; order Characiformes; family Distichodontidae; genus Distichodus; species Distichodus sexfasciatus. The sequence goes on along the minus strand of JAVGVS010000440.1, from coordinate 299,763 downwards.
TGGTTTGTGAGGACTGGTCCCCGTGAGGACAAATGATTAATTTGAGGTGACAAGATTTGATTTTAGTTACTGAGATTGAGGTTAGTCACCATGGGAGTCAATGGAAGGAGCTCAGAATGACACTAATACAAGTGTGTGTGTGTGTGTGTGTGTGTGTGTAGGTGAGTTCTCTCTCTGCAGAGTGAATAATGGAGGATGTCAGGACTTGTGTCTACTGTCGTCTGAGGGTCAAGTCAACTGCAGCTGTCGAGGAGACCGCAAACTGCTGCAGGACAACACCTGTGTGGGTAAGACTGTAACACACACACACACCAGATCCACACACCACTAGCCGGTCTCACATCCAGCTGCTGACCAGAAACAAACCTGCTTCCGCCATTCTGAGCTGTGTGTGTGTGTGCGTGTGTGTGTGTGTACTAGCGGTGAACACGTCCTGCAGCAGCATGGATGATTATGAGTGTGGGAATGGAGACTGCATTAACTACACGCTGACCTGTGACGGGACACCGCACTGCAAAGACAAGTCCGACGAGAAGCCGTCCTACTGCAGTAAGTGTGTGTGTGTGTGTGTGTGTGTTTTGTCCACTAGAGGGAAACACAGCCACTCCGGTTATTTTAAGAAGACCTGACAGAAGTGGAACGTTTTACTCTCCAAATGCCAATTTCAAAGTCATAATCTCTTCTTCCCCCTCTTTCTCCCCGCTCTGTGTGTGTGCGCGTGTAGGTAACCGCGTGTGTAAGCGAGGCTACAAGCGCTGTGTAAACGGTGTGTGTGTGAGACATGGCTCTTGGTGTAACGGCCGTGACGACTGTGGGGACAACTCGGACGAGCTCTTCTGCAACGGTGAGAAAGCACACATACGTAGAGCGATGTGGAGGGAAACAGCTTTGTCTTATGAGCCGCTGCATTGTCATGAGATCATTTGGATGATTTTAATGAAGCAGCGTCTCACAGTGTGTGTGTGTGTATATGTATATGTTAATGTGTATATATATGTGTGTGTGTGTGTGTGTGTTGTGTAGCGACCCAGTGCACTCCGGAGCAGTTCCGCTGTAGGGACGGGGTCTGCATCTCCAACTCCAGCCGCTGTAACCAGGTGGTGGACTGCGAGGACGCGAGCGATGAGATGAACTGCAGTAAGTTGCTCCTGCTTTTTGGGCTGCACTCTGCTCACTTTTCACCTCCACACAATCGTGTGTGTGTGTGTGTGTGTACTGAGGGGTCGACCGATTATCACCGCCAATATTTAGGATATTTGATGTGGGCAGTTGTTAGTGTAACGGTTGCAAAATCTGGAAATTGTTCAAATATTACTAGTCCTTTTATCAGTTTATACAACGTTAGGAAGTTACTTGTTTGTTTGAAGTTTGTAAGGACGGATGCGGGAAGCTGCTGAAAGTTTTTGTGTAAAGAATATGACCGAAACGTCACAATTAAACATATCAAAATAAGCATTTAAGTGAAGTATGAGTGTTTGTTGTCGTAAATGCCAGCGGCAGCTTTACCTACAGGTAGGGCTGGACGATTCTGGCTAAAATGTGAATCACGATTTATCTCCTCGTGAATTGAGATCACGATTCTCTCGAACGATTCTCCTTCTTTCAGCCAAAAACATTTATTGCACTCAAAGTCACTGCTTTCGACAGTGACTTTGAGGCAGCCGGTGGCGTAACGGTAGGGTGTTGGCCCCATGATCAGAAGGTTGCAGGTTCGAATCCAGGGATGGTAAAGTTACCACTGAGGTACTCATGAGCAAGGTACCGTCCCCAAGCACTGCTCCTCGGGCACTCGTTCGCTGCCCACTGCTCCTGCACGGATGGGTTAAATGCAGAGCTTACATTTGGTTTGTGGTGCGCTGTGGTGTGTTCACAATGACAAATAATCACTCACTTGTTCACTTTCAACAATAAAAAAATGTACACAGCACTTGAAAGTTTCTTGTAACAAAAAATGGTCTTTTCCTTATTTCAGACCCTCAGAAGTAAATAGCTTAAAATCTGTCGTCACTGGCATCCTCCGCATCGGTGTTCGTTTAGCCTTTTTTCTGTCTCTGTACGGTTTTATGCCGGTTGGCAAAAAAAATGCGCTAAAAAGTGCATTACCGCCGCCAAGTGGGCTGAGTGTGAATCGCCATAAATTAGAAATGAGGTTGTATGTGAGTAGTCATGTCAGCATCGCCCCTGATCACCCCGTACCGGTGGAGCCCTGGTTAAACGCTGCCGTGTGCCGGTCTGCTGTGCGTAAGTGATGAGACGTGACGAGTGTTTGTGTGTGTGTGTGTGAGATGAACTCTCTCTCTCTTCTCCTCCTGCTCAGCTGCTACAGACTGTTCCGGATATTTCCGGCTGGGGGTGAAGGGTGTGACCTTCCAGAAGTGCGAGTTCACTACGCTGTGCTACGCTCCCGCTTGGCTGTGTGATGGCGCTAACGACTGCGGAGACTACTCAGACGAGAGGAACTGCCCAGGTACACACACACACACACACAGTCTCTGTATTATTATCTTTATGAGGTCTTTCCATAGGCTCCCATAATGACTAGATGTATATAATTTTACACCTTCACCTAATCCTAATCCTAACCCTAACCTCAGTAACCAAATGCACATCTTTTACCTCTTTTAGTTTCTCAAATAAAACAAGCACCTTTTCTATAAAGTCATTTGTCCTCATGGGGACCTCTCAAATGACCCCACAAAACCCAAAAAAAACAGATAAAAGTGATTTCAGGGGACAAAAAGGTCCCCACAATGCGATAAATACATGGACACACATACTCACATGCACTCACACACACACATTACATAAACACACACACATATACACACACAAACACACACATGCAATAGACACACACTTAGGCACACTAGAGAGAGAGGGAAGCGGAGAGGAAGAAAAAGAATGAGTGATAGAGAAAGAAAGACAGACAGACAGATAGATACTGTAGATAGATAGATAGATAGATAGATAGATAGATAGATAGATAGATGAACGAACAGATGGATAGATAGATCAATAGATGGACACGTAGATGAACAGATGGACAGATAGATGAACAGATGGACAGATAGATCAATAGATAGATACAGTAGATAGATGGATGGACGGATGGACAGATGGACAGACAGATAGATGGATGGATGGATGGATGGATAGATGAACGAACAGATGGATAGATAGATGAACAGATGGACGGATAGATGGACAGATGGACGGATAGATGGACAGATAGATGAACAAATGGACAGATAGATCAATGGATAGATACAGTAGATAGATAGATAGACAGACAGATGGATGGACGGATGGACAGATAGATGGATGGATGGATGGATAGATAGATAAAAGGAGAGCGAGAGAAAGAAAGACAGATGGAGAGAGAAGGAAACAAAGAGAGCGGTAGAAAGAAAGAGAATGAAAAGGAAGAGAGGGAGAAAAAGAAAGAAAGAGAGCGAGAGCGACAGTGTGGGAGACAGAGAAAGAGAGAATGAGCGGAGAGAGAGAGTAAAACGAACCTTGAGCACTCATATAATACACGATACATTTCACCGCTGCACTTGTGTTCACTGAAATATGACGCCACGATTGTGTGTGTGTGTGTGTTCAGGTGCTACAGACAGTGTCAGGAGGAAATGTCCCCCCAGTTTCTTCCCGTGTCCCAGCGGCCGCTGCATCCCCCTCAGCTGGACCTGCGACAAGGAGAACGACTGTGAGGACGGAGCTGATGAGACCAACTGCGGTAAAAACACACACTCACGCCATCGACAGGACATTACGTGAAACGACAATTATCATGTACAAGCATTTCCTCTGTGTGTGTGTGTGTGTGTGTGTGTGTAGATAAGGTGTGCACGGCGCTGCAGTTCCAATGCAGGAATGAGCGCTGCATCTCCAGCAGCTGGGTGTGTGACGGATCTGACGACTGTGGAGACGGCTCGGACGAGGACAGCAGATGCAGTGAGTCACAGATACGGGAGTCTGACCCCTCCCACATCCCACTAGAGGTCGACCGATTATCGGCCGGGTCGAATATCGGCCCCGACATGTAGCATTTGGACGGTTAGGGTGACTGATCGCGTTTAAACCAATACGCTGCTGTTTAACACGGTAATAAAAAAACGCACTGCTACATCTTTTCCCTGCTTATCTTCTCTCTCTCTCTCTCTCTCTCTCTCTCTCGTCTGTACCCCGTGTAGAGAATAAGACCTGCAGTCCGGACGCCTTCCAGTGTCCGGGTTCCCACAACTGTGTGCCGCTGCTCTGGGTGTGTGACGGAGACCGAGACTGTCCCAACGGAGCCGACGAGAGCGTCAAGGCCGGCTGCTGTACGGCGCTTTTATCCCTCCGCTTTTTAACGCTAGAGAGTAGAAACGTAGGGTCAGGACGAATGTGTATGGGTTTGGAGTTTCTCCTGAAAACAATAATGCTGCTGTAAAGAAGTCGAAACTATGTCCGTTGGCGGAGTCCCCGACCGGTAAAGGTACTCGGGAGCAAGGTACCGTCCCCAGGCACTGCCAAAACGCTGCCCACTGCTCCTTTACAGAGGCGTCAAATGCAGAATTCACATACAGTTGTGGTGCACTGTGCCTTCACACATAATCACTCACTCGATCACACGTGGAGCCACAATGCCTTGCAAAACCTCCAAAAATTCATCTGGAGCAAGGCGTCAGTGACCAGTCGAGTGGCAGTGTCGACTGTGTCCATACGTAAGGGGGATGTTTTTGGACACTCTGAGCATTTGTGATTGAAAAACAGCTCGTTGTTGTTGAATTTGGTGGCGATAAAGTCACTGCGTATCATTCATATGAAAACACTAGGGGTGCGCGATTCAGAAAACCTCAGTTCCGTCCGATTCCGATTCTTGGGCTCACGATTCGCTTCAAAACTGATTCACGATTCAATACGTACCTGATTGTGTTTCCAGACTGCTGTTTTGAGTTTCCCATTTGACTGTGGCAGATCAACAACAAAATCTCACTGAATCGACTGTCGCTTACTAAATGTAACGCATTTTCGTCATGCTCCCCGAAGGAGGTGCGCCTGGGCAGATTTTTCGTTGAAAAATATAAATTGATGTTTTGGAATCCATGAATCGATTTGGAATCGAGAGAAAGAATCGTGATTGGATTCGATTTTTTTTTTACACACCCCTAGAAAACATCCTGGTTTGTGACATTCGGTCATTTCACAAGGTGTTGCGGTCGCCTTGTTGCTGGTGGCATTTTATTAAGTGTAGGAGTGAAAGAATTTTGGAAAAAAACATTTGCTAAAGTTATGAGCGAAGATTCAGTCCATTTTTCCCCGTGTCATTACATGTGACTCTGCACGGCAAAACCAGTCGCTTGTCGCAAATTCTCAAAATTGAGTTATGTTTTCATGAAAGGGCATAAATCAACTTTCAAAACGATACCTGTATCGAATGAATCAGACGACATATGACTGAGATATCAACATTCAAAGGAGTCGGGTTTCTCCTGTCACGCCAAGTGAGAAACGGAGAAATCTGCCTTTGAAGTTGACTATCGCCGTAGCACTCACAGACGCTTGGTGCGGTCGCGGCTACGTTTGCGTTTACGGTAGCCTACGCTGCATTCACAGCCACACGGATAGCCCACCTGCGTTAGGTTAACTGAACTCGGGAGACGACGATGGATTCCGGAGAAATATCTTCACGCTAGTCAACGAGTGGATTTACCGTAAATATTGAAGTAGAGCAGTCAAAACAGAAACTTTTAACGTTCTGCTGGAATTGAATTCCTCACCTCAAGAAAGTCACGTTTTTAGGATGGAAAAGGGAAGTTTTTCAGCGAAATTTATTCACAACAGTACAGTAGAGACCTCCCACTGTTTCAAAACACTAAAAACTAGGGGTGGGAATTTAACGCGTTAATTGCGATTAATTAATTTGAAAAAAAAATAACGCATTCAATCACACTTCGCATTCCAAGCAAAGGGGAACTTTTGTCAGTGCACGATTTCCTGGTACACCGATTACACTGATGCACACATCAGAGCTACAAAAATGGAAGAATCGGAAGAAAGCGCATTGCTAGGACTGATCGGAGGCAAATTTCATTTCAAAAGACTACCCGACGGAAGCCTTGATAAAAGCGTGGTTTTGTGCAAACCGTGCAAAAAAGGAGTTTGCATACCACCGAAGCACTTCAACCGTACGGTCCCAGTTCGAGTACCAACAAAAGGTGTCGGCAGGTGTCTCTTTTGAATTGAAATGCAGTTTAAATGCATTCTTTTCTTTTTTTTTTCCCAGAAATGAAAAGAGCTTGAGTTTACAATATTCATGTCCATGTCTATTATTTGATTCTGTCGCCCACTAAAACCCTTTTAAATTAAAAAACGTTTGCGCTTTGGCGCACATTTTCTTGTGCGATTAAATGCGATTAATCAATTCATTACAAAGCCTCTAATTAATTCGACGAATTTTTTTAATCGAGTCCCACCCCTATTAAAAAACAAAAAATCCAAAATTTTACCCCCCGCAACATAAACGCTCGTTGTTCTCGGAGACTGGTTTTGCCGAGCAGAGTCACATATAGTGAAGGCGTGTAATCATACATTTCAAAAAGCTTTTAATGCGTGTCAGTCTTTTGAGGTTGTGTCCAGTCCACTCTGCTCAGTAAGACATCGTCACGTCCCCCGTTAGCGTCTTGGAGCAGAGATCAGCTGAAGTCGATGAGGTCGATCAGCATCAGCATCAGCGTCTCTTTTCTCCCTCAGTGTTCAACAACACGTGTGATGCGGGAGAGTTCATGTGCGCCAACAGGCAGTGCATCCCTAAACACTTCGTCTGTGACCATGACAACGACTGTGGAGACGGCTCGGACGAATCTGACGAGTGTGGTGAGTGTGATGCCTTTTCTTCAGCATTACGGCCTGCCCTGTGTCAGTCTTTACTGGGTCTAAATTGACTCACTTTGTAGTTTCTAAAAAAAACTTTTAACTGTAAGTGCAGTAAACTTTGAGTTGCTGACGAGTTCAGAGCTGCGGCTTATTTTGTACGGCAAATGAATGATCAACAACACAATATAACGCAGGAGAGAACGTACAAGTACTAGTTTAATAAGCAGTTCCAAACTGGCTGATTTTGCGGCAGCTTTTCTAAAAAATTCTGATGAAAGGTGCTGTGTTTTTAGGAGTTTTGTTGCAGTAGAAGTTGCGGGAGCAAGTGAAAGTTACGGAAAATTTTGCCGTTTCGTGCCCCTTTATAATGATTCTTTAACAATGAATTCAAATGAAGGAACAAAAACACTATTATTTTTAGGGATGCACCGATACCATTTTTTTGAGACCGAGTACGAGTACCGATACGTATTTTTGGGTACTCACCGATACCGAGTACCGATACCTGTGTAGGTCTGTTATTAATAAGAATGACAAATATAACTGCAAGCAGTGATTACGGGGGCCATGCAGTTTGCAGCTTTATCAGTTTTTGACGAATCGAAGTGGACAGACGTTGAAAAATGACACGTTTCATCCTTTTATCTAGGGTGCTACGGTCAAAACTTATTAGGCAAAACGCAAAATAGCTTATTATAGCGCCACCAACTGGCAGAGTGGAGTAGAGTAGAGGGTGGGGTCCCGGACCTACCTGCCAAATTTCAAAGCTGTAGCCCACCCAGAGCCGAATTTCTATGACACTCAGTGTGTGGCACTGCAGTCCTATGCCAAGCCAACCACATTTATTTGTATATTACAGAAAAATGAAGACCTAAATTAAAAATGTGCTCGATAATAATTAAAGAAGAGTGTCTAAGGATTCAAATGATACCAGTTGCATGCAGATTGGACAAAAATCCAGGGACTAGTTCGCAAAAGATGGGTATTATTTTATGCAAATTAGCGAAAAATCAAATATGGCAGAAATAGATGCAAGGGTGTCAAAAAATTGTCTTGACCCAAGGAATAAGATGATATAAGATTTTGGAGAATCGGAGCTACGGTTCAAAGGTTATTAGGCAAAATGCAAATTTTTTTGGAAAAATGCAAAATAGCTTATTGAAGTGCAATTTTTTGTAGTAGTGGGTAGTGGGTAGGGTACCAGACCTACCTGCCAAATTTCAAAGCTGTAGGTCGTACAGTTTTTTCTCAACAACACGTTTTAAGGCACAAAAAAAAAGCACGATTCCAATAGGGTTCCACTGCATGGCCCCCTAATAATAGTAGGATTTTTTTCGATTTTCTTTTTACCAATATCAAGTAGTCTAAACTCAAAAAAACACTGTCAAAAACCAAAATAAACGAAAGTACACTTGAGCCTTATTATGCCATTTTATAAAATAAATGATACAAATTTTATATCCATTTATTTGTCCTGTATGTATCAAAACATTAAGAAAAGCAACAATTAAAGAAAATATGAAATATGAAATATGAAAATATTAGTCTGCTTTGCTGCTGTCATTATCATTTATTTTAAAGTACCTCCAGACGGCTGACATTTTTATCTCCACACGGTTTACAGTTTATTTGGCAAGTGTTGTGGCATTTACACTGCGTCCGCGTGGCGATGAACGTAACTACATCGTATCTTCCACATGTGGTATCGGTAGTAGGTATCGGGGAGTTTTGTTCCGAGTACGAGTAACTGCACGGGGGGTGGTATCGGTAACGGTATCGGTGCGTCCCTAATTATTTTTATTAACCATTAATCATTGAGTTATTTTCGAAGGTAAATGTGAGGCGTTGTTATCACGCGTTTTCTGCGTCTTCTAAACGTAACCAGGAAGTGAGTTTTGCTGACGTACGGTTTGCGGGAAAGGAGAACGATTGCGGAAAAGTTGCGGTAGTTGGTGAAAATTGTCGCCGTCGCAACGGCGCGAAATGCTGGCGGGTCTGATGTATTTCTATAGGCCTGTTAATTCACTTGTTACCTGCTTTTAGTCGACTTTTAAGTTGACGCCAGGGCCCGTATCCCTAAAGATTCGGAGAATCCTCTCAGAGAGCTCCTAACTTAACCTAAAACTTCCTTGCCAGGAGTTTTAGCTTAGAAGTGATTCCAGAACATTTTCAGTGAACTCTGAGCAAGGAATGGATGGAAAATCCTATCTTAGTGAGGAGGTGTGGTTGACCCCGTTGCTAGGTACGAGTCATCATTTCAAAAGCCGTGATTGGTTGATCCTACAAGTTTGATGGAAATGAGCTTTTGGTGATAATGAGCAAAGGATGTACCCTCAAATCAATAAACATAATTATACACTCTAATCTTATGCAGACTGTAATTGTAAATAATATTTCACATTCAAGAAAATATCTGGAAAATGAATAGTAAGCTGTAGGGGTTATAGCCTAACATTAGAATCTAAAATATGTGAAAACTTAAGCTCATTACACCCTGTTCAAATAATGATTCGTGTCTTATTTGCTCATATTAATATCCTAGCTGGCATATTTTGGACTTTCACTTCCATATGGACCCCATGGCGTCGAGTTGGTGAAGTAATTGCATCGCTAAGGAGATCCACCACAAACATGATTCCTGCACGATCCAATCTGTAGCGTCTCAATCATTCCCTGTCATCCAGTGTTTGCAGGACATCTCTCCTGCCTCTTCTGTTGGCCATTTTGTGCAGCTGCTTAGGGGAACTCCTAAGCCACTAAAAGTCCTCGTCCCTGCTCTTAGCAGATCTCGCCTTAGGAGCCCTTTTAAGCGCTAGGAATCTTGAGGAATAGCTTTTATATTAACTGGGATTGTCGTGTCACTTTTAGGGGAAATTCTAAGAAAACGTCATGACTCTGCGAATTTTCTTAGAATTTGGCCGCTAGGAGCCACTTTTTGCACAAAGGTTCTTTAGGGATACGGGCCCAGATGTTTAACTTTACGAAAATTGACAAAACACAACATAAACTCCAAAAACTGAGAACTTCTAGGGTTAGGGTTCAACAAACCAAAACACTCAGATGAAACTACTTACTTCATAAAAAGTACTTTTGGTTTAGACGTACACTAACCTTCAAATACGTCATTTCTAATGAAAACTAAGATTTCAATATATTGCTCTTGAATATACAGTACGTCTTTTATGTCCGATTTACATTTTAAACACCATCTTAACGGTGCCGTGTCGGCGCGCCGCGGAGGGAGACACGGCCGCGGGGATTGGAAGGCTGTCGCGCTTTATTAACAGTGCCGTTCAAAGTGAGGACTACGCCGGCAGCTCCAGCCAGTGCGAGCGAGAAAACACGAGATCAGACCGCGACGCCACAGCAGTCCAGGCAGGCGAGGTGAGCTGGCGGCTAGCGGTTAGCCGTTAGCCAGCGGCGGCTAGTTAGCTTAGCGGCGGTTCGGCGGCTGGCGTCTCAGGAAGGACGAGCTGGAGTCTGGAGCGAGAGTGAGGCGCGCGAGAGGGAGAACGAGCGAATACTGACCGGATCGGTTCCGGTTAAATGATAGACCTTGTTACAGATGAACAGAACGGACACCAGTGAGCGTGAACTTGATACTAACCAACAGGTGAACAGACGCACCGTTACCATGACAACCCCGGATTTATTGTCTAATTATTGTTCTAACCGTTAATATTTAGACCCGCGAGATACTCACAGCAGCCGCGCGGTCGTCAGATTTCAGCCCCGTCTGCCGTTTGAATTATGCGTTAAATATATTTGCTGTAGAAGTACCAGTTGGGTCTGGATCCGTCTGCATTGTGGTGCAGTTGTAAAAGTCTCGACACTGTTGCAGCATGGTGATGTGTGTGTGTGTGTGTGTGTGTGTGTGAGCAGAGTACCCCACCTGCAAGCCTAACGAGTTCCGCTGCGCCAACGGCCGCTGCCTGATCCAGAGCTCGTGGCAGTGCGACGGAGAGTTCGACTGTCACGACCGCTCCGACGAGGCGCCCAAAAACCCCAGCTGCAGCGGCCCAGGTACCAGTTCCACTTCCCTCAACTGAAACCGGAACCGGAACCGGAACCCCTTGATGACGCGTGCTGAGCCTGGTTAATTATTGGTCTCTTCCTCATACTTTCTCCCTCTCGTCTCCCCCCGAAACAGAGCAGAAGTGTGAGTCGGGAGCGTACGCCTGCGCTAACGGGAGGTGCGTTAACGAGACGCTGCTGTGCGATCACAAGGACGACTGCGGAGACGGGAGCGACGAGCGCAACTGCTTCGTTAACGAGTGTCTGCTCAGCAAACTCAGCGGCTGCTCTCAGCTCTGCGAGGACCTCAAGATCGGATACAAGGTGAGCGGCGGAGGAAGCCAGGGGGTTCACGGGAAATGAATAAAGAGTGAAATTATGAATTAAATAACAATTTGTAATAAACAACCACCCAGGTGACCGTTGCCCTGAAGAAAAGCACTTGCAAAAGTGACGAACGGTAAATTAAAAACGTGTGAAAGTGTAGTTTATTAATATTTCACGATGTTACTGCTGCTCTTCTAGAATGACGGGTATTTTGCTCTTGATTACGCAGGAGCACACGATCAAACCAGATAACGAAGGGGTCTTACCGCAGTTATGAAAGTGGCTTTCGCGTTGCCTTTTGCTCCTACAGTGCAGGTGTCGTCCGGGCTTCCGGCTGAAGGACGACGGGAAGACGTGTGCGGACGTGGACGAGTGCAGCACCACTTACCCCTGCTCCCAGCACTGCATCAACACGCACGGGAGTTTCCGCTGCCTGTGTGTGGACGGATATCAGCCCAAACCCACCGACCCCACCGTCTGCAAGTCCACCTCGGGTACGGATCGCTCCACACGTCCTCCTCTAGTGCATTTACGTTCACATCATTCAAGGGCTTGAATGGAAGGCAACTGGGCGTACACCGGTAGTTCGCCGCGGTTCGAATCCCGGACCGGTAAAGCTACCACTGAGGTGGTCGTGAGCAAGGCACCCGTACCCACGCGGTGCTCGAGCGTCTTGGGGTTAAAAGTTTTGCTCGGGGACTTGGTGGTGGTGGTGGTGCTAGAGGAAGGATTCGAACGATTCTATGACCTCTTGGTCCAGAGACGAGTGTTCGACCCACTAAACCGCCATGACCGTTCAGTTCTCATCCCCAAGGCTTTTTCAGGTCTAAAAATATTTCTCCTCTAGTGGGGTCGTCACCGTGAAGGTGCTCGTTGACGTCGTCCAGCGGGTGGTTAGGGTCACACGGGGCACGTTGAGGGATCTCTGTCTTGAGCCAGGTGGAGTCCAGTTGCCTTCATCATGAGACCCGACACACACACACACACACACGTTCCTCAGATCTAGTTTTCTTAGTGTTATCCTTTTGTTCATTTGTTGAACTTTGTTGCATGAGCGTCACACCACAAATTGTTCATTAATCGTAATCAAGGAGAAACATCCAGTTAATCACGACGCTGGTTTGAGGTCTCATCGTCCAGCCCTAACGTATTCCACTTGTGTAACTTTGTACGTGACAAATAACATTTTGTGAACCCCCCGAATCAGACGAGGAGCCGTTCCTGATATTCGCCAACCGCTACTACCTGAGGAAGCTCAACCTGGACGGGTCAAATTACACTCTGTTGAAGCAGGTGAGAGACGATGCCGAAGGCGAACGCGCTCATGTGTTGGTGAACGTAAATCACTGATATGTCCTGTACTGCGTGTGCGTGCGTGTGGTCAGGGCCTGAACAACGCCGTGGCTTTAGATTTCGACTACAGGCAGCAGATGATCTACTGGACCGACGTGACCACGCAGGGCAGCATGATCAGACGCATGCACATCAACGGCAGCAACGTTGAGGTACGTTTTTAGCGTTTAGCGGAACTGGACCGGAAAATGGCTGGTCGAAATGAAAGTCGAAATGCGCAGTCAATTTGGAAACGTTGTTTTGTTTGCCAAACAAATGTGCAGATGATCTTTTCGCACCAGCAGACGCTACGTTGTAACCGGTCGTTATGTGTTGGTCTCCGTGACGCCCGTCTCCCCGCAGGTTCTGCACCGCACGTCACTGAGTAACCCGGACGGCCTGGCGGTGGACTGGGTCGGGGGAAACCTGTACTGGTGTGATAAGGGTCGTGACACCATCGAGGTGTCCAAGTTGAACGGAGCGTACAGGACGGTGTTGGTCAGTTCGGGGCTGCGCGAGCCCAGAGCCGTGGCCGTGGACGTCCGAAATGGGTAAATAACGTGATATGTTGATTCGGTGATTCGAGGAGCTCAAAACACTGATCCGTAATGAAAACATAGATCAGATCATCATCGTTACATCACTTAATATTGAGTATTGAATGTGAATTTTGGGGTAAAACCTATCGATCGTCTGTCATAACGCTACAGAAGAACATACGAGTTGCGTCACACCGCAAAATAAACGAGGAGATCTTACTCAGCTTTTGCTGTAACAAAGTCATGAACAAATGTTTGGAACCTCCCCCAGGTACCTGTACTGGTCCGACTGGGGCGATAACCCTCACATCGGCCGCATCGGGATGGACGGCAGCAACCGCAGCGTGATCGTGGAGGACCGCATCACCTGGCCCAACGGCCTCACGCTGGACTTCATCAACGACCGCATCTACTGGGCCGACGCCAGGGAGGACTACATCGAGTTCTCCAACCTGGACGGAACCAACAGGCACACAGGTCAGCCGGCTTACTCGGAGCGCCAGCGGTGCTGGATGCGTGTCGTTTGTGCATTTCAAATTAACACTAAAACCCGTTTCACGTTTCCGTTCCAAACCTGAAATGTGACCCTGCACGACGAAACCAGTCGCAACGGAGGTTTCCGAGAAAAACGAACGTTTATGTTGCGTGGGGTGAAATTTTGGATTTTTTGTTTTTAGTGTTTTGAAACAGTGGGAGGTCTATACTGTACTGATGTGAATAAATTTCCCTGGAAAACTTCCCCTTTCCATCCTAAAAACGAGACTTTCTTGAGGTGAGGAATTCAGAACATTAAAAGTTTCTGTTTTGACCGCTCTACTTCAGTATTTACGGTAAATCCACCGGTTGACTAGCGTGAAGATATTTCTCCGGAATCCATCTTCGTCTCCCGAGTTCAGTAAACCTAACGCAGGTGGGCTATCCGTGTGGCTGTGAATGCAGCGTAGGCTACCGTAAACGCAAACGTAGCCGCGACCGCACCAAGCGTCTGTGAGTGCTTCGTCGATAGTTTTTTTTTAAGGCAGATTTCTCCGTTTCTCACTTGGCGTGACAGGAGAAACCCGACTCCTTTGAATGTTGATATCTCAGTCATATGTCGTCCGATTCATTCCATATAGGTATCGTTTTGAAGCTTGATTTATGCCCTTTCATGAAAACATCATAACTCAATTTGGAAAACTTAAGAGACGCGACTGGTTTTGCCGTGGAGGGTCACAAATATTGTCGAAAGCTCCTGGAGCAAGGCGTCATTAGCGGCGCGACGTGGTAGCAAATGTTCACTTTGTTGCAAATGTAATTTAGCTAACGTTGAAAGATAGAGAGGTTCCACTCGGAGCGTACGTGTAATCGCCACAGTGGCTTCACCTGTCGATGTGCTCGATTTGCCGTGCGTCTGTGGCAGTTTTAAACCAGGACATCCCCCACATCTTCGCCATGACGCTGTTCGAGGAGTACATCTACTGGACCGACTGGGAGACCAAGTCCATCAACAGAGCTCACAAAACTCTGGGCACCAACAAGACCAAGCTGATCAGCACGCTGCACCGACCCATGGACATCCACATCTACCACCCACACAGGCAGCCCGAGGGTGAGCGCTAACGCATGCAGCTAAAATGCAGCGTCGATACTGAAAACTGCTGGCGAACTCTGATGACTCAGATTCCGGTGTCTTGTTGCTCTCTCGTCCCCTCGCTCCGTAGTGACTAACCACCCGTGCCAGACGGAAAACGGCGGCTGCAGTAACCTGTGTCTGCTCTCACCCGGCGGGGGCCACAAGTGCGCCTGCCCCACCAACTTCTACCTGGCAGCCGACGGCAAGCAGTGTCTCTCCAACTGCACCGCCAGCCAGGTACCACCCGCTCACCTGACAGCGTTTTTACACCAGCCATCGACGGACAAGCTGCATGCTGGGGTTACGAGCGTATTTGGTGAAGAACCAGCCCGATTACATGTACATGACGTTTACAGGATTTCTCAGACGCTGGTTTCCAGAGCAACGTTTTATCATTTCTAGAGCTGAAACGATTAGTCGAATAACTCGAATAATTCGATTACAAAAAATGGCCGAGGCAAATTTTCTAGAATCGAAGCCTCGTTTAAGTCAATTTATTCTCTACAGCATGCGCCGCTCGTGTTTCACGCAGACGCTTATTAATGACGCACAATATTTTCAGTGGCGCCATCAAGACGAGGATAGATCCCTCTGTATGTGAACGTATTTGTGAGATATTCCGTGCACAAACCCAGAAGTAAATGCGTGAAAACTCATAAATGACATTTTTTGCGATGTAAACCCGCGTAAGCGCCATTACTCGCTAAAACGCTCCGTTTCCGTCAAAACGTCCCCTTTATTACGGACAAAAAGCATATTCTAGCTGATAAATAACCACAACAACCAGCGTTCCACTCACAATACAGCCATTTATTGAGATTTTCCCATCGATTTTTTCATAGTTCGTTCCGGAACGCGCTGAACCCTTTATTGTGACGCGGCTCCGAGGCGTGCGCGGGGGATTGTGGGAAATGCAGTTCTCTTCCAGAAAAACCAAAAGCAACTCATTTTATTGGCCAAATTGGTTCAAAATAACCCTTGAACTTCATGTTTCTTCATTTTCAATTGAACACAACAACATAAAGCGTAGATGACTGACTTCTACTCACACTACAATAAGCCTAATAACATGTATCAGTTGTAACAAAAATGTAACAAATTTACTCGATTAATCGATAAAATAATCGATAAGATTATTCGATTACAAAAATAATCATTTGTTGCAGCCCTAAGAATTTCACAGACAGTCGCCCTGGAGCGTCTTTAGGGCTCTTGGGTTAAGGGTCTTGATCAGAGAACCGGATGTCCAGATGAGCAGCTTCTCATTCCTTGCTTTTGGCCGTCCCTCACCTGCTTTCTCCTCTCCTGCAGTTCGTGTGTAAAAACGACAAGTGCATCCCGTTCTGGTGGAAGTGTGACACGGAGGACGACTGCGGAGACCGATCAGACGAGCCGGCCGACTGTGGTGAGTGCATCCGTCCTGTCACATGCAGATTTGAATATAGTTTCGACCGTAACGTTTGTCAGACCTTTGTCCGAAAGTGTGTGGTAATGAAAGAAAAAAGGCATTTCACACTGACGTTAACGGTAATTTAATGCCAGCAGGAAATGCCTCTTTTGTTTCGCCACACACTCTAGCTTATGTGAACTTACATGCAGAACTAATTAATAACCATTTTTTAAAAATAATTTTATTAACTATTTCGCGTTTTTATCGAATAATCTGCGGCCGTTTTCCGGGTAGGGGGGAAAAAGCGGGTCTGTGAGCAGGTGTTTTCGAGCGCGAGTGACGCGGTGTGTGTCTTTTCAGCCGAGTTTAAATGCCGTCCCGGGCAGTTCCAGTGCGCGACGGGGATCTGCACCAACCCGGCCTACATCTGCGACGGAGACAACGACTGCCAGGACAACTCGGACGAGGCCAACTGTGGTGCGTTGCCCCCTCCTTCGTGTTATACAGCTTACGCTACTAGCCAAAGGTTGCTGCCCATCGCAGCTTCTCACAAACTGCCAAAACGCTGCCCACTGTGCAAGTCTTTCTCACGCTGCTGCCGTGCTGCTCTTCTCCCTCAGACATCCACGTGTGTTTACCCAGCCAGTTTAAGTGCTCCAACCCAAGCCGCTGCATTCCGGGCATCTTCCGCTGTAACGGTCAGGACAACTGCGGAGAGGGAGAGGACGAGCGCGACTGCCGTGAGTCTCGACACTTACTCTACTGACGCTTATTTAGGAGACGACGATGACGATGACGCATAAAAACACTCATCAACGTACTGTTACTGTGTCCGTCCATCTATGTGTCTGTCCAGTCCGTCTGTCTATCCGTTTGTCCAGCTATCTGTCCGTCCATCTGTCCATCCATCTATCTGTCTGTCTATCTATTTGTCTGTCTGTCTGTCCATCTATCTGTCTGTCCATCCATCTATCTACCTACCTGTCTGTCCATCCATCCATCTATCTGTCCGTCCATCCATCCATTTATCTATCTGTCTGTCTGTCTATTTGTCTGTCTGTCCATCTATCTATCTGTCTACCTACCTGTCTGTCCATCCATCCATCTATCTGTCCGTCCATCCATCCATTCATCTATCTGTCTGTCTGTCTGTCTGTCTGTCTGTCCATCTATCTATCTATCTATCTATCTATCTATCTATCTATCTATCTATCTATCTATCTATCTATCTATCTATCTATCTACCTACCTGTCTGTCCATCCATCCATCTATCTGTCCGTCCATCCATCCATTCATCTATCTGTCTGTCTGTCTATTTGTCTGTCTGTCCATCTATCTATCTGTCTACCTATCTGTCTGTCGTTCCATCTATCTGTCCGTCCATCCATCTATCTGTTCGTCCATCCATTTGTCTGTCCATTTATCTATCTGTTCGTCCGCTGTAACGGTCAGGACAACTGCGGAGAGGGAGAGGACGAGCGCGACTGCCGTGAGTCTCGACTCTACTGACGCTTATTTAGGAGATGACGATGACGACCATGACGATGATGATGATGATGCATAAAAACGCTCATCAACGTTGTTGTATCGCCCCAAACTTGCTTGGCCTTCAGATTAAAAGCTGTTTATCTGTCTTTCCCCCCGCAGCGGAGGTCACTTGTGCTCCCAACCAGTTCCAGTGCACCATCACCAAGCGTTGCATCCCCCGCGTGTGGATGTGTGACCGAGACAACGACTGCGTGGACGGCTCAGACGAACCGGCGAACTGCAGTAAGATTTACAGTTACAACATGGGGCACTTGTCCGGAGAGACGTCCGCTCCCTAATTACCCTAACGACAGTCTCCCTGGAGCAGCTCGGGGTTAAGGGTCTTACTCGGGGATGCAGTGGTGGTAGTGCTACAAAGAGGACTTAAAGCGGCATAAAGAGTGTGTGTGTGTGTGTGTGTGTGTGTGTGTGTGTGTTAACTGCAGCCCAGATGACCTGTGGTGTTGATGAGTTCCGCTGTAAGGATTCTGGACGCTGTATTCCCGCACGATGGAAGTGCGATGGAGAGGACGACTGTGGAGATTCATCAGACGAGCCCAAAGAGGAGTGCGGTGAGTCCACAAGCTCCACCTTCATCCCACACACACACACACACACACACACACTCTCAACAGCAGGAGTTATGGCGTAGAGTGCAGACAGGGAAATTATCAGTTTCAGATTGACAACGTGAGAAACAATGCTGAGCGTGTGTGTGTGTGTGTGTGTGTGCGTGTTCAGACGAGAGGACGTGTGAGCCGTATCAGTTCCGCTGCAAGAATAATCGCTGCGTTCCGGGCCGCTGGCAGTGTGATTACGACAACGACTGTGGAGACAATTCCGATGAAGATAACTGCGGTGAGTTTCAGCTTCACACACGCACGCGCGCGCACTGCGGTTGCGATGTTTAGGTTTTAAGAAAGCGAAAAATGACAAATGAACCAGTTTTCTTTCTTTCACTGCATAAACAAAAGTCATTTACCCTTTGAGTCCTGACATGCCACAGTGCAGCTTAAAAATCAATAATAACAGTCTACATTGAGCGCCGCTTCAGCACTTATAATGCATCAATAAGACATTTATGAGCGACGCTAAAGTTCCCTAACGCCTCTATCACAGCTCTAAACGAAAAATATAACAACTTTAATATATTCATAACTTTTGCATTGTTATTATATTAAAGTGATTTGCTCAGTAAAGGTGTTACGAATGTTTGATGAAGTTTTAATGTGACATTTTTGAATGTCTTCTCTAGAGATGTAACTGATCTGATACGTGGATCGGTATCGGTCCGATAACGGCTCAAACGGCTGGATCGGGTGTCGGTGACATTGGGCCGTTCAATGGAGCCGATCTGTAAAACAGAAAGGATAATAACGCACGAATGACATTTTGTCGCGCTGCGTTATTGACCGCGCGCATGAGCGCCTTTACCCGCTAAAACGCTCCAGTTCGGTCAAAACGTCGCCTTTATTACAGACGCAACCAGCGTTCTACTCGCAATTCTGCCGTTTATTTAGGTCCAGTTTTTCCCATCGTTTATTCGGGAACGCGCGCCCCCCCCGGAGCCGCGTCACAATGAATGGATTGTGGGAAATGTAGTTCTCTGCGAAAGCAGCTCATTTTCTAGGCCAAATTGCTTCAAAATAACTTCAGTATTTCATTTTCAATTGATCAGTAAGAAAGAAGAAATATTATATGTCTAAACCAACAATTTTTGAGAAGAAATAATTTAGCATATACATGTGTGTGTAATTATTACACTGTGTTAGGTAGGAACACAAAGCATTACAGTAATCTCAGTGATGTATTCAGACATTTTAAAGCATTATTTTATGTTTAAAAAAAGACTGGGACTGTTTTGGACTTGTATCGGTATCGGCAGATATCTAAATGTGCAATATCGGTATCGTAACGGACATCAAAAAGTGGTATCGGCCCATCTCTAGTCTTATGCCAAGCTTGGGAACACAATAACACCACAAGTTAATAATGTATAATAAAGCAGTTATATTTCGTGTAGAATTTTGTCTTATACATGCATTAGGAAGGTGCACTTACTGTAAACTGCTACCGCAGAAAGGTAAAAAGGTGAGTGGAGTTGCAGTGCTGCCCTCTAGTGACCAAGCTACGTAACGTCAGCACCAACACCTTCCGTCTCTGTCTCTCTCTCGCTCTCTCTCTTTCTCTCTCTCTCTCTCTTTCTCTCTCTCTCTCTCTCTCTTTCTCTTTCTCTCTCTCTCTCTCTCTCTCGCTCTCTCTCTGTTTAACTGGATGTTATCAGCAGCGTTAGGCTTCTGCTCTGTGTCTCACTGTGTTCTGCACTGTTGGGTTTTGTCTCATCGTTCACACATCTCTCACTCCATTTTATTTTTATGCCTCATTTTGTGTCGGGCTCGTTGACGCGGTTGGAGGTAGGTCTCCATCTCTCCGCCAAAACAACTCTTTCCCACCCTGCTGCCCCCACTCCACCCTGACCACACCCACACCCTCGCACACTGCAGGACGAAGGAGGACTCAGTGTACCGCTGATACAGACACTTTTCTGGCTGTAAGCTGAATACATATGAAAAGATGCGCACAGTAAAACTCCAGCTTACTGATTAATGAATCTATCTATCTATCCATTCATCATCTCTCTGTCTGTCTATCGATCCGTCCGTCCATCTATCTGTCTGTCCGTCCATCTATCGATCCGTCCATCTATGTGTCTGTCCTGTCCGTCTATCTATCCGTTCGCCCAGCTATCCTTCCGTCCATCGGTCTATCTACCTACCTGTCTGTCCATCCATCTATTTGTCTGTCCATCTATCTATCTGTTTGTCCATCCGTCTATCTGTCTGTCCATCCATCTGTCTGTCTATCTATTTGTCTGTCTGTCCATTTATCTATTTGTCTGTCGTTCCATCTATTTGTCTGTCCATCTATCTATCTACCTACCTGTCTGTCCATCTGTCTATCTGTTTGTCCCGCCATCTATCTATCTACCTACCTGTCCGTCCATCTATCTGTCCGTCCAGCTATCTGTTCGTCCATCTATCCATCTGTCTACCTATCTGTCTGTCCATCTATCTATCTGTTCGTCCATCCATCTATCCGTCCATCCATCTATCTACCTACCTGTCTGTCCATCCATCCATCTGTCCGTCCATCCATCTATCTGTTCGTCCATCCATCCATCTATCTGTCTACCTATCTGTCTATCCGTCCATTTGTCTGTCCATCCATCTATCTGTTCGTCCATCCATCCATCTATCTGTTCGTCCATCCATCCATCTATCTATCCATCCATTTGTCTGTCCATCCATCTATCTGTTCACCCATCCATGCGTCTACCTATCTGTCTGTCCATCTGTCTATCTGTTTGTCCGTCCATCTGTCTGTGCATCTATCTATCTAATAACTATTTCAAATAATTAGTATTAATTAATTACCTTTACTGTTATAAACTTGTATATTTGATGTAGACAGGAAGTGGTTAAGATTTGTTAAATGATGAACATATTGTGATTCTATTGGAACATCTGATCTCTAATCAGACAGTGATGATGATGATGATGATGATGATGGTACCAGTGTGCTGTTTGCCAGTAGTTAGTCATAGTTCATATGAACAGTAAATCAGCAACTGAAACTCCTTAAGAGTGCAGTGTGTCCCTCCCTCCCTATCTCCCTCCCGCCTCATCCCCTCTTTATTTCTCCTCCATGTGCAGCGTAAAGCTTCTCTCCTTTCTAGTTTGAGTAACTCCTGCTCTTCCTCTCACTCTCATCACACTCGTCCTCCTGCAGTTCCTCACCTGATCCGTGCTCCAGACGGATTCCTAAATGTCCGTCTTCTCTCTCTCTCCCCTCGCCCTCTCCCTCAGTGCCCAGGCAGTGTTCAGAGAGCGAGTTCGCCTGCACCAACGGACGCTGCATTGCTGGACGATGGAAGTGTGACGGTGACCACGACTGTGCTGACGGCTCGGACGAGGTGAAACACACACACACACACACACACACACAGACACAGACACAAAGGAATCTGTTTATTATATTCTTTCATTCATTTTTAAACCAAAAGCAACCCCCCAAAATATTTATTTCTTCAAATTAGTTTCCAAAACTATAATGTAAAAAAAAATCCAAAACTAAAAAGAAAGTTGTTAGTAAAATAAGTTTCATTTTTCGCTGTAATTTTGGAATCAGACATTTTTTTTTAAAGTTTAGAAATGGAAGTGAATTGAGGTTTTAGATTAAAGTTTGTTTTTCGGGATTTGGTTGGTATTTGAACAATGAACGAATGATACATATATTTATTGGTCTCTGTCGTGTGCGTGTGCGTGTGTGCGTGTGCAGAACGGCTGTGATGTGAAGTGTGACAGTGATCAGTTCCAGTGTAAGAACGGTCACTGCATTCCGTTCCGCTGGAGATGTGATGCTGACGCTGACTGTCTGGACGGTAGTGACGAGGAGAACTGCGGCAGCGGAGGTTGGCGTCTCTACATCACTCTAAATAGCTTGTGCTCGGTGTGTTGAGTGGATGGCACACGATCAAGGGGCTGCTTTCACTCGACACACTTCTACCGCTCTAGAATAGTGTGTGTATGAATGTAGAGAACACTAGTTGTGTGTGTGTGTGTGTGTTTATACCACTGGGGACAGAAGCTATCCATCCATGGTGTCCATCTATCTATCTTGATAAATGTACGATATGATATGTCTGTCCGTCGTCATGTATTACAATATATGCGATGGCTGCCGATAAATACTTGTCTGTTTGTCGGTCTTTCTGTAATCCGTCTGTCTGCCTACATATCTGTGTTTCTATCTATCTATCTATCTATCTATCTATCTATCTATCTATCTATCTATCTATCCTGTTTATCTATCTGTCTGTCTGTCTATCTATCTGTCCATCCTGTCTGTCTCTCTATCCATCCATCCATATGTCTATCTCTTGTCAAGCGCAAGCCTGTCTATCTGTTTATCAGTCTTTCTATCCATCCATCTGTCTACATATCTGTGTTTCTATCTATCTATCTATCTATCTATCTATCTGTCTATCTGTCTATCTGTCTGTCTGTCTATCTATCTATCTATCTATCTATCCTGTTTATCCTATCTACTGTCTGTCTGTCCTCCTATCTGTCACATCCTGTCTGTCTCTCTGTCCGTCGCGTCCCATGTCTCTCTCTCTGTCCTGTCTTGTCTGTCTGTTTATCAGTCTTTCTATCCATCCATCTGTCTGCATATCTGTTCTGTCTGTCTGTCTGTCTATCTGTCTGTCTGTCTATCTGTCTGTCTATCTATCTATCTATCTATCTATCTATCCTGTTTATCCTATCTGTCTGTCTGTCTATCTATCTGTCCATCCTGTCTGTCTCTCTGTCATCCATCCCATATGTCTATCTCTCTGTCCACCTGTCTGTCTATCTATTTATCAGTCTTTCTATCCATCCATCTGTCTACCTACATATCTGTGTTTCTATCTATCTATCTATCTATCTATCTGTCTATCTGTTTCTGTCTATCTATCTATCTATCTATCTATCTATCTATCTATCTATCTATCTATCTATCTATCTAGCTAGCTATCCCCCCATCCATATATCTGTCCGTCAATCTATCTCCCATATCTATCTGTCCATCTATGAGACGCACATTAATTTTATTTCTCTCTCTCCTCTGTGTGTGTGTGTGTGTGTGTGTGTGACACAGTGGCTAAGCAGTGCCCCCTGCATGAGTACCAGTGTAACAACACGTTGTGTAAGCCTCACAGCTGGAAGTGTGATGGAGAGGACGACTGTGGTGACAACTCTGATGAAAACCCAGACGAGTGCAGTGAGCATCTCTCCCCCTCTCTCTCTCTCTCTCTCTCTCCTTCATCACCGTCCGTATACACTCCCTCACCTTATCCTTCTCCCCCTCAGGTAATTTCAAGTGTCCCCCCAACAGACAGTTCCGTTGCCTTAACAACCGCGTGTGTCTGCCGGCGTCCAAGCAGTGTGACGGCGTGGACAACTGCGGAGACAACAGCGACGAACTCCATTGCCGTGAGCTGCGTCCCGCTTTAGAAACACACACGCACACTGATTAAGTTGGTGCTGAAGTCTTGGGACACTCCTCATTGCTAGGGAAGTGAGGGTCTGATACCTCTTCTCCGCTACACTGGTGCTCGGCCGGTGCTGAACTGAGAACCAGCCGAGAACCGGCCCGCATTTACACTGACCAGGGAGCTCAGCGGGAGCCGCACGATAATACGTCACAGGTCACGCCCACTAAACGAACGGTTGTTCGTACGAAGTCTGCAACTTTTAGTTTTTCCCTTGTTTCTTCATATGCCTTATAATTTTTTTTGTGCACTTTCCAATTTCTGCCGAATCGGGACGTCCACATTGCTAAAAGAGCTGTCATTTCTTTCGCGCTCCACGTTACCAGACTTCTCCGCCATTTTCTCTTCTAAAGCTACCTATCACTGCGCCCACCTCTCGTGGCCTCACAGGTTTTCGCTGCTAGCCAATTAAAGTTTAGGGGCCGGTTCGGAGCCGGTTTTAGGGCACCGGCGCCCATTTTTGTTCTGTGGAAAAGTGCGGCACTGGTTCCAAAATTGGGAACCGGCACGGGAACCAGAGCAGTGGAAAAGCGGCTTGACTGAAGAGGGATTGTTGAGACTATGGTTTAGAGAATTGGAGGATTAAAAACATCTGCGAACGATGTATTGGCTGACATTTGTGTGTGTTGCTGCACAGAGACGCCAACTGTAGCGTGTGGGAAAGATGAGTTCACCTGCAGTAACGGGAAGTGCATCAGCTCCAACCTGCGCTGCGATTACTTCAACGACTGCGAAGACTTCGGCTCAGATGAGATCGGCTGCAGTAAGAAAGGTGCGTGTGTGGTAGTTAGTGGTAATAAAGGGCAAATTTTGTCGATGAAGGCCGTGGCGGTAATTGTGTGTGTGTGTGTGTGTGTGTGTTCTCCACAGAGTCCAGGCTGAACGACTGCCGTCAGAACAGAACCGTGTGTGTTGATGAGAGTCTGTGTGTGGTAAACGGCACAGACGCCTTCTGCTCCTGCAAACCAGGCTTCCAGAAAACAGCAGAGAGAACCTGCACCGGTACACACACACACACTTTCTGCTTTTAATGTACTTGTGTGTGTTTGCTGTAATATAATCGTCCCTCCTGCAGATATAAACGAGTGTAAGCAGTTTGGTGTGTGTTCACACACCTGCACCAACACCAAGAGCTCGTATAAATGCAGCTGCCATCGCCACTTCATCCGCGTCAACAACACCTGCAAAGCAGACGGTCAGTCCTTGCACGCACGCCTGCAAAAACGTTGAGATGAATGCGGTTTAGGGTGGCGCTACTTAAAATCTTTTGTCAGTTGTTACGAAAGCGTTAGGTCAGTGTTTTTGCCCAAAGTTACGGTCAACGCTCCAAAGCTCCTTTTTTGACTCACAGCGTGAAAGCCAAAATCTGTGTGCATTAGAGAATTATCCTAAAGCGCTGTGCTCTCTCCGTGTGCGCTGCTGCAGCCGAGGAGAGGCAGGTTCTGTACGTGGCGGACGATAACGAGATCCGCAGCCTGTACCCCGAGACGGGCAGCTGGGTATACGAGCAGGCCTTCCAGGGAGACGCCAACGTGCGCATCGACGCCATGGACCTGCACATCAAGTCCAAACGCATCTTCTGGACCAACTGGCACACGGGTCGCATCTCGGTGTTCGAGCGCGCTCCCGACGGCCCGGCCTCGCCCAACTCCAACCGCAACCGCCGGCAGAGCGACCCCAGAGTTACCGACCTCGAGGTCAAACACACACCTCACACAAAACCATCATTTACCGCCACTTTGGACTAGTTTACCCTCCCGCTTAACCTCGTCGATCCTGGTGACGTTAAATAAAGCGCGTTTTCCCGTACCTGCAGATCCCCAATCTGAAGATGCCGCGTGGCATCGCGGTGGACTGGGTGGCCGGCAACATTTACTGGACGGACTCGGGCCGGGACGTGATCGAGGTGGCTCAGATGAACGGCCGCCATCGCAAGACTCTCATCTCGGGCATGATCGACGAGCCGTACGCCATCGTGGTCGACCCGCCCAGAGGGTGAGTAGTGCACCGTCATCTAAAACAACGGCAATCCCAACTCCAGTCCTGGGCCCTCATTTATCAACCGTTCGTAGAAACATTCTAAATGAAATTTAGAATGTTCGTAAGTACAAAAAAATCCAGATTTATCAAACGTGCGGAGGCCAGTCGTAC
The DNA here is from genome assembly GCA_032718565.1 of Distichodus sexfasciatus. Taxonomy (NCBI): domain Eukaryota; kingdom Metazoa; phylum Chordata; class Actinopteri; order Characiformes; family Distichodontidae; genus Distichodus; species Distichodus sexfasciatus. Next base: position 273,915 of record JAVGVS010000440.1, on the reverse strand, counting down.
ACGTTTGTAAGTAATCAATGTTGATAAATCCCACGTGTTCTTACTCAGCTGCTCGTGCCCGTTCATAGTCATCTGCATTCAGAAGTTGACCATATTTGGTAACACCACATCCTTTCAAAACCATGCAGACAATTCTTTTTTTTCCCCCGAAAAATTAATGGCCTAGAGATTAAAAAAAGAAATTTCAGCGAAACTGAGATCGAGGTCCTCGTTGCCGAGGTGGAAATGAACCAAAAATTGCTGTTTGGTTCTCTCAGCTGCGGGACAACCAAAAAAAAAAGAATACTGCATGGGAGAAAAATTCAGCAGAAATTCGTTCTGTGATGGTGCTTTTATTGCAATGTGTGTGCAATATCCATCCATCCATCCATCCATCCATCCATCCATCCATCCATCCGCTACCGCTGTTCCAGATCGGGTCGCGGGGGCAGCAACCTAAGCGGGGAAACCCAGACTTCCCTCTCACCCGCCACTTCCTCCAGCTCTTCTGGGGGAATCCCGAGGCGTTCCCAGGCCAGCCGAGAGATATAATCTCTCCAGCGTGTCCTGGGTCTTCCCCGGGGCCTCCTCCCAGTGGGACATGCCCGGAACACCTCCCCAGGGAGGCATCCAGGAGGCATCCTGACCAGACGCCCGAGCAGTATAGTGCTGCTATTGTATTTGGAAATCACGCAATTGCGTAAAATTCCTGTTTGATTTCAGCTTCTTGTTGATTTGTCCAAGGAAACTGGATGGATTTCGGGCTCAGGGAAATCATGGCATCCAACACGGATGGCATAATCCGGCTCGGCGTTGACTGAAATGCCCGTCTCCAGTCTCACGTTGGAAAGTGCCGGTGGTTAAAAATCCCTGGGTTGACAATAATCTAATTTGGGCTGGAATAGGTTTCGTGCGGTTGGTCTGTCGCTCTAAAAAAGGTCCCAAATCACGGCACAAACCCATAAGGGTCTCTTTCGGAAAGCGGTATCTGCTCAGAAGCCACTCTGAACTCTCACCAAGCAGATCAGTGCGCTCTCGGGAGACGCGTTCCCTCCGGAGTGCGCGGTTTGCCAAATCTTCTAATAAAGCCAGATCAGCCGCGCTACATTTTCAAATACCCGTCGGTCACAGGTTACTTTCTAACAGCTGTTGGGCGACAGAGCTGTTTCTCAACAAACATAATGGCTAATAGAGTATATATCATTTTGAAATGAAGAACGCGCGTGGAAAACTGACTTTTAAGTTCATCAATTCCACACTTTGCGCAGGAACGATCGTACGCACCCTTTACGCACAGATCTGTGCATAAGAACGGTTGATAAATGAGGCCCCAGGAATTTTCCGGACGGGAATCAGAGCCAAAGGAAACCGCGCCCGCTGCCCAGCCTGCAAACTACCCAAGTCGGTGGAGGACACACAGCACAGTGTCTTCATGAGGCTGTGTGTGTAATCTCGTTTTGCTGCTCCCTCTCAGGACCATGTACTGGGCAGACTGGGGTAATCATCCTAAGATTGAGACGGCAGCGATGGACGGCACCATGAGAGAGACCCTGGTGCACGAAAACATTCAGTGGCCCACAGGTGAGTCCACACACACACAGCAGATAAGCAGCGCTCTGGATGAGAGCATCTTCTAAACGCTGTCAGTAGCCAGGTTTCCATCCAAGGAGTTTTTGCGGAAAAATATTTAGCGCTTTGAGTTTTTTACCGATATAGCTGATGGAAATGCTAATTATCGATAAAATTTTGTAAATGTCGACATGATATTTTTCCGTTTAACTTTAGCGCATAACGTCTATATCGATATTTCAGATGTCGCAAAAACTACTTTGGAAACACTTTTTGTCAGGAAAAAAGGGCTTTAACGCAAATAAATGTGTCACATGATACATTTTCATCACGTGGGTTTCGTCGCACTGGGGGACTTTCTTCGAGCTCTAGGGCTATCAGACAAGCACCTGCTTCTTTCTGCTGTCGTCTTCGGATATTTTGTACAATTCCAGTTATTTGTGAAACTGAAATAACAGTAAGCTGGCAAATTAAAAAAAAAAACTGTCTGAATAATCTCTCCATCACTTTGTTTGTTTGTTTAGCGGAGGGGGGTGTCATGTGGAAAATAAAAAGTAGATAATTGGCGACATACACAAAATGATGTATGGAAACGGCTCAAGGGCAGATTTTTTTTTGCGATACACCAAACCCTATGCGACACTTCGTTTTGGGGGGATGACGTGATCACGCACACCATTTTATCGATAAAAAGCCAGTTGGATGGAAACAGGCTGGAGACAGCAAATTTCTCACATTTTTTTTAACGCATATTCTGTTTATCGATAACAAAATGTCGCAAAAAACTGGATGGAAACTTGGCTACTGTGAACGCATTCCTGCTGTGTGTCCGGTGTTTATCAGGACTGGCGGTGGATTACTTCAACGAGAGGCTTTACTGGGCGGACGCCAAGCTCTCCGTGATCGGCAGCGTGAGGCTGAATGGGACGGATCCCGTCATCGCCGTCACCAGCCTTAAGAACAGTTGAGTCGCGTTCCGTTTCTCCGGCGCGCCGTATTGTAACTGATCAACGCCACAGATTCGCAGCATATCCCTCTCACTCTCATCCTCCGCAGACCTGCACCACCCGTTCAGCATCGACGTGTTTGAGGACTACATCTACGGCACCACCTACCACAACAACTTCGTCTTCCGGGTGAACAAGTTCGGCAGGGGCAGCGTGGAGAACCTGACCACGGGCATCAACCACGCCACCGACCTGGTGCTGTACCACAACTACAAACAGCCTGAAGGTGAGCAGCAGGACGCAAGCAGCGCTGCGCTTAATCCCGCAAAACCGCCGCGCAGTACGCTGAGACCGGGTGGACAGTAACAAAGTAAAAACGCTCGCATGCATGCGTTGAGTAGCCATACGTTACACGATTTTCACAACGTGGTAAAATGTAGCGTGAACGGTCCAACGACAGAAGACAGAATTTAGAAATGAGAAGTTAAGAACTCTGTGTGTGTGTTTGTTGCAGTCACAAACCCGTGTGACAGGAAGAAGTGTGAGTGGTTGTGTTTGCTGAGCCCCAGTGGTCCGGTCTGTACCTGTCCTAACGGCCGCATCCTGGTCAACAGCACCTGCGTGGAACTTCCTACACCTACGCCTGTCTGTGAGTGTACATCACGCGCACTTCATCCACACACCCGTACACCAGTCTGTGAGTCTACAACAACCTTCTCTAACCTTCTCCCGCTCCTCCTCAATCTCTCTCACTTCCCGTCTCTCTCGCTCTTCTTCTCTCAGCTCCGAGTGGCCCCTGCACGCTGCTGTGCCTGAACGGAGGGAGTTGTGTCCTGAACGCCAGGAAGCAGCCCAAATGCCGCTGTCAGCCCAACTACGGAGGAGACAGCTGTGAGATCAACCAGTGTAGAGATTACTGTCAGAACGGAGGAACCTGCACTGCATCTCCTACAGGTAACACACACACACACACACACTCTCCATCAACGAGAAATCTCACCTTTTAACGTCGTAAGATCTCACCACACCCCCACTAATTATTAACGACGGCAGTACGTAATGAAGGCTGCGATGTGGTTTGTCCTCAGGTGCTCCTACCTGTCGCTGTTTGGCCGGCTTCACCGGGCCCAACTGCAACCTCCGCATGTGCCACAACTACTGCCAAAACGGGGGCAACTGCACCGTCACCCGGGGCAAGCAGCCCACCTGCTCCTGTCCTCCCGACTTCCTGGGCGACCAGTGCCAATACCGTGAGTCCCAAACACACAGCGCGGGATTAGGCTTCCGTCACGTCGCCTTCATGCCACATCTAAGACCCGGGCTGTGTTTGTGTGTGTGTGTGTGCGCGTAGGTTCGTGTGATGGTTTCTGCGATCACGGAGGGACGTGTCTGCAGTCCAGCGACGGCTCCAGGCAGTGCCGCTGTCCACCGCGCTTCATCGGGAAGACCTGCGAGGTGGACAAGTGTCACTACTGCAGAGACGGAAAATGCATCCCGATAAACAGCCACCAGCCGCAAGGAGACGTCACATGCAGGTGTGTGTCGACACTCCCACGTTCGCGCGCCGTTACACCTGCATAAACATATGATGCTTTAAACGGGAACCGCGTTGCGAACGTGTTTGTTTTACAGCTGCTCTAACGGCCGAATCCAGCCCAGCTGCTACACCTGCGATGCCTACTGCGCCAACGGACAGTGCTCCCTCAGCCCTGCCAATCTGCCCCAGTGCAAGTGTGTATTTCACACACACACACACACACACACACTCTTTAAGCTAGCGTGGCCAGTTTAACGATTCTCGCTCCATCCTATTCACTCTTTCCGTTTATTTAATTCATTTTTAGTTTCTTGTATATTCAGACTACGTTGAGCTCTGCAAAGCGAGTCAAGCGAGCGAGTTTGTGACCATTATATTGCCCAGCGTCTTAAACGAGTAGCCACAACACCTGCCAACGATCACAAACAGCCATATTTTCATATCGGTGACGCATGACAACTTTAACAGTGAACTGTAAAACCTAATCTAGCAGTTATGTTTTGGAAATTATTCGTTTTAATATAAAGAACAATGTCGCCAGCGCTGCTGCTCGATTGTGTTGGCAGTGACAAATGTAGACATTTTCTGCTTTTGCTGTGTTTTGGATTTATTCAATTTTTTCGCCTGTAGGTGTCCTTCCGGGTGGGAGGGGCATCGCTGTGAGAGCCGCGTCCCCGTCTCGAACCCGGAGTCCGGCAGCCGTAAGTTCATAACGTTCCGCACCATCATCATCAATATGACGCTATATACAGTTTATTTAAGCTTGATGTACATAGGGGTTTTAAGTGTGCTTTATGAATAAACATGGCTTGGTGTGTGTGTGTGTGTGTGTGTGTGTGTGTGTGCGTGTGTGTGTGTGTGCGTGTGTGTGCGTGCGTGTGTGTGTGTGTGTGTAGGTACAGCCGCCATAGTGATCCCTGTGCTGTTGCTGTTGGCGTTGCTGGTTGTTGGAGCGGCGTTTTGGTACCGCAAACGAATGCAAGGGTGAGTGTGTCTGTGTGTTTTATTTTTAGCATGACACTCGTCAGACCCTTGCTAACGTCCAGCCTCCGACCTGCTAAACGTCCAAAGCTCTAAACATCATCCAGACGCATGTTAACACACTTACCTCCTCCTTCCTGAGTGAATCGCTCGTCCTCTCCCGCTCTTCCTCCTCCTCCTTCTCCTCAGGTCTTGCAAATCAGACTCGAAACACTTGAAACGAGTTTTAGATTTTGATCATCGTTATAGATAATAATTATGAATAAAGCAATGAATTCAGAAGGAAAACTACTCACAGAATCCCTCCGGGAAAGAAGCGATGTTGGTCGAAGGAGTAAATTCTAATACGGCAGAAAAATACGTTTAAAATGTGTGTAAAACGAGGTAGATTTTACTCTGATATTGGTTCATACTTCAGAACGACATCAGAACAAAAGGCTTCAAACTGTTTTTGAATATTCATTAAAAGTATTTCCAAAGGTTTTGGTTAGCAGTTACACTTCCGAATTGATTACTCATAATTATCATGTTTAATAGTATTAAGTTTAAACAGTGTGTAATAATATGTATAATGATCATCTACGTTTTCTAATAATTGTGCTTCTCAGTTGCGTAGTAATTGTGAAAATGATTTCTTTGAAAAACATTTCCCTCTCGTAACGTTAAAAGTCAGATTCTTTCTCTGTCAACCAGAGCTCGTCTTTACTGATTAACTGCTCGCTCTCTCTTTCCTCCTCTTCCTCGTCCTCAGGTCTGGCAAATCGGGCTCCAAGCGGCCGCGGTAACGCTTGCTGGCGCTTCTGTCCTTTTTTTTAACCCGCTTGCCCTGCGTCTCATCCTCCCTTCTCTCTCTCTCTCTCTCTCTCTCTCTCGTGTCCTGTCTAAAACATGCTTTCGTGATGTCTGTGTTTCCGTGTCGTTCCGATCTTCCCCTCCTCGTCCTCTCCCAGCTCGCTGGTGTGTGAAGTTAAGAGTTAAGGATGGGCGGCACGACCTCAAATTTGACGGCGCGAGGTTTTCCCTCGATTGCCATTTTGCTTTTGGGTTTCGCCGTTGGTGAATTGTAAATACGCTCAGCTGTTAAAACCGGCATATGGTTTTTCTGGTGAATGAGTGCGTATCTTGGACTATCTCTGAACCAAGAGGTCGTGGGTTCAAATCCTTCCTCTGGCGCTACCACCACTGGGTCCCTGAGCAACGCCCTTAACCCCAAGTTGCTGCAGGGCGATTAGGGAATGGAAGCTGCTCTGGATAAGATAAGAGCTGTGCTGACTTGTCTTTGTGCCCTTGTCGCTGAGCTCTGGGTTTGTGTTGTCGCCTGTAATCAGCTGTTTGATGCAGGTGTTCTCCAGTCAGTACAGTGTCTGTTGGTGGCGCCCCCTTGTGTTGTGGCTTATTACTGCTCGTGCTGCAGTGTGCACTTCATTCGTGAGCTTTCACAAACTCTTCAGCCCATGATGACATATTTCTCTCTCTCTCTCCGCTTCTCTCTTCCCGCTCCTTCTCTGTTCTCTCTCTTCCCTTTCTCACTCTTTCACTGTCCTCCCTTCTTCTCTCTCTTTGTGTCCAATCTCCTTCTCTACTCCCTCCCTTTTTCTCCTCTCTTTGGCTCCCAATCTCTGTCTCTCTCTCTCTCTCTCTCCCCCTCCTCTTTCTTCCCTTCTGCTCTCTCTGTCCTCTAACTACTGGCTCCACCTCTTTTACTCGTCCCTTCCTTCTCTCTCTCCTTCATCTCTTTCCGCTCCATCTCTCTCTCTCTCGCTCTCTCTCCTCCGTCCCTCCCTCCTCCTCTCTCTGTAGAGCTAAAGGGTTCCAGCACCAGAGGATGACGAACGGAGCGATGAATGTGGAGATCGGTAATCCGGCGTATAAGATCTACGAGGGCGAGCCGGATGAGGACGTGGGGGAGCTGCTGGACTCGGACTTCACGCTGGATCCGGACAAGGTGAGACGCTTGTGTTTGTTTTGCTGGAGTGACCGGTTGGTTAAGTGTCTGCAATACGTACTGTACGTCATTAACATCATTATTAGAGGAATATGAATTTTGCTGATTTTGAAATTCAAGATCATACGCAATACTGATACATTTCTTGCAACAGTAGCCGAAATCTTATGTAAGTACTGAGATTATGGTCACAAGGAGAAATTCACAATTATTATGCAATTGAGAAAAACAGACAATTTAGATCATTATTACAACTGTGAATAAAGCAATTCATTTAGACGCAGTGCATTAATTCATTTGTCAATATAAAAAGTGCTGTTGTCTAACACGCCAAATGCAAAGCTGCCCTTAAAATGGCACCTTTTATATTGACAAATAAAAGTATAGCGACTTTGTTACTAGCCAACACCCCCAGTCCCTCCCCACCACAGTGATCCGACTACTGCGCCTCTGCACTTTACTCATCACTGTTTTATGATGCTACATGGACAGTCCCATACAGGACACACTGTAACTGTACCAGGAACACGTTTTACGTTTACAGGCCGACTGTACAGTACACCCGCGTTAACCTACTGCTGATCTTGCCGACATTTAACGCACAAAAGTAGAGTCATGGTCCGTGATTGTAAATGTAGTTCTCGCCACTTAACCGCTGTTACAATATTTGCACATATTATTAAAACATTTGCACAAATTGCTGATTGTAGTTTTCTTAATAATAATCCACACGGCTGCTGCTAACAGACCATCCATACGGCCGCACATGTTCAACACAACGCTCCACCGCTAGACTTCTTCATTACGATTCCTACACTAGCGCTTGTGACAAAACATGGCGGATCAGGAAGCGCTGGCAGTTCTACCTGGTGGGCGGAGGGTGGAGTTATTCAAACTGTGATGTAGAAGTAGGGGAGAAATCTAAACGGTTGGTTTAAGCACACGATTCCAGACCTTCCTAAATTAATACTAACACAATTGACCATTTTTTAAAGACCCAATGGATGTACAAAGAACAGAAAAAGTGTTTTTTTTTTTCATAATATAGGACCTTCCAGGCCCGTAATTGTAGCTTGAACACTGCATGTAACTAAATTGCACAGTCTCTTTTTCTACCTCTAGTTTAGCGTACGGCCTATTTATATATGCTTATTCTATGTGCCATATTTGTACAGTATATACTGGAGCCATGTCGTCTCGTCTCTCTATACTTACATACAGCGGAGATGAATAAAATTTACTTTGACTACTGTTTAATGTGCTGAACTACGCCAGGTTTTGCTGGAGATCTCGTGGTTCCTGATAGTTTTAGGACCGTAGCGTTGGGGAGCCCACAAAATCATACCTGTGGTTAACAAATCCATTATACAGTCTCTCCTCAATCTCCACCTCTCCTTATATGTGACTCTGCACGGCAAAACCAGTCGCTTGTCGCAACGGAGGTTTCCGAGAAAAACAAGCATTTATGTTGCGTGGGGTAAAATTTTGGATTTTTTGTTTCTAGTGTTTTGAAACAGTGGGAGGTCTATACTGTACTGTTGTGAATAAATTTCACTGAAAAACTTACCCTTTCCATCCTAAAAACGTGACTTTCTTGAGGTGAGGAGTTCAATTCCAGCGGAATGTTAAACGTTTCTGTTTTGACCGCTCTACTTCAATATTTGTGGTAAATCCACTGGTTGACTAGCGTGAAGATATTTCTCCGGAATCCGTCTTCGTCTTCCGCGTTCAGTTAACCTAACGCAGGTGGGCTATCCGTGTGGCTGTGAATGCAGCGTAGGCTACTGTAAATGCAAATGTAGCCGCGACCGCACCAAGCGTCTGTGAGTGCTACGTCGATAGTCAACTTCAAAGGCAGATTTCTCCGTTTCTCACTTGGTGTGACAGGAGAAACCCGACTCCTTCGAATGTTGATATCTCAGTCATATGTCGTCCGATTTATTCAATATAGGTATCGTTTTGAAGCTTGATTTATGCCCTTTCATGAAAACATAACTCAATTTGGAAAATTTGCGACAAGCAACTGGTTTTGCCGTGGAGGGTCACATATTCTATTTCTATATTGCGTATTCTATGTGCCTTATTTGTTCTTTGTTGTCTGCACTGTTAAAACTGGAGCCAAGTCGTCTTGTCTCTCCGTACACTTGTACAGTATGTAGCAGAGATCACAATATAGTTTGCGTTGACTTTGACAGACAGATATACAGGTTATTAATTAAACACTGATATCAGATCAACACTCAGGATCTACCCAGACACAAAGCACAGGTATTGGTATCAAACATGTAAAAAAGTTGGATCGTTGCGTCCCTATTCTCCACAGAACAGTGTTGGGTTTAAATCATGATGTTGAAATCTGGACCAACACTTACAGCTGCCTAATACAGTCTTACTTTGTTCATTTGTACAGCCAACGAACTTCACCAACCCGGTGTACGCCACGCTCTACATGGGAGGTCAGAACAGCCGTAACTCTTTGGCCAGCACGGACGAAAAGAAAGAGCTGCTGTCTCGGGGGGACGAGGAGCCGCTGGTGGACCCACTGGCATAGACTGAGTACAAGCCCGGTCCTGAGCACACTTTTGCCTTTTATTTTTGGAAGAAATGAAACCCAGGAGGAGAATCAATAACGCGTGAACACTGTATAAAATGTACAAAATGAAGGACTACTTTTGTATGTGATCGCAGTATTATATTTTGTTCTTTTATGGTTCTTCTGGTCAGAATGAGCAGCGACTTAAAAAAAAAAAGGCTACATTTTTCTAAACAATTTTTTAATTTTCCTTTTTTCATCCCCCCACCCTTTTACCTTGATAGCCACTACCTCTGTGCAAAACTGAATCGAAAAAGCAGTATGGAAAAAAAAAATTGGAAAATTTAATTTTTATTTTTGTACGAATTGTATAGAGAAAAAAGAATATCGTTCCAACTCAGTCGGGCCAATTCTTCTATATCATACAAATATGTGTGGGAAGGTGAAGCCAAGTTACAAGTCTTTATTATTTTTTGGTTTTTTACTAGTTTGTCTCCGAATGATTACAGTGTTAAACAGAATATCACCGATATCTATATAGCACATGTAAAGTGTCAAATCCATATAGTGTTTTATTTTATTCCATATGTCTGTGAGAATAGATCTATTCTCTGGTTTTTGCATAGCAGACGTTTTACAGTGCCTACGCCATAGAAAAATACATTTTGCAGGCAACATGTATGTTTATTTCCCACTTAAGTGTAAATGTGAGCGCGCAGATGATTAGTGAACAGGTCCTGCGAATGCAGAGCCGTTTGGGAAGATTGTAATGCGTTTTTGATGGGAACGAAGGTCGGAATGTGTGATCTGTAGACGGCTCTTGGCCGCACCGTCCGTGTTGATAGCAATAGCCAAGCCTAATAAAACTTTTAAGAGCAAGTGACAGTTCTCGGAGGGGGGTCAAAACGACGGAGACCAGTTTACTCGCTAACCAGACTAGGAGAGACCCACACTCACCTTTAATTTGCCAAACTGAAAGTTAAAAAAAAAAAAAGTTCTGTTACTATAATATTTTCCTCGTGCTAACGTTCTTCTTGCTCCGTTGTCATATCGCGTTGCATGTTCGGCTAACATCGAACACGCGAAATACAGTAACAAATTCTGCTCTCCAGATCTTATTACCACATTAATAAAAAATAAAAAAAAGAAATATAATCACTTTCAGAACTATGGCTAAATTGTTCATGCTTTTTTTGCGCAGTTGTATTTAAAAATGACAGCTTTTATAGTACAAAATGCACGGAGGCTCAAACCTAGTTCTGGAACGAGAATAATGTTTTACGTTTTGCTGGAGTACTTTACAACCTAAATAACATTTGTTATAAATAAAACAAGACACATTATACTGGCCTGCTTCTTGTGTCTCCTTGTTGAGCTTCGTTAAGCACTTGTTTCTGGTCCTGCAGGTTTCCCTTGAAACTTTACTTTAACAATATGGCACATTTATTGTGTAATTGCCTAAAAAAACGCAACAGCTGTTTTATCCAACGTTTTCAACATTTTGTGATGGTACTAGAATGAGTTACTACATTGCAGTGCACTCACAATTTAAAGATAGAAAAACATATTTAGGCAAGTAATAGCTTTTTAAAATCTATTAATTCTGTCGCTCTATTTATTCATTTACATTCATTCATTCATTCTCTGAACCGCTTAATCCCTATTGGGGTTGTGGGACCGGAGCCTATACACTCACATTTACACCTCGTGCGGCCAATTTGGAGTCACCAACAACCCTCAAGCGCATGCATTTGGGCTGTGGGAGGAGACAGGAGTATGCAGAGAAAACTCACATCAACACGGGGAGAGCACGCAAGTGGCACACAGAAAGACCCTGCTATGGACGACCCGGGGATCGAACCCAGAAGCTTTTTGCTGTGAGCTGACTGCGCTAACCACCACACTACCTTGCAGCCCCTCATTTCCATTTCTACAAATAAAAGCAACTAACTGCACTGCAGAAATATCGAGAAAGCATCATAAATTGAGACTGGAGGGTCGCTGGTGCAAGTGCCAGATCCAAGCTGTCTACCGCTCCTTCACGGAGGAGTCAAATGCAGAGGTCACATTTAGTTGTGGTGCACTGTCTTCAAAATAACAAATGTGACCCTCCACGGCAAAACCAGTCGCTTGTCGCAAATTTTCCAAATTGAGTTATGATGTTTTCATGAAAGGGCATAAATTAACCTTCCAAACGATACCTATATGGAATGAATCGGACGACATATGACTGAGATATCAACATTCAAAGGAGTCGGGTTTCTCCTGTCACGCCAAGTGAGAAACGGAGAAATCTGCCTTTGAAGTTGACTATCGCCGTAGCACTCACAGACGCTTGGTGCGGTCGCGGCTACGTTTGCATTTACAGTAGCCTACGCTGCATTCACAGCCACACGGATAGCCCACCTGCGTTAGGTTAACTGAACTCGGGAGACAAAGATGGATTCCAGAGAAATATCTTCACGCTAGTCAACCAGTGGATTTACCGTAAATATTGAAGTAGAGCGGTCAAAACAGAAACTTTTAACATTCTGCTGGAATTGAATTCCTCACCTCAAGAAAGTCTTGTTTTTAGGATGGAAAAGGTACGTTTTTCAGCGAAATTTATTCACAACAGTACAGTATAGACCTCCCACTGTTTCAAAACACTAAAAACAAAAAATCCAAAATTTTACCCCACGCAACATAAACGCTCGTTTTTCTCGGAAACCTCCGTTGCGACAAGCGACTGGTTTTGCCGTGGAGGGTCACAAATGGTCACTTATTTAAAATGTTAAGTTATTAGAACTATACTTAGGCTATACTTGGTTGTGTATTAGTCTATGTTTTAGCTTTCATATGGAAGACAAGCTGCATGTGATGAACACTATGCATTAGGCTTCGAAAAGAGAAAAGCATGAGAAGCTACTGCACTGCAGGCAATAAAACCATAAAACATTTTCCAACAAAGAGCAATACACATCTTAGTAAATCTATCTAAATGCTTACGGAAAAACTGGTGTTAGTTTAGCAAATTGTACATTTTAGCTTATTCAGTTCCCCTGCGATTCCCAAAGCGGCACATGTTCACATGCTGATCTGAAACCCTGCAATTCCCTACTAAATTCACTGTATGGTGCACTTAGCCTGCAACAATGTTTGAATGTTGAACATATTTGTTATCTTGAACACACCACAGCACAGTCCCCCACAATGAAATGTAACCCCTTCATTTGACCCATCCATGAAGTAGCAGGACTGCAAAAATCCAGCCGGGAGAACACATTTTGCCCACCTCCAAGGAAATATGGTTCCTCCAGCTGTACTAGAAATTCAACTGTTCTGAGGCGTTCACATCATGAACTTATCTAGTTGTTATTACGCATTATCAAATATTTTCAGTACCCTCGCACACTTCCTCTGCCAATATCTAACTATGAGGAACACATTTTACCAGCTCCAAGGAAATATGATTCTCCCCGATGCTACAATGAGTAGAGACTGCAGCGCATCACTCGCTCCAGTGAGAAGACTATCGGGTGCAACCTAAATGCACAACAAATTTGCACATATTGCACATGATTATGTTACGTATATTGCTAGCATGTTTGCACTTTCTGTTAAGGTACATGTGCATGTATAGTAAAGGGACACATTTCTAGAGATCTAAAGATTTCCTAAGTTGTGTTGTGTCCCGTTATAACGCATGTTGCGTCATTTTTTTCATCTCACTGTGTACTTTGATGTATTTATTTGTGTTAAAAATACTACTACTACATATCACTACCCTGTCTAGTTATTACATGATTCTTTTAATTACATAATCTGGCTTGCTCGTCATTAGGGCTATCAGAGTCAAGTCAAAGTAAACATTTACCATCTTCTCAGCTATAAGCAAGCATATAGAAAGACAAAATGATTTGGCACCAGTTTCTACAGAGTACATAGGACAAAAAGGCATATAGAACATGCATATATAAATAGACTGTAAAATATAAACTCAAAATATGTGCATTCATTGCAGCAGCAGTCAAGTGGAGAAAAACTACAATTACAGTCCTGGAATTGTCTTTTTCTTTGAATGTGCACAAGATCTACAACAGTTTAATATGAAAAATTTAAGCAATCTATTCAATCATAACAGTATCTCTAGAAGTAGATTTTGGGGCAATTTTGTTATGTGGAGTTCAATAATAAGTGCAAATATTGTAACAGCAAGTGCAGAAAACTACAATCACAATCATGGAATCTAGCTTTGTGCATAAGATGTGAAACCAGCAGCAGTTTTACATGACTGTCAGTTAGAAAGAGAAACAGCATCTCTAAGACAATGTGACATGAATGAGTTTGTCCATGTAGCCTAGCAGCGTATGTATCAACATTATCACAGATTTAATGACCGGCTGGACACTTTGAGTTACTCCAGTTTTTAAAAACTACTCTAAACGTGAAACACACGTGTTTGGTTAAAGCAGGGGGTTAACAATTTTCCTTGGCTTTGAATTATTTGTTCCCTAGCTTTAAGGTCAGCTTTAAAGTAGAGTTGTAGTCAAGACCACCTAAGCCGAGACCAAGTCCTGACCAAGACCAGAGTGTATTGAGACAGAGACAAGACCAAGACTCTGATGGGGCAAAACCAAGACCGGACCAATGCACGATTTACACCACATGAATAAGAAGCAAAACATGCTAAGCCTAAGCAACATTAAGCACATTTATTCAATATTTCTCTCTTATATATCTATTATGAGGAAATCGCTTCACTTGAGACAGTAATCCAAACTGATCACATCATATGTTAAACTCAACAAACCACAGTGGCAGAACACTCCTCAAGACCAAACTCACTCAAAGTTTTTATTCCCTGGCTTAGTGTTGTGAGGAAAAATAACGTTAATGCCAGGTAGAAACAAATATTTATCCATTTGGTATCTATCGGGATATAGAAAATATTATTTGGTCACAAATGATTTGTTTTTCTATATGTATTTGTTGCCCATCGATTACTCTCTAACATTATAACATGGAAGTATATATATTCTAGAGTTTTGTGCAATTTTGAGCCGATTTGACTCATTCTGGTCTATAAAATTAGCTGCTTTTGGACTTTCAGGACGAGAAGTACATTTTTGCGCTTGATGGCGTTCCATATGAGAGTCGTGAGCGCTAACACGTGTGTTTACATCACGAATAATGTTGTTAATGCCTTTTAACGCAATTACTTAAGTTTTCAGAAATAATTTTCACATACAGAAGAATTAATATAATGTCCGATAAGTATGATTCTGACGGTGTGTGTATGGTTTCTGCAAATTAAAGGGATTCTGAGTTATTAAAACACTAGTCAGTTTCTAAGGGTTAAGGTTAATAGTAATATTCTCAGAGTTGTGGTCTCGGCTGGTCTCCAAATAAAATCTTTGTCCGAGTCCGAGACAAGACCGATACTTTCTAGAACTGGTCTTAAACCGGTCTCGAGTACTACAACTCTACTTTAAAGGTGTTACCTGTATGAACACAAATAATGCCCAGTCAGCAACTCGCTTCTTAAAATAAACCCTAGACATTTTTAAAAAATCATGTCATACGTGTTTCTCCCTCACACCAACTGTGGGCGCCTCATTTTCATTTTCTTACCGTGTTCTTCTACGCGACGACGTCTCTCAGAAGTCAAATGAGGTTCGAGGTATAAAAATGTCGTCGTTGAATTTCCACCAAGATACAGTCCTTCTTCGCACGCACATTTACATTATAAAACTAACAAACAGAGGAAACCCTTCCAAATGGTTCCAGAAAGTTTGGCGCGCCAATATCACGTCATCAGATAAGCAATTGTTTTAGACGGCACCGAATAAATTATTTTACAAATATCGGCAAATAGTGATGGATAGCCGATGATATCCTTGAAATATATTAATGCTTAGTTCCAGCCTCGATTTTTATTGTAGATATCAACCAGCTTTTAAAGGCTAATTTCACAAAAGCCGTTTCACCTCAAGCCTTGTGGGGAGGGAAGCCATATTTGTAGTTCATTATCACTACCGTGACTCAGCAATATAAATTTTAACGATGAAAAACGGAGAATATTCCACTGAAAGTACAAATGTTTTTACCAAGGACGTTATAACCATTAATTGGCTTCTGATAATTAACTTTTATTGAGGTAACTTGGGGATGGAAATGCTGTCAAACTTCACAACACTGATGGCCTCCGTGCTTTGCTGTCTTTGCCAACTTCATCGAAGGAGCCTCACCATTTCAGTTTTAATGTGATCCATTTATTTTCATTACTCTTGTACATTTGTTATACCAGCTTCACAAAAATGTTCTCATTTGATAGGGCTAATAAAAAGGTTTATGTGAATATTGTAAAAAGGTATTGATGTCTATTGCTCTGTCTGATTTCGGTAGTTAATAATTTTGTCCAACATCCCTTAAAATTCAGATAAAAGAACAAAACAGCAGAAAGTATCCAAATCAATACATAATAAAGGAATATGAACCACTGCCCTGATAAAATGTCTAAAGTGAAATGGCAACTGCCACTGTGCGAATATATGTTGACTCAAAAATTATTCACAATACGTATTGCTTGTAGTTCCACTTCAGTATATTTGCTTTCTAAATATCTATTTACTGAAAGCTAGAAACTTGAATCTAGGAAAGGAGAATTTTTTCACTTATATGTTATACATATCATTCATTCATTCTCCGAACCACTTAACTCCAACTGGGGTCCCGGGGGACCGGAGTCTATCCCAGGAACTTATGAGCGTAAGGCGGATAACAACCCCGGGTAGGTGCCAACACACCGCAGGGCACACACACTCACACAATCACTCTCACATTCACACCTTACTGGGACAATATAGAGTCACCAATTAACCTTTATTGCATGCTTTTGGACCGTGAGAGGAAACCGAAGCACCCGGAGGAAACCCACGCGAACACGGGGAGAACGTGCAAACTCCACACAGAAAGGCCCCATGGCCAACCTGGGGCTTGAACTCAGGACCATCTCGCTGTGAGGTGGCAGCGCTAACCAGTGTACCACCGTGCTGCACAATCAAATGTCCTTCTCCTTGCCATTTATACTGAGTAAAATTGCACATTTAATCATTCAGGTGTCACTTCTGTGATCTCTACTCAATGCCTTTGGCCTTCAGCTCTTCTTTCACCCTTTTTAAGTAATCTGCGTCAGGATAGCCACAACTGTGGAAAGAAACTGTGTTAGTCTTGTTCAGATAAGACTTGCATAAGGTCACAGTCATTTTGCTGATTTACTTGTTAATTAATTACTGTCATTAGTGTTATTTTGCCGGTGGGTAATAACAGCCAGAACTTTTAGAAAACAGAGTTTTCAGACACTCCACTTACTTTTGAGGTCCTCCACCTATACTGGTTTTATGATGAATGTCCGTCCATGTCACAGCGTTGTTTAGTCCCGTTGTTGTGGACGTCCTGACAGTGAAGATCAGTTTCTGATTAAAAGCTCTTTTCAGCAGCTCCAGCACTTCCCGTCCTTCTTTATTGTCTGGTAAGTAAGCATAACGTTGTGTCCCACTGAACCTCTGTCCAGGGTTTGGATGTGCTGCCTATATCACAACATACAAATGAGGCTCTGTTGATACTGAATCGTTTAATGATACTGAAAAAAACACATAATTTGTCTGTCTGATCTGAGTACATTTCTGTGTTCTTAATTCGTCCTATGTTATATTTGCGTTACCATAACATTTGTGTTACCATAATGGAGTTTTAATTTAGACGGGTTACTTACTAGTCGACAGTACTAAATTATTTGAGTAAATAGTAAGACTTGGTAAAATCTGCCAGTTTATTTAAATTACATAAATCATTTTATGTAATTTAAATTAAATTTAAATTTATGTTCATTTTAAATTACAAAATCATAAATCATATTAGAACTGATAAAACAGAAACATACTCACTGTCTGAATGCCGCTTGGTATGAAATAATCAATTTCAATCGTGGCACAATGAGGAAAACCAGGAAGACTGTATCTTTGGAAATGACATTTCATTTTACCATCTGGCTGTTTTCCTATCAAAGTCCCAAACACGTCCTTACACACTGGGCAGCTTTTGCCCAAGCTCTTCACTGAGTCTGCAAGACAGTCTTTACAGAACTCATGACCACATTTCAGCTTTTGCTTTTCAGTAAATTTGTCTAAGCAAATAGGGCATTTATCATCCTCTTCATTACCACCTTCATTTTCTTTACCTTTTGTTTTTTCTCCCTTTAGTGGTTTTCTGTTTAACCCAAAATTGTCTTGTTCCAGAGATTTCATGTCACTTTCATTTGCCCATGAAGCTGCACCCTTTCCCCGCTGCCCCAATTCGTTCTGCTTTTCCTGAAAGAAATCTCCAAGTTCTCGCTTTGTCTTGTCATCGAACATATCACATCCAGTCTGCTTCTCTATTTCTGCTATGGCAAGAACCAGATGCTCTGGAAGTCCAATAAGTTTCAAACTACCAGATTGTTCTAATGAAACAACACGAAGATGTTGATGGTGAATCTGATCCAGAACCTTCTTCACATTATCTTCATCATCAGTGTTTTTGAGGGAACAAGTGACAGCTGATGTAGCAACCTTTTGGTACAGATGTAGTAACTCCCCAATAGCATGACTTTCTAGCTGTTTTTTAAAAGATGTAGCCGTCACTGTAGTTGAGCCATCAAAAGATTCATCTTCAATTTTCAGTTCATATTTTTGTTGGATATAAGAAATTTGTTCCTTATATGCTAATGACATAAGTTTCCAGTGTGTCTCATCCATCATGAGTAGAATCTGAGTGTCTTTAAAGTCTATTTTCAAAGGTCTAGACTTGCTTCTTGATGCATCACTGGTTTCAGTCTCCATTTTGCTTGGCCTTACATAAGATGCTGAATTCATTTGTTTCTCTATCAGTGAGATGGCAGGTTGTGATCCAAAGAGCTGACAATTATCTGCTGACATGTTCAACATCATCTTAGCCTTTTCTGTTGTAACATAAAACAGCAGCTGTTTTATGTCAGAATCCAAATGTGTTTGAGAGATTTTTAAAGTTTGTAGATTTTCTGAAATGCGCTGGACAAGGTCTGCAAATCTTTTCATGGCCTTGAGTTCAGAATCTGGTTTGGTCTTGTCCTGAGCAGTAAGTGAAACTGATACTTCAGCATTGAAATTAACAGCAAAGTCCTTCTCAATTTTGCTAATTTCCTTTTGGTAAACATTATTCAAATACCAGTACACTTGTACCGGGAGAGACAGAGTCATTGATGCTTCACTTGTTTCTGTGCTTTCTGATGTCCCCGCTTTATTTGGAATATTCTTCACTGCACCAACATCCATTCCAACTTTCTCTTCTTCTAATGTTTTACCAACTCTGTAAATCTATAAGCATAAATGACATTAATATTTATGACAAATTTAATAGTAACCAATTAATGCAAAAATAAGATGATTTACACAATGAAGATAAGTGAATTTAAGTGAGTGATTATTTGTCATTGTGAACACACCACAGCACAGCACAGATGGCACCAGAACCACAAGTGACCTCTGCATTTGACCCATACGTGAAAGAGCAGTTGGCAGCTTTTTGGCAGTGCCTGAGGAGCATTGCTTGGGGAAAGGACCTTGTTCATGAGTACCTCAGTAGTACCTTTATCAGTCTGGGACTTGAACCAGTGACCCTCCGATCACAGGG
Organism: Distichodus sexfasciatus; assembly: GCA_032718565.1. Classification (NCBI taxonomy): domain Eukaryota; kingdom Metazoa; phylum Chordata; class Actinopteri; order Characiformes; family Distichodontidae; genus Distichodus; species Distichodus sexfasciatus. Next base: position 254,734 of record JAVGVS010000440.1, on the reverse strand, counting down.
CCAACTCCCAAACTGTTACGCTATCAACTGCCCCCAAAAAAGTATTCAGACTGCATGCCTTAAAATGACACATTTGTAAGTGGTGCAGTGCTGAGTAATATTTAGATTTCATTTTGAGTTTTCTGCAGAACACAGTGACCCAGGTAGGCGGATGATAATGGGACATGAGGAAGAAGAGCACAGACTCACATCCACTGTGGGTTAATGTATTGACCAATTTAGCTACCTGGTTTTGTGCTTTACTCTCAGATTTTGTTTCTTCCAACAAAAAGTGAACAGTAGCAGTCTGCTTTAAGCCCTTGATATTTAAAGTTGCTGTTTTCATCTTCTTTAAAGTGTCCAAAGCTATGACAAAAACAAATTAAGATAATTATATGAAAAAGTATTTACATAATACAAATGTAATACACACAATAACACAGAATAATTTATTAAATTATAATAATAATCTGAGTACACTGAAATGCTTTGGAAACACCTTTACTCAGAATGTAATAATGTAACATTATTTATTTAATACTTTTTAACATTATTTGATATAAGCTATATTATAGATATGTGGCAACAGAAGTAAGATTAGCAAGTACTGACTATTTTTTATTTGATGAATTTATGTGTCTGAATTCACCTGATACCTCGTTTATTTCCCCTAAAGATAACAATTTAACACTGGACTAAAATGGACACCAGCTGACAAATATTTCTTCTGGGATGACTTCATAAATGCACACAAGTACATGTTTAAAATATACATTTAAACATACGTATGACTCACTCATAGTGTTGTATTTTCTCACCTTTTGATGGAGTGATTTCTACCTCTGCGCAGTGGTCAGATTTATGATGGAGATTAAGTTTACGGATAGTGCAGATCTCTCCCACCATCTCTGATAGTGTTATATTACACCAGCTCTGAAGAGTTTTTTGCAGAAGATTATTCCATCTTGGAGGAATTTTGCCTGGCCAGTCCACCTTAATAGTAAGCCATGCAGTGTCCAAAGGAGCAGACAGATTTGTTCCAGTATTTTCAGGTGAATTTAGGTCTGTCTGTTGAAAAGTTTATACTCAGTCAGTTTGAAGGACAATTATAAAAACTTCACCTTCTGCTTCGACTTTAATTTTTAAATGCACAAGGTACTTATTATATCATACAATTCTCGTTATTTTTACATTTTTTGTCAGCTGACCTCAACCATGTTCATTAAGTCTTGACAGCAGAACTACAACTAAATATGCAATTGAAAGATCACTCAATATAGCAGCAGCACTGGTAAAGGTGTATGAAAGATGTTCTCATTTGTCTGAAAGTTTTCATCTACTAGCTCATCATCATGATCGTATATTCTGTTAACAAATTAGAAGTTTTTGTTATTAAATGTTTCAAAAAGGTTCACAATGGAATTCATAATGATATTTTTTGTGGATAATGATTTATGATTTGATTCGATTTCCTCTCCAGTCTATATATAAGTACATTGGGAAGGAAAATGTGTGGGTGTGCGTGTGTATGTGTGTAAATGAACAAACCTGGCCTTAATGAAAATTTACAGATGCTAATTTTGAATCCTTTAAATATAGATCCCTGGATTTGTCCAAATTTGGGTACAACAAACCTCTGAACTCTGGTTGTTTCTGAAAATACACATTCAGCTGTCAAAAGTCTAAGCTTAATTTCAATGTAAGGTGTTTATTTTACCCTTGTTAACAGCAACTGTTATACTCACAACACCAGCTTCTTGGACGTCCATTGGCACTACTTCATCTGACATGATTATTTCTTGCCTTTACACTTCTACACTGGGCATTCAGCTCTGTAATAAGAAACACAGGTTGTACACGAAGGTAAGACTTCATGATGCTTAGTGGTGACTTACTTTGGTCAATTTTTATTAAAGGTTAATAGACATGTATAAGTCAAGCCAAATCAATCCAGCCAAGTCATCTTGTAATTTCATCTGTATTCTGACAAAATAACCCATTCACATGCTTCATTTTTCCTTTAATGGGGATTTGCACTCATAATCTTTAGCAAACACCTGTCATCTTGTCAACTGTGTTGGGTCATTCTCTGTGAAGACCTGTCATGACCTTTTCATCCCATTTCATAGTATTTGATTTGTCTATTTCACCTTTTTCTTCAATGTGGAAATGTTAAAGTGCTGTATCAGCATTTATCAGCAATCATTCATCTCTCCTCCTTCACCCATTTACCTTATTATTAGCACTAAACTTAACAGTTTTTAAACTAGTTCATATTTCCTTTTTTTTAAAGTGTATTTTTCCTTTATTTCTCCTTCTTAACTGTTTTCACCACTTTAACAGCCGAATCAACTCGAAGCAGCAACAGCTGAAACAGCCTTTAGCAGCATTTAACAGCTTTTCATTCCCTTTCCTTTTTGTAATTTCATCCATTACTACTTTTTTTCAACGCAGCAAGAAGCACACCTTTCCCTCAGAAAATACCCCACATCGTTTCTGAAAATCTCTCATCGAATATACTCATGTATGTCTATCCCAGATTATAACCTGTTTTATTGATGATCATTTGCTGTTTATTGCTGTTTTGATGGTGGTCTTTTATAAGTGAAGATTATGTTTGTAACTGAGAACGTTATTACGTTCGTTTCGTTGCTGGTAAAAAAAGTGCAACTTCATTCGACGCTGTTGTTTTTAATACGCTGTAGATTTGGCGAAATTTGCGCTCTTAAGGTTTAATTGAAGGCTCTTTACAAAGTATGAGACATTATTGTGCATTTAAAATGACTTAATTCGTAATCTGAGGATGTTTTGTCTCTGACTCAACCAGAGGAATATCACTCTCGTCTCCTGTCACGCTGAGCTGTGCTAAAACAGTCTCCTTCCTACATTTTTAACTCTTTGTTTTCAACTCCGTAAGTGTTCGTGTAAATCTCTTACCAAAACAGGCGACCGAAGGCTGTAGTGTTCCGAATCTCCCAGTCGAACTGTCGAACTCGATTTTAATTATCACAGAAAACGAAACCTAAGGTCACTTTTCAGATAACAAAACTGCAAGCCAAAATTGAAAGGAATATTTTACATAAATAATAAGCTTTTTTGGAACATAAGTATAAACCATTCGAAATGTTTAATGTACCAACTATTGTTCACTGACAACTTAGTTTTTCACAAAATACGTATATCTTCATTTCCTTTGAGTGGGTAATAAAATCTGATTATTAAATCTGTTTTTAAGTCGGAAATCCGCCCTTGCACACAGCTGCCGTTAGCCTCGGCAAATTTGCAGTAAGGTCAAATTTTCATATGCAAATTAGGACTGTGGCAAAAATTGTGGTAAACGTGCACCTGGTGTAACACAGTTGGAAATGAGCCCTTTGAATTATTGCCATATGGAGGTGCCTTAAATATTTATATCGTTTTGGGGCCACCTGGTGGTTTTATTGTGCAGCTGCAGAGCTAGGCTTTCCCTTTATACACGGTACTTACCGCAGCAGGGAAAACACTTTTCTAGCTGAGAAATATGCAGCCGCACCGTTTGATGTCTTGTATTTTGGTATTTTACACCAGAATAAATTAGATTCGGAGCAAGTCCTGACTGATAGTGCCATTCTTCATACACCAGCAGTCCACACAACCCATACCAGTTACACTGGCAAATAGGTCACCATCACCGGCAAACTGTCTTGGCAAATCACTGGCAAATACATTTGTCACTAGTGGCAATTTGTCATTGTTCCCAGAACATTGCCACAAGTTTACCACTAGTGGCTAACAATGGCAAACTTGTGGCAACATGTTCTGGCAAACGATGAACGATTAAGGGTGATGAATGCAAGGTCCACGGACCGCGCGGAAAAGCATCCAAAAACAGCCGTGTATTATCTTCCGATATGAATTAACAGAGATAGAGACTTCATGTTCATGTTGGCTTTAATAGAAAACACAGCGTGGCAGGGCTATAATATAACTAAACTTCGAGTTTCTGTGCCTAAGACACAGGGCCGGCCCGTGGCATAGGCAATATAGGCAAATGCTAAGGGCGCCATCCATTCAGGGGGCGCCACAAACGGAGGAAGAAAAAAAGTGTAACATTCCACTCTTCTTAAAACTAGTTGGTAGTAATGTGTCTTAATATGAAAAGAACAAGCCCACATGAATTTACCTGCTTAGCAAATCCTGCTAAGCACATTGTATCAAGCATCACCACACATCTTCTTTATTTTAGGTTGTTAGTTTGTTTAATCTAAGGTACATTTCTGTGATCAGAATCTGTCCTGGGTTATGAATGTTCATCATGCTACTATTTTTTATTTAAACTGGATTTCAATAAAAAAAATTTGAAATCATTTAAAAAATGAAATTTTTTTCACTTAATTTAAATTACATCAATTATTTGTATTATATAATCATATTAGGATTAATGAAACATAAATGTACTCACTGTCTGAATGCCATCTGATATGGAATAATCGATTACAATCATACCACAATGAGGAAAACCAGAAAGACTGTATCTTTGGAGACGCCATGTCATTTTACCATCTGGCTGGTTTCCTATCAACCTCCCAAACACGTCCTTACACACTGGGCAGATTTTGCCCAAGCTCTTCACTGAGCCTGCAAGACAGTCTTTACAGAACTCATGTCCACATTTCAGCTTTTGTTTTTTAGTAAATTTGTCTAAGCAAATAGGGCATTTATCATCCTCTTCATTACCACCTTCATTTTCATTACTGTTTGTTTTTTCTCCCTTAATTGGTTTTCTGTTTAACCCAAAATTGTCAGGTTCCAGAGATTTCCTGTCACTTTCATTTGCCCTTGAAGCTACACCCTTTCCCTGCTGCCACAATTCATTCTGGTTTCTGGCCACTTTAGAGTTAATGGTAACACCACAGTCCTTCTCGATTTGGTTAATTTCCTTGTGGTAAGCATTATTCAGATACCAGTACAAATGTTCAGGGAGAGTCACTGAGTCTGCACTTGTGCTTTCAGACATCCCAGCTTCATTTGGAATATTTTTCACTGCATCAACATCCATTCCAGCTTCATCCTCTTCTGAGCTTTTACCATGTGCATTCATCTATAAGCGTATGAAATGATGTTTTACACAAAACAAAGGAAAATCGTGAATTAATCTTCAGACTGCATGACCTAAAAGACACATTTGTAATCAAACAGTACAGTGTTGACATCCATATTCAGTTGGAGTTTTCTGCAAAACACATGACCCAAGTGGGCAGATGATAATGGAATGACCACATAAGAAAGGAGAGCAGAGACTGAGTGCACTGGAACAGAACCTACTGACCAGTTTGGTCAATGCTCTCTTCAGTATGGCCATGATTCTTTCTCAAGTAAATTAATGTAATGCATGTGATGCCTATGAAACCATATTAATAAAGAGCAGCACGCTGAGTGAACACAACTGATCATGGAGATGGAAGTTAGTTGCATAGTATTTAACAAACACAAATTACCTCTGAATTACGCACTTTGGCAGCCTGGTGATGCATTTTATTCTCAGCTGTTTTTTCTTCTACCAAAAGGTCAACAATTGCAGTCAGTTTTTGGTCCTTGGAACTTAAAGTTGCTTTTTTCAGCTCCTTTAAAGTGTCCAAAGCTGTGACAAAAATAAGTCATTCATATGAGAAAATATTCACATAATAAAAATTATTCATTACTTTAAAGTAAATAACGAGTGTCTACTCTGATCTTTCAGTGAAAATATCTAATATCTGAAATATATAAAATATCTAACATATATACATTATAAAATAGATTATATTAAATAGATTATATCAACAGTTCATTAACGACGTGCTGCGGGACATGCTGGGCCGTTGGGCATTCATCTATCTGGATGACATCTTAATCTACTCATGCACCCTGGAGGAACACCATCAGCATGTCAGGGCGGTTCTCAAGAGATTGCTCACTCTCCAGCTGTACTGTAAGTTGGAAAAATGCACGTTTCATGAGCACTCCACCACGTTCCTGTCATCTCATCCCAGGGTGCGGCCATGGACCCTTAGAAGCTCGAGGCAGTACATCATTGGCCCCTACCCAAGACTCTCAAGCAGCTCCAATGGTTTCTCGGGTTTGCGAACTTCTACCGCCTCTTCATCCGGGGCTACAGTACGGTTGCCGCTCCACTCACCGCCCTGACTCGGCCTTCATGGCATCGCTTCACCCTCACCCCTGAAGCCATCAATGTCTTCCACCTCCTCTGCCACCACTTCACCACTGCACCCATCCTCCTGCATCCAGATCCCACCAGGCTGTTCGTTGTGGAAGTTGATGGCTCTGATGTGGGCGTCGGGGCAGTCCTCTCCCAACAAGGTCCAGACCAGAAGCTAGCTTTTTCTCCAAGAAGTTCGATCTGACTCAGCAGCGTTACAGCGTAGGGGACGGTGAGCTGTTGGCCATCAAGTGGGCATTGGAAGAATGGCGACACTGGCTCCAGGGCGGCAGTGAGCCATTTACGGTCTGGACAGACCACCAAAATCTCATCTCCAAATGTCACTTCTCCCATGGTGCCTTCCACTCCTGCCCCCCCATATTATCGAGGGTGGTCCCACTTATACCGTGTGCCGGATCCTCGATTCGCGTCCTCGGGACAGAGGTATGCAGTACCTGGTCGATTGGGAAGGTTGCGGCCCCGAGGAGCGTTCGTGGATTCCGGCTCGGTTTGTACTCGACCCGGAGTTGATAAGGAACTACCATCGCCGGGTATCCTCTCAGACGGGTCCATCTGCTGTTGGTCCTGGAGGAGGGGGTACTGTCACGCGCACTTCCACCTGCGGCCGGTAGTTGGATTGGGACGCATGGGTTGTGGTTCAAAAGGTATAAAAGGTTTCACTACCTCGTGGCGCGGCGCTCTGCCATTTGAGTCAACCTGGCCCTCATTCCGATTCCATCGGCTTCAACTGTGAGTACTCCAGTTATTGGGTTCATCTCTTTGATAGAGTGTGTGTCATTTAGAAGGCGGATTATAGTGGTAATCCTTACTCTCCGTGTGAGAGAGTTCTTAGATCAACTTGTGTGGCTATCCTACTTACTCGCGCTCCCAGCTGCGTTTGGGCTAACCACCACGCTACACGGGCAAATGGTTAACGAGTAGCAATTCGCTATATCCTAACCAGATCACTGGCGAATTGTGAAAGTGAGGCATTCGGTTCATATCCTAACCAGATCACTGTCCAAATCGCGAGCATTCCTACAGCCGCCTAACCCGGCTGCTGGAAGTTTGTGAGCGTCTGTCTATTCTTGCCAAATTCTTGTGTGTGTGTGTGTGTGAGTATGTGTGTGTGAGTGTGTGTGTTACGTACATGGTAGAAAGTCTGCTCTCCAGGTTGATTGTGTGTGTGTGTGCGTGTGTGTGTTACGTACATGGTAGAAAGACTGCTCTGCAGGTTGGTTGTGTGTGTGTCTGTCTGCTTGTGTGTATATTTGTGTGTTACGTACATGGTAGAAAGACTGCTCTCCAGGTTGGTTGTGTGTGTGTGTGTGTGTGTGTGTGTGTGTTACGTACATAGTAGAAAGTCTGCTCTGCATGTTGATTGTTCTGGTGAAATGATTTGAGCTGCTGCAGCTGTGGAGACACAGAAGATAACTCTTACTACTAATAAATATCATTCATAACAAATAGTGATGCAGGATATGGGGATATGGGAGCCATGCTGATATCTGATGTTGACCATGAGCAAGTCCAGCACGAGTGAAGCCAGAGTCCAGCACACAAGATACTCTGGACATGTCTGACACAAGCACTACCTTTCCCATGTACAATAAATGCAGCATTAAATATCAGCTGGAAATATCGGAGAAATCTAAACATCAGTCTGACACTGATGACTTGAACACAGAACAATTATCAGACCATTCCGATATGCTTTCTGATGTCACCGTGCATCCCTAATAACAACATCTACCAGTGTGTTTCTAAACTGCATCTCTTCTGATTGTCACTGAGTCAATATTTCCAGCATAATGTTGGAGAGCAGGACAGCTTCTCTTACCATGTGCAGGCAGTTTGTTGAATTCCTCCCTGCAGAACTGCTCTAGTCTCTCTTTCAGAGCAGAGAGAGATCTGATCACTCCATCAAATGAGGGACGCTGATGGACAGAGATGCTGGAGGAGTGCTGAGATCCAGAAGAGACACAGAGAGACTGGAAACTCTACAGAGAGAAAGAAGAAGAAGAAGAAGAAGAAGAAGAAGAAGGACAAGAGGAATGAAGCGTCTCCCACCAAAGCAGAGCAAAGACACCAGTGTGATGCTGCAGACAGGAATGTTTCTTGTGGGCTTGTTGCTCTTTTGGTAAGAGGCATTTTAGGAGCTTTGTGAGGAACAGGCTCCTCTTGAGATCAGACAGTGATTGTTACCTGGAGGAAATGGATGTGATCCTCTGTGTGTGAAAGCTGCTGCAGCTCAGCGTCTCTCCTCTTAAGATCAGCAATCTCTTGCTCCAGTTGCTCCAGGGCTCCTTCAGCTCGACTCAGTTCAACCTTCTCCTGATCTCTGATCAGCTTTTTTGCCTCAGACCGCTTCTTCTCAAGCTGGCTGATCATCTCAGTAAAGATCCTCTCACTGTCCTCCACTGCTGCCTGCGCAGAGTGCTGTTAGGAGACACAGAGACAAGAGCCATTTACACCTCCACCATCATTCCCTCTTTTACTCTCCATCTTCACCACCTGCTCTCCACCCTGTGTGTGTGTGTGTGTGTGTGTGTGTTCCGACTGAGGTGTGTAATATCAGCTCCAGCAGCTCTCTGTTCACTACTCACCTTAATAGTGTTCACAGCCTGTTTCACCTCCTTCAGCTTCTTCTGTTTCTCCTGCAGTCTCTGCTCACATCCAGTCTGAAGCTCCCTTAACTCACTCTGCAGACACATACATTACATCCTGATATCTGGACACTTTAACAGACTCCAGAGCAGTTGAAAGAGGTTTTGAAAGAGCTCTTTTAAGATCAGAAATCTTCAACTAGTGATCAGTTCCATCTTACAGCAGTTAAAGAGTTAACGCTTCCTCTGGTTCTACAGAGTCTAAAGTGTACTATAAGCTGTGTAAAGCTGGAAACGGCCTGCTAGATGGGTGTTGGCTGGGTGAAAGAGCGCTGACACATCGGACTAGTTTATTACTCTGTTTATGAGGTGTCCATTTATCAGCTCCACACTCATGAAACATTCACCTTAACTATATCATTTTAATTGATGACTTCAGGCACACTGCTGACACATAGATCTGATCTGGATTATACATATGAAAGAATGGATTTTGTACCTGTTTTTTCTTTCTCTCTGCTACTGCTGTGACTGTATCATGACCTTTATGTTCGTCCATTACACACAAAGAGCAAATAAACCTCTGGTCAGTACGACAGTAGATCTTGATCACTTCCTCATGTTGAGAGCAGATCTTCTCCTGCAGGTTTGTGGAGGCTTCAACCAGCTGGTGTTTCTTAAAGGCAGGAGACTGATAGTGAGGTTTGATATGAGTTTCACAGTAAGACGCCAGACAAACCAGACAGGACTTGACGGCTTTGAGTTTTGTTCCAGTGCAGAAATCACACTCCACATCTGCAGCTCCAGCATAACAGTCAGCAGCAGAAGCAGCTTGGACTTCTGTCTTCTTCAGTTTCTCCACCACTTCAGCCAGCATGTTGTTTCTGCGTAGAACAGGTCTTGGAGTGAAAGTCTCTCTGCACTGGGGGCAGCTGTAGACTTCCCACTGATCCTCCCGATCCCAACAGCCGTTAATACACACCTTACAGAAACTGTGTCCACAGGAAACGGTCACTGGATCCTTCAGTAGCTCCAGACACACTGGACACATGAACTCATCCTGAGAAACAGTAGCCATTTTCCTGCACTTTGAAGAGTGAAAGAGCAGAACTCTGAGATCAGTTTCGTTTTCTCTGAACTGAGTGAGAGTGACTTCCTGATTCCGTGTTTGCTGAAGTGACGTGACATGAGGAGAGAGAGGAGGAGGAGGAGTAAGAGAGGGAGAGAAACAGGAAGTGTTCATGACATAAAGTGAATTATCTGGGAGATGTTGAAATGTCTGAGATGTGGGTTAAAATGTGCACAACAGAATGATGCATTAAGGACCAGTTCCCGGACTAGGGTTAATCCTGAACCTAGACTAGCTTGTAGTTTCACTGGAGAATCTCCACTGATACTGCAATTCAGTCCAAGACTAGGCTTAATTCATGTTCAAGAGACTAGACCTTATATAATAAGACTAGACCTTATTATAATAAAATGTAATAATATGAAGTAGATTTGTGGTGATGGGTGCGAGGCCCCAACTGAGCTAGAAAGATTTATTTTTGCACTGAGTTTTTACTTTCAGCAACCTATTAACACCCCTGAGGACCTCTTGGAGCACAGCACAGACGACAGACATAGGTAAGTAAATTTCACAGATTTATTTGGAGCCAAGTACAACTCTGGATCTCCCAGTTAGCAACCGCACCCTCCCGTGCGTTCTCCTCACAGCAACCTGTGCACACAAACAAGACCGCAGCTCGTCTGGCGACATCCATATTATATCATACAGTTCTCGCTCTTTTTAAATTTTTTTGTCAGCTGACCTCAACCATGTTCATTAAGTCATGGCAGCAGAACTACAACTACATATGCAATTGAAAAATCACTTAGTATAGCAGCGGCACTGGTAAAGGTGTATGAAAGATGTACTCATTTGTCTGAAAGTTTTCGTCTACTAGTTGATCATCATGATTGTATATTCTGTTAACGAATTAGAAGTGTTTGTTATTAAATTTTTCAACAAGGTTCACAATGGAATTCATAATGACATTTTATGTGGATAATGATTCATGATTTGATTCGATTTCCTTTCCAGCCTATATATACAGTATGTAGGTTGGGAAGGAAAAATGTATGGGTGTGCGTGGGTATGTGTGTAATTGAACAAACCTGGTCTTGATGAAAATTTATAGATGCTAATTTTGAATCCTTTAAATATAGATACCTGGATTTGTCCAAATTTGGGTACACCAAACCTCTGAACTCTAGTTGTGTCTGAAAATATACATCAACTGCCATATAAGTCTAAGCTAAATTTCAATGTAAGGTGTTTATTTTACCCTTGTTAACACCAATTGTTATACTCACGTCACCAGCTTCTGGGATGTTCAATGGCACTACTTCATCTAACGTTTATTTCTTGCCTTTACACTTCTACACTGGGCATTCAGCTCAGTAATAAGAAGTACAGGTTGTACATAAAGGTAAAACTTCATGATGCTTAGTGGTGACTTACTTTGGTCAATTTTTATTAAAGGTTAAGGAACATGTATAAGTCAAGCCAAATCAATCCAGTGAAGTCATCTCATAATTTCATCTGTATTCTGACAAAATAACACATTCACATGCTTCATTTTCCCTTTAAAGGGGATTTGCACTCTGTAACATAATCTTTAGCAAACACCTGTCATCTTGTCAACTGTGTTGGGTCATTCTCTGTGAAGTCATGACCTTTTCATCCCATTTCATAGTATTTGATTTGTCTATTTCACCTTTTTCTTCAATGTGGAAATGTTAAAGTGCTGTATCAGCATTTATCAGCTATCATTCATCTCTCCTCTTTCACCCATTTACCTTATTATTAGCACTAAACTCATTTAACAGTTTTTCAACTAGTTTATTTTTCCTTTATTTTATTTTTTCCCCATTATTTCTCCTTCTTAACTGTTTTCACCACTTTAACAGCCAAATCAACTCAAACAGCCTTTAGCAGCATTTAACAGTTTTTTATTCTCTTTCCTTTTATAATTTCATCCATTACTACTTTTTTCAACGCACCAAGAAGCACACCTTTCCCCCAGAAAATACCCCACATCGTTTCTGAAAATCTCTCATGGAAAATAGCCATGTACAGTATGTCTATCCCAGATTATAGCCTGGTTTATTGATGATTATTTGCTGTTTATAAGTCTTTTATAAGTAAATATTATGTTTGTGACTCAGAATGTTATTACTTTCGTTTCATTGCTGGTAAAAAAGTGCAACTTCATTCGACGCTTTTGTTTTTAATACGGTGTTGATTTGGCAAAATATGCGCTCCTAAGGTTTAATTGAAGCCTTTTTACAAAGTACAAGACATTTTTATGCATTTAAAATTGACTTAATTCAGAATCTGAGGACGTTTTGTCTCTGACTCAACCACAGGAATAACATACTGTCACGTCACCTGTCATGCTGTGCTGTGCTGAGCAGGGAAGGAGCCTGAGCTGGTGCGCGAGGTTGGGAGGTTCCGACTAGATATAGTCGGGCTCACCTCGACGCATGGCTTGGGGTCTGGAACCAGTCTCCTTGAGGGGGTTGGACCTTCTTCCACTCTGGAGTCGCCCGCGGGGAGAGGCGCTGAGCAGGAGTGGGCATACTTATTGCCCCCTGGCTGGGCACCTGTAAATTGGGGTTTACCCCGGTGGATGAGAGGGTAGCCTCCCTTTGCCTCCGGGCGGGGGGGTGGGTGCTGACTGTTGTTTGCACTTATGCGCCAAACAGCAGTTCAGAATACGGAATATGGAATTGTCCATAATGAACACCATGTTCAAACACAAGAGGTGTCCATATGTGCACTTGGCACCAGGACACCCTAGGTCGCAGTTTGATGATTGACTTCGTGGTCATGTCGTCGGACTTGCGGCCATATGTGTTGGACACCTGGGTGAAGAGAGGGGCGGAGCTGTCAACTGATCACCACCTGGTGGTGGGTTGGCTCCACTGGTGGGGGAGGAAGCCGGTCAGGCCTGGCAGGCCTAAGTGTATAGTGAGCGTCTGCTGGGAACGTCTGGCAGAATCCCTTGTCAGAAGGAGCTTCAACTCCTACCTCCGGCAGAACTTCTGCCATGTCCCGAGAGAGGCGTGGGATATTGAGCCCGAATGGGCCATGTTTTGCACCTCCATTGTGGAGGCAGCTGACCGGAGCTGTGGTCATAAGGTGGTCGGTGCCTGTCGCGGCAGTAATTCTGGAACCCGCTGGTGGACACCGATGTTGAGGGATGCCGTCAAGCTGAAGAAGGAGTCCTATCAGGCCCTTTTGACTTGTGGGACTCCAGAGGCAGCTGATGAGTACCGGCAGGCCAAGTGGAATCTGGCTTTGGCAGTAGCTGAAGCAAAAACTGGGTGTGGGAGGAGTTTGGTGAAGCCATGGTGAATGACTTCTGGATGGCTTCGAAGAGATTCTGATCCACCATCCGGTGGCTCAGAGCGGGAAAGCAGTGCAGCATCAACACTGTTTATGGTGGGGATGGGGCGCTGCTGACCTCAACTGAGGACGTTGTGGGTCAGTGGAAGGAATACTTTGAAGACTTCCTCAATCCCACTGACATGCCTTCCAATGAGGAAGCAGAGTCTGGGGACTTGGGGGTGGACTCCCCTGTCTCTGGGGTAGAGGTGGCTGAGGTGGTTAAAAAGCTCCTCAGTGGCTGGGCCCTGGGGGTTGATGAGATCCGCCTGGAGTTCCTTAAGGCTCTGGATGTTGTAGGGCTGTCCTGGTTGACACACATCTGCAGCAGTGCCTCAGGCTGTAGTGCTCTGATTGGCAGACCGGGGTTGTGGTCCCCCTCTTTAAGAAGGGGGACCGGAGGGTGTGTTCCAACTATAGGAAGATCACACTCCTCAGCCTCCCTGATACGGTCTATTCAGGGGTCCTGGAGAGGAGGGTCCGCCGGATTGTCGAGCCTCGGATTCAGGAGGAGCAGTGTGGTTTTTGTCCTGGCCATGGAACAGTGGACCAGCTCTGTACTCTCAGCAGGGTCCTGGAGAGTGCATGGCAGTTTGCCCAACCAGTCTACATGTGTTTTGTGGACAAGGCATTCGACCATGTTCCTTGGGGAGTCCTGTGGGGAGTGGTCTGGGAGTATGGGGTGCCAGGTCTCTGTATAAGGGTGTCAGAGCTTGGTCTGCATTGGTGGCAGTAAGTTGGACTCATTTCCGGTGAGGGTTGGACTCCGCCAGGGCTGCCCTTTGTCACAGATTCTGTTCATAATTTTTTATGCAGAATTTCTAGGGGCAGCCAGGGCATTGAGGGTGTCCGGTTTGGTGACCTCAGGATCAGGTCTCTGCTTTTTGCAAATGATATTGTTCTGTTAGCTTTATCGGACTGTGACCTTGAGCTCTCACTGGAGCAGTTCGCAGCCAAGTGTGAAGCAGTTGGGATGAAATTCAGCACCTCCAAATCCGAGGCCATGGTCCTCAGCTGGAAAAGGGTGGAATGCTCTCTCCAGGTCAGGGAAGGGGTCCTCCCCCAAGTGGAGGAGTTTAAATATCTCAGGGTCTTGTTCACAAGTGAGGGAAGGATGGAGCAGGAGATCAACAGGCGGATCTGTGCAGGGTCAGCAGTGATGCGGGCGCTGCATTGGCCTGTCATGGTGAAGAAGGAGCTAAGCCAAAAGGCAAAGCTCTTGATTTACCAGTTGATCTATGTTCCTACCCTCAACTATGGTCATGAGTTGTGGGTAGTGACCGAAAGAACGAGATCGCGAATACAAGCGGCTGAAATGAGTTTCCTCTGCAGGGTGGCTGGGCTCTCCCTTAGAGATAGGGTGAGAAGCTCGGTCATTCGGGGGGGGGCTCGGAGTAGAGCCGCTGCTCCTCTGCATCGAGAGGAGCCAGATGAGGTGGCTCAGGCATCTGGTCAGGATGCCTTCTGGACACCTCCCTGGTGAGGTGTTCCGGGCATGTCCCACTGGGAGGACGCCCTGGGGAAGACCCAGGAACACGCTGGAGAGACTGTGTCACAATAACAAATAACAAATAATCACTTACTTTCACTCACTTTCTTTCAATCTGTTTCACTTTCACAAAATACACTGGAGCCCTCTACTGGTCCTGGACTGGAATAACCTGTAAGTTACTTAATAATAAAATGTTTTAAAATGTCACTTTCACGGACAACTGTGTGATGGAGGTCTAAGTATCTAAGGTGTTAGTTTGCTTCACTGACTCACTTTTTTTGACACTGGCTTGCTTTTCATACTCACTGTATTCTGTGACGAGTCCTCCTATGTTGAGGTATTAAATATTATCGTTGAGTTCCACCAGGGGAAATCTCCGCCTCACGCACTGCATATGGTGGATTTTATTGTCTTTGTATTCTGTATTTTGTAGAATTGCCAGTTCGACCTCAAAGCTATTTGAGCTTGGTTTATCTGTCACGCGTATATTGCGTCATGGTTTTTGAGCGCGTCGATCACTTGTTATATTGGCTTACAAAAAGATGGAAAATGCTGTATTTCTCCACAACATGAATGACAGTCTTCATTCTTTAAAAGACGCTCTGCCATTCTAGAGTTTTTTCCGGCTATTCATTTTTAACAGGTCACTGCAAAGTTACTGGAATTGGGACATTCTGTGCTGTATAAGTTTTGAGCTTTAAAATTAATCAAACCATATTAAGCACTTGAGTTTTCATTTGTCATGTTTATTTTATTAATTTTGTGCATGTGTCATCCCAACTTTCATTACAAAGGGCTGAGAAAATCAAAAGGTTTATGTCAATTATGGTAAAAGATAAAAAGTTAAATGTCATGTTTCAGGTCTAATTTCCGAGAACACAACAGCAGAAAGTATCCAAACCAATACATAATAAAGGAATATTTAAACCACTGTCCAGATAAAATGTCTAAAGTAAAATGGCAACTGCCACTGTGCAAATATATGTTGCCTCAAAAATTATATTATACAAACATATTGCCTGTAGTTCCATTTCAGTATATTTGCTTTCTAAAAATTAAAGGATCATTTTTCCACTTAGCCCTCTTAGTATAACAGCATTTTATATGTTATGCATAAATCAAATGTCCATTCATTATATTGTAATTTGTTTGTGTCTCAAATTTCCTTCCCTTGGCATTTATTATGAGTAAAATTGCACATTTAATCATTCAGATATCAATTTTGTGATCTCTACTCAATGCCTTTGGCCTTCAGCTCATCCTTCACCCTTTTTAAGTAATCTGCGTCAGGATAACCATAACTGTGGAAAGAAATAGATAAAACTTACATAAGATCACAGTCATTTTTCTTGCTTTACTTGGTAATTAATTACTGTCATTACTTACATCATTGTTTTGCTGGTAAGTAATAAACAGCCAGAACTTTTAATAAAGAGCAGACACTCCACTTACTTTTGAGGTCCTCCATCTGTACAGGTTTTATGATGAATGTCATTCCAGGTCACAGCGTTGTTTCGTCCTGTTGTTGTGGACGTCCCGACAGTAAAGATCAGTTTCTGATCAAAAGCCCTTTTCAGCAGCTCCAACACTTTTTGTCCTTCTTTATTGTTGGGTAAGTAAGCATGACGTTGTGTCCCACTGAACCACTTTCCAGGGTTTGGATGTGCTTCCTAAATGACAACATACAAGCCAGTTCAAAGTTATGTAATGATACTGAGGGTAAATAACACTTTAGGAAAGCATCACCACACATCTTCGTTATTTTAGTTTGTTAGTTAGTTTAATCTAATGTACATTTCTGTGATCAGAATCTGTCCTGGGCTATGAATGTTCATCATGCTACTATTTTTTTTTATTTAAACTGGATTTCAAATGGGGTTTTTTTCAGTTAGTTTAAATTACATCAATTATTTGTATTATATAATCATATTAGGATTAATGAAACATAAATGTACTCACTGTCTGAATGCCATCTGGTATGACATAATCAATTATAATCATGCCACAATCAGGAAAACCAGGAAGCCTGGATCTTTGGAAATGGTATGTCATTTTTCCATCTGGCTGGTTTCCCATCAACTTCCCAAACACGTCCTTACACACTGGGCAGGTTTTGCCCAAGCTCTTCACTGAGTTTTCTAGACAGTCTTTACAGAACTCATGACCACATGTCAGCTTTTGTTTTTCAGTAAATTTGTCTAAGCAAATAGGGCATTTATCATCCTCTTCATTACCACCTTCATTTTCTTTACCGTTTGTTTTTTCTCCCTTAATTGGTTTTCTGTTTAACCCAAAATTGTCATGTTCCAGAGATTTCCTGTCACTTTCATTTGCCCATGAAGCTGCACCCTTTCCCTGTTGCCCTAATTCATTCTGCTTTCCCTGAAAGAAATCTCCAAGTTCTTGCTTTGTCTTGTCATCAAACACACTGCATCCAATCTGCTTCTCTATTTCTGCTATGGCAAGAACAAGATGCTCTGGAAGTCCAATAAGTTTCAAACTACCAGATTGTTCTGAGGGAACAACACAAAGTTTTTGAGGATGAATCTTCTCCAGAACTTTCTTCACATTGTCTTTATCATCAGCGTTTTTGAGGGAACAAGTGACAACTGATGTGGCAACCTTTTGGTAGAGATGTATGAACTCCCTGACGGCATGGCGTTCAAGATTCACATGCTGATTCTTTAAGGATGTGGCCGTCACTGTAGTGATGGCACCAGAAGATTTACCATCAATGTTCACTCCATATTTTTGTTGGATACGAGAAATCTGTTCCTCACATGCTATGGTCAGAAGATTCCAGTGTGCCTCATGCATCTCAAGTTGAGTCTGGGCCTCCTTGAAGTCCATTTCCAAAGGTCTAGAGATGCTTTTTGAAGCATCCTTGATATCAGTCTCCATTTCACTTGACATTCCATCAGATTCCAAATTCATTTCTTTCATTACCACTGATATATAAGTTCGTGGTCCAATGAGCTGACAATTATCCTTTGACATCTTAAAGACCAGCTTTGCCTTTTCTGTTGTTACATAAAACTGCAGTTGTTGTAGAATTTCAGGATTCAAATGTGCATGAGGGATGGTAACAAATTCTGGATGCATTGGATTACCCTGGACAAGGTCTGAAAACCTCTGCTTGGCTGTGAGTACAGAATCAGGTTTGGTTGTGTCCTTAGCAGTAAATGAAACTGCTACTTCAGAGTTGATGGTAACACCACAGTCCTTCTCAATTTGTTTAATTTCATTGCGGTAAGCATTATTCAGGTACCAGTACAAATGTTCAGGGAGAGTCACTGAGTCTGCACTTGTGCTTTCAGAAAGCCCAGCTTCATTTGGAATATTTTTCACTGCATCAACATCCATTCCAGCTTTATCCTCTTCTGAGCTTTTACCATGTGCATTCATCTAAAGTGTATGAAATGATGTTTTACACAAAACAAATAAAAATCGTGAATTAATCTTCAGACTGCATTACATAAAAGACACATTTGTCATCAAACAGTACAGTGTTGACATTCATATTAAATTGGAGTTTTCTGCAGAACACATGACCCAAATAGGCAGATGATAATGGAATGACCATATAATAAAGGAGAGCAGAGACTGAGTGCACTGGAACAGAACCTACTGACCAGTTTGGTCAATGCTCCCTTCAATATGGCCATGATTCTTTCTCAAGTAAACTAATGTAATGCATGTGATGCTTATGAAACCATATTAATAAAGAGTAGCACACTGAGTGAATGCAACTGATCATTGAGGTGGAAGTTAATTGCATAGTATTTAACAAACACAAATTACCTCTAAATTACACCCTTTGGCAGACAGGTGTTGCATTTTATTCTCAGCCATTTTTTCTTCTACCAAAAAGTGAACAGTTGCAATCGGTGTTTGGTCCTTGGCATTTAAAGGCGCCTGTTTCAGCTTCTTCAAAGCGTCCAAAGCTGTGACAAAGAGAAGTCATTCATATGAGAAACGTATTCACATAATAAAAATGTAAAGTAAAATACATAATAAAAATTATTTATTACTTTGAAGTAAATAACGAATGTCTACTCTGATCTTTCAGTGAAAATATCTAATATCTGAAATATATAAAATATCTAATGTATACATTATAAAACAGATTATATTAAATATCAGTGTCATTAGTAATTTGAAGGTAAATGTTTGAAGGTTTTGGTATACACTTTTGTTACTGTTATATAAAATTCAAATATGTAAACACTCAAAATGCATCAGTTGGTAGTAGATTACAGTATGAGATGTCCTCATATTATCTAAACCAACCAACTCTACATTTCAATATAGCTGTCTGAACAGTACGACTAGTACTGTTAATAAAGATTATTTAAGTCCTCAGCCTAATGATCATTACATTACTCTCATTTACTGTTGTCAGAAATTGACCTCTGAACTGTATGTCAGTGTTGAATTTTACTCTGATGACTAAAACAGTGCTGTTGCATTTTTTCACCTTTTGATGGAGTGATTTCTGCCTCTGCACAGTATGGAGAATTATCATCAAATTTAAATGTTTGAACACTGCAGCGCTGTCCCACAATTTTATTCAGTATTTCTTTACACCATGTCTGAAGAGCTTTTTGCAGGTCAGTTTTCCATTTTTTTGGACATTCTCCTTGCCAGTCCACCTTAGTAATAGTAAACTTTGCAGTGTCCTGAGGGGCAGATGGATGTGCTCCAGTATCATCAGATGATTTCAGGTGCTTCTGATGAAAAACCAAATTTATACAGTAGCCAGTTTAATGAACCATGATCAAATCTTCACTTACTGGCCATTTACCAAACATCGTCCTTATTGGATTATACAGTTCCACACTTTAATTATGCAATATGTCTTAAAAATTTATGTGGTTTAAATATTTAATCTGGTAACATAGACCATTTCACAAAACAATTCAAAATATCAATATTGACATAAATATATCAAATAATGACAAGTTCAACTAATCTTCACTTAATTAAAATTATGTTTGTGTTTATTTTATTGTTTATGTTTATTAGGGGGCGCGATCAGCACGATTCCAATAGGGTTCCACGCAGTGGTTCCACTGCGTGGAACCCTACTGGAATCGTGCAGATTTTTTTTAGGGGGCCATGCAGTGGAACACTGCGTGGTACTCTATTGGAATCGTGCTGGGTTTTTTTTTTTTTTCTGCCTTAAAACGCATTGTGGAGAAAAAACTGTAAGACCTACAGCTTTGAAATTTGGCAGGTAGGTCCGGTACCCCACCCACTACTGAGGCAAAAAAAAATTGCACCACTCTGCCAGTTGGTGGCGCTATAATAAGCTATTTTACGTTTTGCCTAATACGTTTTGAGCCGTAGCACCCTAGATAAAAGGATGAAACGTGCCATTTTTCAACGTCTGTATACTTTGATTCGTCAAAAACTGATAAGACTGCAAATTGCATGGCCCCCTTAATCACTGCTTGCAGTTATATTCTTAAATTATGTTTACGTAATGTTTCTCTTATTGTTAATTAAACATTTATGTACCGTTATATCTTCTTCAACTGTGTTTTCCTGCAGGTGTGTTGTATTTCCTGTAGACACTGGTGGTGATGATTTCTACACAAGGAAAAGAGAAAGTTCCTCCATTCATGCAATTGATGTTATCTCTCTGATTACATCATTATCCCCATGACTCTAATTATTGTCTTTGTTTTGTACCTGACTGTTGGAGTCCGGTGCTCCATCAGACACTTCAGGTTGCACAGCGCCTGAAGTAGCCTCATGCTGCAAAATGTAAAGTACAGAAAGCTGATATGATGGTAATGACACTACATAAAAATACAGAGTCAATTAAGGAAAGCTGATGGAACTGAGATAACATGTAAAATGATTTTAGTAGGTAAGTCAACATTTTAGTCAGTTGGCTAGTTATACTAAAGGTGCCAACTGGCTTAATCATGAATAATGGCAACTTGCAACTGGCAGGAGTCAATATTATGACAGCACTTTAGTCAGCTGACCTCTACCATGTTCATAATTTCTGCGTTCTGACCATAGAACCCAGACTAAACAAATGCACATGGGGTAGAAAGTCATGTTCAACCACCAGCAAGATTTTTCCATGTTAAACACCTACGTGGTGTAAAAAAATAATGTAGTAAAAAGAGAGTTTTAAAAAAGATATCAAAATTTAGCAATATTGATATTAACATATCACACAATAACCAGCACAACAAAAAATTTACACAAAAAACAAAACAGCATTTATGTACCATTGTATTGGGCAAGGTGCTCTCCTTCAGGTGTGCTGTATATCCTGAAGACACTTGTGATGATGATCATTAGATCATCTTATCTCACTAATTACATCAATATCCACATTGTTCGAATTGTCTTATTTAAATAACATACCTGACTGTGGGAGTCTGGTGCGTGATTATTCTGGGATATTACTCCATTAGATGCTCCAAGTTGTCCGTGGAACTTGTATCACAAAATTTAAAGTACAGCAAGCTGATATGATGGTAATTACACTACATAACAATAACTGGTAAAATGATTTTAGTTGATTAATACTAATACTAAAGTTACAAATTGTGCTTCATTGTGAGTAATGGCAACTTATCACAGGTATTTTCCTTCTTTTCATTTTTACTCAAACAGAAAAAAAATAGTTCATAAAATGCATGTATGATTTGTGTGTTTGATAGACTGCCAAACAAAAAGACCATGAAAAATGATGCATTAATCATCATTTCACTGATTACATGAATATATACTTTTTATGTACCTGAGTGTTGCCTGTTGCATGAGGGCTTTGGCCCGCTGCTCCATCATTCGCCCCAGGGAACCCTGGACCTGAAGTGTCCTGAAGTGTTGCAAAAAGTAAACCATTAGAAGACAACCTGAAGGCAGCAACAATTCACAACAATAGAGAAAATGCAGAGTAGCATCAGGAAAAGCACTGATGGAAATATGGTGAACCATGAAATCATTTAAGTTTAATCAACATTTAATCAATTAGCTAATGAAAGTACTAAAGGCGCCAAATGTGCTTAAAGTTGAACTAATTGTTGCTTAACACTGACAAAAAACTTTAATATTGAGCAGTTGTTTAGTGAGCAAGGATTCAGCAAGTGAGTTCATTTTTTTCATTTAATTTTTAGATCTACTGATTTTAAAATAAGGGAAAAAACACGCATATAATGGCTGTATGTGATTGGCAGAGTGTTATCAAAATGTTGACGTGGAATAATTCTATAATTATATTATATTATTTGGTGGTGCTGTATGATCTGCAAATCCTTGTGGTAGAAACTGCACAAGAAAAATATTAATTTATTCTTCCACTCTCATATTTGACCAAACAGTCTTACTTCACTAATTACATCAGTATCAGATTTACTGAAGTCATTACATACCGGACTGTTGACACCTGTTGCATTGTAGCTCTGGGACACTGCTATATAAGATGCTGCATGCTGCATGGTCTCTGAAAACATCTTACATGGCAAAATGCAAGTCATTAGATGCTTATCTGATTGTAACAGCACTTCTTAAATTGGAAAGGCAATTAGAAAGTATGTTTGATATGATGCAACAAGTCTAATTAATATTAGTATACCAAACTATGAAATGAGCCCTTGTTCCGAGTGTGGTACATTACCTTTTGGTCAGGCCTATCTGCATTCTGACTTGAACTAAATGAGGTAGGCTGAATGCCGCCAGGTTGTGTTGTAACGACATGGTCACCATTCTTATGGAAGGCAAAATGAATATTGTGAATTATGGATGGTTTATTCTGTTGCTAGTTGACATGAAAATAATTAATTTGTAATTAAATAATTAATTTGTGAATACAATATTAAGCTAATGGGCACTACGGTGTTTATAAAGCTTTCAAAAAGCATTAGACTTAGTTTCTGCATTAAATTAAACCTTTAATTATTATTTAATTTTGACTATCAGAAAATGACCTTGTGTAAAGTGTTTACTCACTGGATGAAATAACTGGTTTGTCTGAAGGTTTTTGGCTTCTGATTGCTCATTAGCGCCTCGGTACATGTCAGGTTCTGTGCCCTGTTAACAATGTTCACAATGAATATTTTTTGAGGATCATGATTTATTGAATTTCCTTCCCTGCCTGCAGGGAGGATGAGAAAGAAAATGTGTCTGAATGTATATAATTCAACCCACCTGTGCTTGATGGTAATTAGCAGGATCAAGGGTTGGGTTCAAGGGACCTGTGGGATGTGTTTGTGTCTGAAAATAGACATCAACTGTCAAATGCTCGATTTAAGCATTAAGCCTTATTTCACTGTAAACAGCAATGTTTACCATTGGTAATAGAAAATGTAATGCTTACTCCATCAGCATTTTGGAAGTCCATTGGGTCCCCTTGACCTGACATAATTGTTGATTATTTCTATTCTTTACACTTGCACGCCGGGCATTCAACTCTGGAATAAGAAACATAGGCAGTGCATCAATGTAATGCTTATTGGTGACGTACTTCAGTAATTTGTTACTAAATTTTAAAAGTGAAATGGAATCTCATCATCTTATCTATTTCAGACAACATATTGTGCCTCTATGAGGTTATATGTATGTATAAGTTAAATAAAATTATCAACATATGTGTCTGTTCTCTTAATTGTACTAATTAGACTAAATCTGGTACTGCAATGTGGCCATTTCCATTGTTTAAAAAAAATATACTTGTCTAAACACACCATTCAGTGTTCAAACGATATATTATAATTCAACCCACAACTTATAGTCATATTACAATCATGAACATGACTTTTACAGCTATATGTGGAGATAAAAAAACAAAACAAATTTTTTTTACATGTTATAAATTTAATAATTACGTCACAAGTATGGCTATATTCTAAATCTAATCTTAACATATTCTACCATGCGTTTCTAATTATCTCTCATGTAAAATGACAATGTCATATTATAATCTGCTTTATGATGATTACTCTGTATATTGCTGTTTTGATGGTGGTCAAAGGTTAAAACGCACAACTTCAACATGCCAATCTGTTCTAGCCCTGAAACTATGGGGAAATGAATAGATCACGCTATGCAACGATGTTTTAGTAAAACAGTCAAATTAAGATTTCAGTTATATTTCTAGAAAGGAATATTTCTGTAAATGAATTTACTGTTCGTAACTAAACGCATACTGCCATGGAGCAGTGACTATCACTTTCGTTTCGTTTCGTTGCTGGTGAAAAACTGCGACTTCATTCGACGCTTATTCTTAAAATATACGGTAGATTCGGTGAAATGTGTCGCTTTATAGTTTAACTCAAGTTATTTTAATAAATGCGAGAGGTTTTAACTCGTTTAAAGAAGGTTTAATTCGGGACCTGACGCCGTTTTGTCTCAGACTCTCCCAGCAATGTAACCCTCCAGTCGTACCTACCTGTGCGATAACTTGCTGTTGTTTACATTTTAAACAGCATTTTAATTCTGTTTGAGTAAATCTCTTACCAGATTGAAGGCTGCAGGGTTCAGACCTTTACCTCACTCCGTGTTAAGCTGTCATTTAAGTAGTGACAAGAAAACGAAACTGAAAGATCTTGAGGAGCAGCAAGTCTCCTCCTCTCACAACAGTAACTCTAAAACATTACTGTTCAAAAACATGTCGTACTGAGAGACGTTATTTCCCAACTTCAGCGACTTCAGCTTTCTAAAGATTTTTACCATTACTCCAGATATGTCTGATAACCAAATCATTTGTTTTTTTCAGTTAGAGGACGATGCTAACAACCAATATAAGCATAACGTTATGGATGTAGCACCATGATAACTACGCCTTAAACGGATCCTTCATAACACTGGACTTCACCAAAATACAGTTTTCATTTAAAATATAAAAATTAACAAAACTCCAAAACGACTGACTTTGGAACTCGTCACATTTCAGATTTTTGGTAGTTGCTGCAATATACATGTAATTCTCTTAGAAAATCCAACGTGAAAATGTGGTTAGATATGTTTTAGGTCAAACTGATGTGAAAATTATAAATTCACTGCTCAGGAAAACAATTAAACACCAGCACTCAGACTTAAAAGAACTTTTATAAAACTACAGAGATGTGTTTTATTGTGCATAAACATCCACTCATTATTTTATCCATGCTGTGTATTCAGAATCCTATTTTTTTAAATACTGTATATATAAAACATATTCTACATTCAAAGTAACACTTTTGTTGTGCCAGCTCCAGTAACTTGTCTGACTTGTTGAAGACGTTGTCTAACATGGTATTCATACCATTAAACATTCCACACAAAGTCAGTGTATGATAAAGATCTGATAGGGTTGCTTTCTTCTACATTTTAAACAAATATTTTTT
Organism: Distichodus sexfasciatus; assembly: GCA_032718565.1. Classification (NCBI taxonomy): domain Eukaryota; kingdom Metazoa; phylum Chordata; class Actinopteri; order Characiformes; family Distichodontidae; genus Distichodus; species Distichodus sexfasciatus. The sequence continues at coordinate 229,698 of JAVGVS010000440.1, read as the reverse complement.
TCTGTGAGTGATTATTTGTCATTGTGAACACACTACAGCACACAGTGCACCACAATGAAATGTGACCTCTGCATTTGACCCATCCGTGAAGGAGCAGTGGGCAGCTAACAAGGGCAGCGCCCGCCTTGCTCATGAGTACCTCAGTGGTAACTTTACCGGCCCTGGATTCAAACCTGCGACCTTCTGATCATGGGGCGAACACCCCACCAACTGCCCCAAATATTGAGTTGAGGATGAGCCAATATGATGAACCTGAATGAACCACCATTATCCATTATTAGTACACTTTAAAAACAACAATACTATGTTGATATGTTCAATGTTATAAAAGTCTATTACTGTATTACTTAATTTAAACACAACCTGATTTGTAGCAGTCACTATTCACTTGGAGGCACTTCAGAAAAGAATTTTAAGTTTTGCTTAATGTACACTATTTTCGAAACCTAAAGATCAAAACAAAAAAATCTACACAATTATGGTATGTGTGCATACCTTTTTATTCAGATATAATCAATTTTTAAAATATATAACACAGATTGAATTTTTCAAGAAAATTTAAGTGATTTACGCTTAAAGTTTTAAGTCTTTACATGAAACATTTGTTTACATTTTAATTAGAATTAAATCAGCTAATTTAATTTGTGTTCATATTTTTCATAACCTTTACTCAAAGTTTACAGTACATACACAGTCACATGTAAATCAAAAACTAGTTTATGGAGTCCATTTCCAAAGGTCTAGAAATGCTTTAAGATGTATCATTACTTGTGCAGTCCATTTGACTTGTTATTGTGCAAAATGTCAAATTCATTTTTGTCTGTGCTTTCTGAGATCCCACCTTCATTTGGAATGTTTACCAACATCTAGTTCAGTTTTACTCTCTTGTGAGGTTTTATCATCTGTTCTCATCTGTAAATGCATGAAAATCAAATTATAATTGTTTTAATACCAAAATACATATCCAGTTTAAAAACTAGGCAGCAAAAAGACAAATGATAAATTCATAAGTAATGACATTGTTAAAAACTATTAATATCGAATCCAAAATTAACAGTGATCAATATATTAAAAACTGGCAGGAAAAAATGGGGTTAAAAAATTACCTTTACATTAATTTAGTGTTTTGCGGTTCATCCATCTCAGCTACCTGATTTTGTGTTTTATTCTCAGACTTTATTTCCTCCACCAAAAAGTGAACAGTAACATTCTGTTTTGGCTCCTTGAAGTTTAAGGTTGTTGTTTTCATCTTCTTTAAGGTGTCCAAAACTATGTCATAAAACAAGCTGATATTTATTTGAACATTCAGTAAAAATACTACAGTAAAATTGTATTCAATGTTTTATTTTAAAGTCAATAATCTGAGTGTGCTTTCTTACTGCAATATAAAAGCCTAATTAGCAAACACACAGTGCTTGGTAGTAAGGCATTTTCTCACCTTTTGATGGAGCGATTTCTACCTCTGCACAGTAAAGAGAATCATAATGAAGATTAAGGTTGCGGACAGTGCAGATCTCTCCCACTATTTCTGACAATTTTGCATTACACCATGTCTGAAGAGTTTTTTGGAGAAGATTGTTCCATCTTTGTGGAAATTCACCTGGCCAGTCCACCTTAATACTAAACTGTGCAGTGTCCAGTGGAGCAGACGAACGTGCTCCAGTATCATCAGGTGATTTCTGAACCTTATGATGAAAAGTCAAAATTATACTCAGAGCTCAATTTAAAAGTTGTCAAACCTTAAATGTACAGTGTCCTTATTAGAGTACGTAATTAATTATATAATATTTTAAAATCTAATTATGCACTTTCTTTTAATATATCTTTGTTACCTGGTGCTGTACTTCATGGTCAGACATTTTTTCATCCACCAAAAAGTGAACGGTAACATTCTGTTTTGAGTCCTTGAAAAGTAAAGTTGTTGATTTAATCTCCTTTAAAATAGCAAAAACTATGACAAAAAAACAAATCATTTATATGAAAATGAGTTTACATAATATGTTAGCTTTTGCTGACTTCACAGCTACAGTTTTAAATATACAGTACATATAAACATATGACAGCAATTTGCAAGCAAGTTCCAGATATTGGTGTGTCATTTTCTCACCTTTTGATGGAGTGATTTCTACCTCTGCACAGTACGGAGAGTTATGATGAAGATTAAGTTTGCGGACAGTGCAGATCTCTCCAACCATTTCTGGCAATGTTCCATTACACCATGTCTGAAGAGTTTTTTGCAGAAGATTATTCCATCTTGGTGGAAATTCACCCAGCCAGTCCACCCTAATTGTAAACTGTGCAGTATCCAGACTGGTGGACCGTTTTGCTCCAATATTACCAGGTGAACTCAGGTCCTTCTAATAAGAAGAATAAATTATAATCAGTAGTCACTTTAATAGACAGTTATTAAACATGACACATTGACTCTTATAGATGCGTGCTCTGAATTTTGATCCCTGAATTGGTCCAGATTTGATTACATCAAAACTTCTGTGTTTCTTGTTGAATCTGAAAGCATGTACTGTAACAACTGTCATTTATTTAAGCTTTATTTCACTTTAAGGTGCTTATTTTACCCCTGGTTAAAACAAATAATACTCACGTCACCAGCTTCTTGGACGTCCTTTGGCGCTATTTCATCTGACATGATTGTTGATTATTTTTTGCCTTTACACTTTTACACTAGGCATTCAACTCTGTAATAAGAAACATAGACAGTGCACCAACGTAAGACTCCATCACTTGCTTAATAGTGACTTACTTAGGTCAAAGTTAAAGTTAATTGGACATGTGTAAGTCAATTTCTTGTCATGTTCTCTAAAATAACATGTCTCTGTGGGTTTACATATATGACTAAGTTACTAAATTACAGATAAGAAACACAATTATTCACTATTAAAGAAAACTGGTACCACTGCAAAATGATTCAAGAATATAATTGTCTGTCTAGTTATGTACTACATACTTATTTTCCCTCTAAATTGGGCTTTAAAACAGAACCATTTCTCTAGATTATAATAAACATGAGACATATTTGTCTGACAAGTAAACATGAAAACATTTTTTTTAAATGTACACATCTTCAGTATGCCAATCTGTTTTTGAACTTTTTGTCAAATGGTGAATTCTTGCTGTGCAAAACAAAAAACTTAACTGTATTTCTAGAAGAAAATACTTTTGTAGGTGAATGTACTGTCTGTAATTAAACATGTTTACATGGAGCAGGAATTTCACTTTCGTTTCGTTGCAGGTGAAACACTTCATACGACATTTCTTTTAATCTATGCTGTAGATTTGATGACATTTGCGCTTTTTGGTCTAAATGAAGTATCTTTGCAAAATTACGATGTTTTAAGGCATTTATAAAAAAGCCTAAATTCGAAACCTGGCGCGGTTTTGTCTCTGACTCTCCCTCACTCATCTCCTGTCATATTGAGCTGCTAAACGGAGTGTTTCCTACATTTAAACCCAGTTTTAACACTGTAATTCTCTTACCAAAACGGAAGACTGAAGACTGTAGGGTCCAGGACTTCACTCCCAGTTTAATAGCGACGAGAAAACGAAACTTTTAAGTTGGTATTGACATGAGAATCTCCTCCTCTTAATTTCACCTGAGGGGAAACGTTCGCAAAATAAAGGGTTGTTGTGACAGATGAAGTCTGTCCTATTGAAAAGCCAGAACTTCGTCCAGATCTCCTTCATCTGGCAGTTTTTTACTGATCCATCTTTAACTCCATAATCACTCATTTTCTAACATCATTAGGTAACGTCCTCCCTTCAAATCAATGTGATATTTTTATTTCTCTCTATTTTTAAAGTTACCACAATAACTTACCACAGTAATTACCACCCTTTGTGTATAGACTCAACAGCTTATTTAACTCTTTTTAACTCTATGTTTTAACGAATGACACTCCTCTATTTCCTTGATATAATTCGATCGTCCATCAAAATCAGATGTTTTAATCAGTCTGCTGTTGGGATTAGTCAGATGTTTTAATCAGTCAGTTGTTTAAATTAGTCACTTTCGAGGCAGTCAGGTCTTTAAATGAGTCATTTTGATGCTGTGGGCTCTTTGAATCAGTCGTTTGTTTGAATCAGTCAGCTGTTTGAATCAGTCAGATGTTTGAATCAGCTGTTTAAAATGCACTCTGCTGTTTGAATCAGCTGTTTAAAATGCAGTCAGCTGTTTGAATCAGTCAGATGTTTGAATCAGTCTGCTGTTTGGATTAGTCAGATGTTTGAATCAGATATTTAAAATCGAATCAGTAAGCTATTTGAATCTGTCACCTTTGATGCAGTCAGCTGTTTGAATCAGTCAGATGTTTGAATCAGTCAGCTGTTTGAATCAGTCGGATGTTTGAATCAATCAGATGTTTGAATCAGTGAGCTGTTTGGATTAGTCAGATGTTTTAATCAGTCAGCTGTTTAAATTAGTCACTTTTGAGGCAGTCAGCTCTTTAAATGAGTCATTTTGATGCAGTGGGCTCTTTGAATCAGTGTGATGTTTGAATCAATCAGAAGTTTAAATCATTTGAACAGGGCCACTCTAACTCGGGTACAATTACATTTACAGCATTTAGCAGACGCTCTTAACCAAAGCAACTTCCATTTCCAATTTTCAGGGACAGTCTCCCTGAGAGTAACTTATGATTAAAAGTCTTGCTCAAGGACCCTGTGGTGGTGGTGCTGAAGGTCTTGGTCCAGAGGCACCACTAGACCACCACCATTACCACTGGTAGAGCATTGTTTGATTGACAGTATTTGGGGCAGTTGGTAGTGCAACGGTTAGGAAGTTGGCGCCGTGATTGGAAGGTCAAACTGCCCCGACACTCAAGTCATGCCCAGGTAAATAAAGTCATAATTACAAGACTGTAGGTCAAGATTTTGAGAAAGCAAGTGAATTGTCAAACTTGTTGGTAAGTCTTAATTTTGAGAATGTCACTCTAAATTACATCTCACAGTTTTCACAAGGCTTCCGTTTTTTTTATGACAGAAATGTTTAGAAACCTTCCTCAGCTACAAAATATCTTTTGTCTGAGGAAATCTGTGTGTTGATTCAATTTTTTTCTTTGTATATTATAACTCATGGTTTAATAAAACAAATCCATGCTTTGGTTTCTGACAAATGATTTAATGTGGGTAGTTTTCAAGATACATTCCATAATACAGATATTTAATTAATCTCTAAAGTAAGATTTTCCCCTTTCATGTACATGCAGTAACATTTTGGGGTAGAATTTGGTTGATTTAATATAATTGCTTAGTTCCTAACTGTATTGATTGGATATGTAATAAAGAATGGAGACATGAAGAATGGACATTTCTTAAATCATTTCTGTTCAGAAGGTGGATTTAATACTTAATCGTGTAAATATATAAAAAGCTACTTTTTGGAAATTGCATTAAAAATTTTGGGTCATAACAGTTTACAGACACTTTAGTGGAAATCTAATTTTTACAAGCAATCCTCTTTAACGCTGAAGGTACATGCAAAAGAGACTGTTGGCATTCAACATATAACAAACTTCCAAAGACATGACAATTCTCTTTAATTTAAGAAAAAGTTAAATTAAGAGAAAATTACTTCCTGCCTGATTTCCTAGGCACTATAGATTTTCATATCTGAGGAAAATATCTACTGCTCCTTTAAAGTGGTTTTACTGGATGGCAAATGTCTTTAATTCCTCTTGAACTGTCTTTAAGTAGTCAGGATCTGGATAACCATTACTGTAAAAAGACAAGACTGTGTTAGGATGTAAAAAGCAAATATATAACTATACTTGCATTTTTTAAAATTGAAAATATTTGGAACAATGTTTTAATTTTAGTTTACCACATTGGTCCTCCATCTTTGTTTGTCTTGTGAGAAATGTTATTCCAGACAACAGCATCTTGTCTAGGAAATGACGCTGAGATTCCAACTATAAAAACCAACTTCTGATTAAAGGCTTGTTTCAGCAGCTTGAGCACATGCTGCCCTTCTTCGTTATCTGGTAGATATGCAGTTTTCCGTGTCCCAATGAAAGGTTTCCCAGGATTTGGATGTTCTGTCTAGAGTACAGAAAAGATAAGTGTTTATATATTTTATAAAGCTCTGTGTTAATACCTGGTCATTCACAGTGATGTGATTTTCATGTGTAATCAGTAAACAGTATACAAATAAAGCAAACTATACGCACAAACTATATTACATCATTGCATACTGCACAACTGATTTCTATTTTTTCAAACATACTGTTAGTTACTAAAGCCATAAACAAATATATTTCTTACTGTCTGTATGCCAGCTGGTATAAAATAGTTAATTTCAATTGTCCCACAATCATCATATCCAGGAAGACTCTTCTTGAAAATATTAGTGCTCATTGTTCCTTCGGGCTGGTTTCCTTCCACCTGCCAAAATTTTCTCTTACATAGAGGACAGATCATACCCAAAAGGTTCACTGACTTGCTCAGACACTCTCTACAGAATTTGTGATTGCATTTTAATATCTCTTTGTTGGTAAAGTTTTCTAAGCAAATGGCACACTGGTCCTCTTCGACAGCATCAGAGCCACCTGCCGCTTTTTTAGTTTTTCCTTCTGTCTTGTCCTGCCCTGGCATCATTTTATTTGAAACATCCACAGCTATAAAACAAGAAAGGGAAATGTGGGTTTAAATGAGTTTTTGTTTTATTCTCTGGTTAACTTTTGCTCTGTTGAAAAGATGCTAAAGCATATTGCAAGGATTACGTCACTCTACCTGCAAGGTAAGGTTGACTTGCTGCACCATCCTCTGATGCACACAAGCCCTGCAATTAAGAAAGAAAACTGAATTACCACAATGTACATATCAAATATTATAATGTAGTGTGCTGTAGTATATTACAAGTGAAACAAGTGAATAAACAAGTGAATAAACCACATCTACTGGTGCATAATTTTCACCCAGTGTGTCTAAGCAATAAGAATTTACAAGCAAAACAGGCCACTAAAAAATAAGAAACTGTCTTTAAGTGTAGCGGGAAACACAAAAATACAGTATAAAATAAGGAAATTGTACACATTTTCACTTATAACAAACAAGATATTTTAACCTACAAAATACCTTGAATCTTATATATTGAAACTAAAAAGGATGGTCTTAACCTAGACCAATACATAACACTATAACTTTTAAACATAGAGTAGCTGAGTCTAATATATAATGCTCCTACATCAACCAAAATAAAAAGACGTTTATTCCTTGTGTCTATTCCTTTTCTTAGGTATACATAAATAAACTTGAAATCTACCTCATCTAGATTTACAGGCTGTCCCCTCTCAAAAGGATTTTCCAATGTGTTCACATATGCTCCAGGGGAATTTGTAAATGTTGATGAGGAATTCTACACACAAACACACACACCAAAATCAGAAGAGAGTCATAAATGATAAATGGACATAACGGTCTTGTAACCCTACACTGCAAGCAGTTGCTGTAAATGTAATATCATAGCAAATTTGTGTTTTCAAGTCGTTTCCTTGCAAATATAGTAACATGCTGTACACATAAAGTATTCAAAATCACTTTCATGACTTTGAATGGGACTGAGAGTAAGGGCAATAAAGGATAACATAAACAACTCTTTTTTTTAAGTGCAAACTTTTGCATGTTTAGAAGTGGTATTTATCTTAGTTTTGTTGTAATGCTGTTCTGTCAAATCTGTGTTATTATGGTCTGTACTGCTGCCTGTCTTGACCAGGACATTCTTGCAAAAGAGATTTTTAATCTTGATGACTTTTTTCATGGTTAAATAAAATGAATTAAAAAAATGATGTACTGAATAAATGTACTGTGCTTTTTGACAGAAAAATAGGAAGAAAGATACATTATGTAACTGACAGAAGGTGAACATTGTTCCCAGAAATGTTTTACATTACTCTAAATATCATCACTTAAAAAGGAACATGCTGTTTTTTTGTAATTACATAATTATGGATTGTTAGATATGTAAAGGAGTATGCTTGCTGTAAAAATACAGAAAACTGATTGCAAATTTACAGTTAAATGTATTCAAGCAATCAGTCATAATCAAACATGCAGGTGAGATTTGATCAGAACAACACAAGCACTAGATAATAAAAACTGGGGCAAAATACAGGAACAAGGAAACAAAAATTGGCAACGTGTATTGTACTGCACCATAAGAAACAAGACAGGTGTTTGAACTGGAAGTTCCAGTTTGTCTAGGGACTTTAGGCTTTTAAAAAGTCCCTGCTGTCATGGATAACAACCCTTACTTATTTACATCACAATAAATATCCTCCTCCAGGGTGAGTGCAATCTGTAAAGGTTTTATCATGCCGTAACGGTGCTCCATCAGGCCCTCTACAGAACACTGTTTTAAGAGATGTTAAAAAAGTTAATACCATTTCAGATTGAGCATTTTTCACATCTGATGTGGAAAGTGATCTTTGTGGCTGGTTGACAGACTTCGCTTCATAGTCCAAAAAGTGGACTGTAGCTTTTTGATCAAAATCCTTAAACATCAGCTTTGCCTTTTTAATCCTTTTTAAAGTTTCCACAGCTGTAATAAAATAAGCAAAAATCATAAATCAAAATTATGTATAAATTATACATATCATATGTACTGTATTTGTAAACATCTGTATTTATAAATAATAAATTATATATATAGATATAGATATAGATATAGATATACTGTATATATGCTGTATTGTACTATGCTGTGTTCACAATGACACAATTATCCACTCATTCATTCATTCATTCATTCATTGTCGTCCGAACCATGGGGTCACATGGACTGGAACCTATCCCAGGAACTACGGGTGCAGAGTGGGGACCAACCCTGGGCAGGCGCCAACACATTGCAGGGTACACACATAATTACTCGCACTTAATATAAGAATATGAATGTTCATTTATTAAAGGATATACCATCACATATTATACATAAAGGATTCTGTACATTCACAGCATTGGACTTGTTATTATTGTTATAATTATTTATCATTATTAATCAGACACTGACAGCATGAACCTCTTGACGCCAAACAACAATTTATCCTCAAGTTTTGAATTTTGTGATTTTCTAGAGGTCACCTTCATACAGCATATTTTCTCACTGACCTCATCTCATCCTTTCATAATCTCTAGCAATGGCCCTTTTTGGAAAACCAATTACTCACCTTTGGCTGGTATGATTTCTATTTCTGCACAGCGTTCGTCAGAAAGCAGTTGAACACTTTTGACATAACATGGTTGTCCCACCAGCTCGGACAGTGCTCCAGTGGACCAGTTCCTTAGAGCTTTCTGCAGACGCACTCTCCATCTTTTTGGCAAGGCATGAGGCCATTCCACTTTCACATTAAAATAAGCAGTGTCTTGGCCATCCGTTGTGTAGATGCCCTCGGGATAAATGAATAAATAAATATCATGTTAAATAAAGGAGCATATTCTTGACAGATGCTTGGAAAATACAGTCTAAGGGTCAAATGACAAATGGTAAAGCTATAATTGCTCAGGCAACAAGGAAGAAGTCTTTTAAATTGCTAAGGTTAATACATCCCTGCGGAAGGATGTATTTCAAAATTTCCGCCTCAAATTAAACTAATGTTACAGATCTTTAAAGACCACAGCAGACACAAAATATGAATTATGATTCTAGAATAATGTTCCTCCTTTTTGTGAGTTAATGTCATCTATTTACATTTGGTTCTTTAAAAGCCAGAGTACAATGAACAGGGAGCTATTCATCAATAGCAATAAAACTGTCCAAGTCACATAGCTTCACTGTATTAGCCTTTGATTAAGCAGAGGTATGGGGATAATTCCTTACTGACAGCTGTTCTCATAATCAAAAAATAGGCATCATTACAGATCCCACCAACCTGCATCTGATGAACACAACATGGATGAGTGTGTGTTTGCTGTAGAAATGAGTTTGATGATTGCCCAAGACGTGGGTTCAGGTCAAAATGGGTGATAAAAGATGTCTGTGAATTTAAACAAATAATATGAACTTTGTGTCATAGTCCAAATGGCATAATGAATTGCCAATTTCAAGACGTTTTGGATACTCACTAAGACATAATCCTGGGAAAGGAAATCCCAGTTATTTGACATGACTAAAATCCACTTCTGGCTGCTTCAGATTATAAAGAGGTCAAATAAGTCTGAAACAAAAGATATATGATCCAATTAATTAGCTTAAGCAGGTTTTAAACTACTGCTTGCTGCCATTTTTTCCCCCACATAATTAAATTGTGCATCTTAGACTGTCACGTCTGCGCCTCCTCCTCGACGCCCGGGCTCGCCAGAGTATTAAACCTGAGGTCTGATGTGTCGCGTCGGGGTTGTTATGGTAACGGTGTGCCTGTCCCTTTAAGGAATCTCCGCTAGACACTTCCGGGTTTGTCCGCGTCATGGTGATGGATTCCAATTCCTAATATGTCTCACCTGTTTGTTATAATCACCTTTCTGCTTATTGGTTGTGGTTCAGTTAATTGGTAATCACTCTTATTATTTAACCAGACCGATCCGGCAGTGTTTTGTTCGTTCTCCCTCCCTCCAGCCCGTGTTCCAGCAACCGCCGCTAAGCTAACTAGCTAATGCTAAGCTAGTTAGCCGCCGCATGCTAACGGTTAGCCGCTAACTACGCCGCGCCTACCCGGACTTCGGTGGTATTTCTCTGCTTTGCTTCATTTCCCAAGTCTCAGGCTGGTGTCTGTTTGGACGGTGATATTCTCCGCACTGTAAATAAAGGCACTAAAAGCATCTTGACTTCCCGCGTCTGCGTCTTCATCCGCGGCCGAGACATGACACATTTCATTAAAATTTCATTATCCACTTTTTTGAAGTTACCTGATATTTAACTCACTATCAGTTGACACTATTTTCCTTTTATCCCAAATGTCAGATATTTCACAATATTAGATCAAATAAATTCTATATTTGATAAGAACTACAGTTGTGATCATACACAACTCAACTAACTGTTATACATCTGCTTTGAGCCATGGTATTTAATATTTTATGGGTCATATCAATCAGCTTGCATTAAAGTGCATGTACTCACCACAATGAAGCTCTTTAAGGTGTGTTATGTCGTCAAATTCAGAAAAGAACGGCTTATTCTGACTCACTCATTTTAAAATGCTTTAAAAGTAAAACTGAAAGTTCTGCCACTGCCCCACCTCTCTTTCCACAGGACATAAACACATCTTGATATGATATGTAGGATCAACACACAATGGACACAGTTTAAACATTAAATTTGCACATGAAATATTCGGAAGTAAAACTTCATGTTCATGATCATGCCTTAGGGTTAGTGAGAGACGCCCTAAGGAGAGAGAGCACAGCGGGCAGACAAAAGTAAGAAGATCACATTCAACAACATTCATGAAGTAACTTCTCAGTAATTAGCTCGGGGTTATTTCAAGCATATGGGGAAACACACGTAAAGGCTTCTTAGCTTTTATTGATGTTAGATATTTGCCTTATGCTTTGAAGGCAAGATATAAATGTATAAAATGACCTGCTTACTTAAGATGCTTTTCCACTGTGCCGTGCGGTACGGTTGATCATTAAAGTAGGGTGACCAGATTTAAATGTGTGAAAAAGAGGAGTCAAAAGAAACTTTGTCATCAATGTTGGGCAAGTTATTTACTTCCAACATGTATAGATTTCTAGTTTCTGTCATTTCAACGTTATTGGTTACATTACAGTGTTACTGGTACTGATACTCTTGCAACCCTAACCCATTACTTTTGAGTAACTTACTTTCACCAAAATAACTGTGGACATAGCATTCTAAAATGCTACTGCAGCTCATTCTACATCCAGTGGAGAGCAATGTCTCACAGTGTCACACTTTTTTTTTTTTTTATTTGGGTGAACGGGTGAACGAATGATACCAGTTAATTCATTTACTTAATATGCTACATGTAATCATAATGTTATAATTGTATAATTTTAATAAATCAATTATATATAACTTTTGTATGGGGGGTATTTTTTATATAAACGTAGATCAACGTTTAATTTTATTTAATATATGTGCTTACCTAATTAAATATTACTTGAACAATACTGAACTAGAACAAATTTACCTTTCACTACTATGTTATTCTTGTGTAACTATGTCACAAATAACTGTTTAATCTTGAATATGTTTTCATATTCTAACCAGTATTGATTCACTTTATCCATGTTAAATTCCTGACTAAGTGAAAACTACACTGCACTGGAACATTAAAAATATCGTTCTACATGATTTTATAGTCAAACAGAGAGACATCACACTATACTGTATCTTCATTTGAATATTTATGGTAAAATGGGAATTTAGTTTGTAATGTTCACCAATGAACGGCTAGATACTTGACTAGAGTCGATTCTTAGTTCTTAGCCACCTTGAATCGAGCAGGGGCGCCACCATGTGGTGTAAATATGTGTAAATATGTAGTCTAGATTTTTTTAAATTCACAATAGTTCATGACGTGAAAACGATTTTGTAGCAAGATACAGCGGCGCTGCTCTTTTGCCCTCGTAGCTTCCATTCCACCAGTATTAAATTTGATTATGGATTTTTGTTTGGTATGCCACCCTAAAATAAATAAAAAAAAAATAAAAAAAAAATTTACTGTGGCCCCCACTCACCACCCCTGGAATCGAGGAATCGGTTCTTTATGAAAGCGACTCCCAGCCCTAGGCGACGCACAGGTTGCATCCGAATCTACAGTCTGCAGCTGCCAGTGGTTTGGGACGCGGCCGCCATTCGACTTATTTGACTTAAATTGACAAAAAAAGGAGTCGAAGTGTGAAGATAGACGCTTCGTCCCTGTCATTCGCATTTAGAGATCCCGAACAATTCTAAAACCCCGGCCGGACGCAATTTCCAGGTCTCAAAAAGAGGACGTCTGGTCACCCTACACAAAAGGTACAAAAAGTTTTCCGTTGCGAAGTGTATTCCGTTCCATACTGTAGATCAGCAGCCAGTGCTGTTTTTGGATAGAAACAGTTGGAAACAGTTTCAATATGAAAATTCTACATCCAGTCTATTAATAAAACAGTATCTCTTAAAAAGTATGACTAACATTTAAGTTTGTGCATATATTTTAACAGTAGTGGAGAACCAGAGTCTGTGCAATATTTACAATAATTTGTGCAGAAACAGTTAGTTGGAAATTGACCAGTGATATATACGTTCAATGTTCAATGGCTGTGCAAATAATTAGCGGTAGTGCAAAAGTTTAACAGCCTGCTCATCTATAATCAGCATAAGCAGCTATGAACAGTCTTTATTATTTCTCCTTATTTGTCTTCTTTTTCCTTTCCTGCATTTTTCAGCACACTGCAATCATACAATTTCTCCATGAACTGCCTGTCTAGTCACTTTTAATCTCATTTAATAGCCACATTTCTGACATATTCGTACCTCTCTCTCTCTCTCTCTTTATCCTTCAGTCCTTTCCACTCGTGTCAGAGCATGGGGTCGTCACTGCATGGCTGCCCGTTTTGCTTCACCACAGGTCATCTTGATGGTCTTTAGCTCTGACTGTAACTGACGGCCTGCCTCTCTCTTTCCTTGGGTATTCCAGTCGAGGGCATGGAGTGTGATGCTGGTCTGTTCCCGGCACAAGGTGTGCCCAATCCACCTCCACCGTCTTCGTTTGAGATCTGCTCTGGTTGTCTGATGCGCAGGATTAGGCAGAGAAAAGGTGTTGATGAAGACTTGTAGCTTGTCTAATCTCTTGCTACATAGTCTGGTCTCACATCCATACAGCAGCAGTCTTCACATTTGTGTTGGTACAGTCTCCGTTTGGGATGTTGGCTGACGTTCCTAATGTTCCACATTGGTTTCAAGATGACAAAGACTTATTGTGACTTGTTAGTTCTAACTTATACATGATATTTACTTGCATGGCCTTGGTCTTAATACTAATCTCCAGACCTGTGCTTTTGGCGACACTGTGGAGTCTGTCTGTCTATTTGTATCTTTAAAGAGCAAAAAAAAACAAGTAACCAACCAGTGAAGGGAAGAAATGAATAAACGAGTAAATGTAAACCTTGTTTATTGCATGTTGAACACCATGTTGGCACTTTGTCGAAAAATCGTCCATTCCAGCTCTACTCTTTTTTGTTGCATATTTGCATATGTCCATATTTTTCCATTTAGGTCTTGACATTGTAAGCAAACTAGCTAAAGAAACAAAACTATGTGTGCATATAACTTTACAAAAGAAAAGTGAGGCCACTGCTTCACATGCTCCCAAAAAGCCATGGTGCTTCCTGAGCCTCCTTTGATTGGACTTTCGTTCTACTTGCGTCATTTTCTTTAACTTTCAGTGGACTGAGTTCTTCCTCTCCTTCTTCACTGGAAATAACAGAATTAAAAATCATAGTTGGATTTCATAAAAGCTCCACTGATTCGAACTGTGTCAAACTTTTAAGAGAAAAGCAGCACCTGTGCACATAGAACAGCAAGTAGGCTTTTCGTTTGGCGAACATCAGCACAGAAGCCTCCTTCGTTTCCTGCACTTCGTCGTCGTCGAATAGAAGCCAGTCTTTTCCTTCCCCTCTGGCCACAAAACTAAGGTAGTGGCCTGTCATGATGGTAGTTATGCCGTTAGTCCTTTGATACTCTCTACAGTGCACCAACGTTGCCAAAACTACTTTTAAACAGTCACTGTTCAAGCTACTGCTAAAGCTACCATTTCAATATTGTATTTAGCTACACTACGAGCAGAGTAAAAATGAGCTACATTCAAGCTATTTCACAGCCACTGAAAATACATTTTACAGTGTAGAATTTTGCCACACTACATTACTATTTTGTTAGTAGTTACTTTTAAAGCTACAGCTTTTTAAAAGTAGCTTCACTACTGATAAGTCAGTAATGTAACTACTTGTAGATAACTACTCCCCAAAACTGACAACTGTGAATATTTAGTCACATTTCTTACCTCTGTCCATACTGTAGCCATTATGACAGACCACACCATGGAGTTTATATGTTCCTAAGGGAGGACAATTCTGCAAAACAACAGAGTCTGAGTTTTTCTGCAACAATTAAACGAGTTCCAAGGCACTTTTCATTTTACATCTCAGCATTTAGGTCTCGATTCTACAGTATACAATACTTATTCTACACTAAGGATGTAAATCATCATAATATAATAATATATTCAATGAACAACGATTCAATGTTTGCCAAAATCACAAAGTCTGATACGATTTAGATTCAACTCAATTCAGGAGCCAGTGATCGATATTGAGATGGTGGTCTAGCGGTGATCTATCATGAGGTCTAGCGATCGTGAGGATCGTTAGTCCAGAGGCGAGGATCCTAACCACTAGACCACCACGATCCTTAAAGTTGCTCCAAGGAGACCCTGAATTTAGGAAATGACAGTTGCCCTGGATAAGAGTGTCTGCTAAAAGCCAAAATCTGATTTAACGGAATCACTTCCGTTCATGTCAAATCACAAAAAAAATAAAGTCACTTGATTAAATAACACTTTTCTTTTAATATAAGAGAGATATTAAAATGTGTCATTTTTTATTGATGCTATGGAGTTGTTGTCATTGATGTATCGATGTAGGTCTATGTATTGTTACACCCCTAGTAGCCAATACTGCTCTTTCCATTATCAGTTTTCTTTCTTCTCACCACAGAGTCACTGCATTTTTCTCTATCTCCCTGTCCTTCTTCACTTTCTCTGTCGGCTACCAGGTTAAAGGGAAAAAAAACTGAGAAACATGCAATCAGTGGTATTTACGAAATTTTAACTTCATATGAAAGTTAATATGAAATGCAAAGAAGGTCTACCTGGCCTTGTGCTGGAATTTTTGTCAAAGGAGGTGTCATGCTCTGCACTATTGGGATATAATGAGTTCTGTGTGTTTTGTGATAAACTGTAGACAAATCCACGTAAAAAGGATATTTTAGCTTAATTTGAGAATAAAAGAGTCTGATCAAAAATGTTCGTGCTCAATGCAAACCTACCCATTCTGTTTATCGAGTGAAGTAACTCCACAGAACTCACTGAGGTCCAGTTCTGAAGGGATGCTCATTGAATCATGAATCTTTAATCCGTTAACGTTGAACCTCATCACGTGGAGAATCAGGACACTGCTCGAAAAAGTAATAATCACTTAAAGCAGGGAAAGATTTTAGGATGATGGTCAACGAAATTGTTAGTAGCTTGTTGCTGCTTGTAACTCACCGTGGAAGAGAGGAGAACTCCATAACTTCTGGAATTAAAATGGTTTTGCCACAGCAACATAAAAAGTCCAAGCATTCTGGCTGGTAGCAGAAATGAAAAGAAATTTTAAAAAGAGATTTTAAAATTAGACAAAATTGTAATGTAGCAATATAGCTGCAAGCGGCAAATAACAGTTGAAAAACTCCAAGCAAAAACAATATGCTGGGCCAAGTCTGCTGGGCCTGTTATGATAAAGCTGGGCCAAAGCACTCCAAGGAAAAAACTGTTTCAGCAAAACAGGCCACACCCCAGCATCTGATTGGCTTATCTTAGCTGCAGCATCACGAAATTGCAAAAAATCTCTCTGGTGTATAGTTGGGCCAAGTCATGACATCTCATTTACATAAACTAGGGACAGTTAGCAAGTTATATGTCAAAATATAACTTCACTTTTACCATCTGGCAAACGGTATCGTAGCCTCCAATCTGCCACCACGAGATTGTGTAACAGCTTCATACCACAAGCCATCAGGACTATGAACACACATTAATATCAGAGCTCTCGTAATATACCTCAATTCCATATGCTCAAACTACCTCACACCTGCACTTTACATACCTACTGTCTACTGTTTACTGTACATCAGGCACACTCAGAAGCACTAGTGTTAATACAATAACTGTGAATATATATACAGATTTTAAACTAGACAAGAAGTTTTAAATATAATTTGAAAATAGAAATAGAGGTAATATAAGTAGATAAATAGAGGTAAATAGAGGTCTCTTCACTAAATGTCACTTTCGTACTGTATTTATTATGTTCGTACTGTATTTATTGTGTTGCTTATTTGCACCCTTTGTCCTGTTGAATGTAATGTCCAGTGTTACTATATGTTGCACCGGGGCCATGGGGAAACGCTGTCTCATCACACTTTGTACATGTATAAAGTGTCTGATGACAATAAAGAACCTTGAACCTTGAAAAATGTGTTTGCCTTTGCTTTATTGCCCTCCAATGGACTATCATTGAGATTTTTGTTGCCAGCTGAGATGCACATTAAGCCGTGCACAGCTACCAAATTTCAAGTCTCTAGAAATTACAGTTTAGGCTGCACACTTTGTTTTGTTCAAAAAGAAGAAACAGAACAAAACCACATGCTTGGACCCCAAATATTCCATGATCTCAACAGTTCCTGGCACCAATGTCCCAGAACAAATGATCAACACGTCAGCTAATTATCAAGCAACTGATGACTTTAGAGATTTCATGGTCTAAATCTTGATATATAGTGCCATGTTGGGTGATTGGATGCAACTGAGTACATGTCAGCGACAGAGGTTTACACACCTTGAAGTAGCGCTGAAGGCTGCCCATAAGAGTGGGCCTTGGGTTAACAGAGAGGTGATTAAAATCCTCAACTTTGGTGCTCTGTCTCCCACAGCTTTCACAAAACACAAAATTTAGACTGTTATTGAAAATTCAGACCGTAACCTTTGCTCAGTACGACTGCAATACAGTAGTGTTAATTTCGTCAGACGAGACGAGACGAAATGTGTTCGTCAACGACCCTCTTTCCCACGACTAAGACGAGACGATGACGAGACTGCACCAATGTTCTAAAAATAATGACTAAGACTGTGTTAATGTGCCTTATTGTTTACAACCAAAAAAACGAGACTAAAATGTTTTGCATGAAATAAAAGCGAAACAAAAACTCCCTCCTCGTTTTCGTCTACACAAGAGACCACCAGACCCCCTGTCATGTGTTTGTGCCAGCAGTTCGTATACGTCCTGTTCCTCCCCCCCTGCGCAAAACTAAATGCAACTGCGCCAGAGGTTATTATTACATTTAATCAATATTTTAGCGGTGTGGAACACAATTCAACTGGAATGATAAACAAAAATCATCTCTGAAATAATAAATAAGAAAGACTAAAATGTTTTAATGAAAACTTGACTAACATACCTTGGGTTTTTGTTTGACTAAAATGTTGAGACTTTTAGTCTACTAAAACATGACTAACAAAAACTGATATGTGAATGACTAAATATGACTAAGACTAATAAGGAACTTTGACACAAGACTAAGACTAAAACTAAATTAAAAAATGGGCGACAAAATTAACACTACAATACAGCTTCAAGGTGTTACAAAGAAATATACAAAAGATATGGGGCAAGTTCCCCAGTCTAGGATTAAGCCTAGCCCTAGACTACCTTTGAGTTTGAATGGTAAATCTCCACTGGTACTACAATTTACTCCAAGACTAGGCTTTATTCATGAACAAACCAGCCCATGAAGTTTAGGCTTAAAGTTAAAGTTTTGTCTTTAACCCATGTCACATTAGCATTTAAAAAACATTAGTTCAGTAAGGAAAGTGAATTTAGAAATGCATTATTGTGAGATGTATTGACAGTGAGAACAGGAGTCTTACCCTTGGCACGTACGCACATGTCTGATTTGAAATTGAAAAATTGATACAGGGCACGTATAGAGGGGAGCAGAACATGTTAGCTTCTGTCCTTCCTCCTTCAGCTGTTCCAAAATGACCATCAGGAACTCATGGGCGTCCTGGAACGAGGGACAAAAGAGAGTAAAGGTGTGCTAATGTTACTGCCTTCAGGAAAGATTTAAAAGGGTCCGACCTATAGGGGGCAAAAGCATAGTGTACAAGAGCAACTAACATAGTGTTGCTAACGTAGTTAGCAAAACGTTAGCAACTATGCTTTTGGGACCCTGGCCAACCGACTACATTGGGTCATTTCAACACCTCAGTCAACTCACTCCTTTTCTTACCTGCTCTTCGTCTTCAACAAGTGTCGGACTTCGAGCTGCAAGGCATTCAAGCACAGCTGTGAGATACCTCTCTTTGTCATCACTGTTGCCAGCAAGCATCCTGATATTCTGAAGGTTTGCAAGACATCTGCATCGGGAAACAGGACGGCATACTGATAAGTACGGCAATCAATTAGGTTTGATTAACAGTTCACTCAAAATCCATCTAAATCTCAGCCACGTACCTAAGCATGTGGGTTTTGGGGTGACGTATCCAGCTGCACCTATGAGCTGAGATTGTGTTCCAAAAGCAGTGCAGACTCAACAGGCACTGCAGGGTGGAGTTCATGTAGCACGTCAAGCCAATGTTGGGAAACCTATCAGAACATAAGCGAGTTCATTTCCAACAGAGAGTAGTATAACATCAGCTGCAGTATAACATTAACCAAATTATCAATTTGGTTAGAAAATGAGGCCTGCATGTGTTGCCTTGAATTTTACCCAAGCCGCTGGAGTTTCAAGGAAGCATCAAAATTGCTCTGGAAAGGCTGCTCAGTGCTGAAGATGGACTGAGGCATCACTGGGACCTGAAAATTCCTTTCAGCAAACAGATCATGAGAAGCCAAATGACTGAAAGAGAAAGCAGGAGAGAAATTTAAACATTTTAACAGACCATAAAACATGTACTTTGCTACAACAGGATGGAAATCTACATTATATGTTTTTCAAAGGAAGTCGCTCTTGATAAGACCATCTATAAATGCCATAAATGTGTTAGAGGTAGCACTGACCCATCCACAACTTCTTGGCATGTAAACATAATGGAGTTGTTTATCTCGGCGCAATGCAACCTGTAGAAATTGTCATAACAATGAGTATCTAACGCTAACACTTTGTACCATACACTAATCAGCCACTATTATACCAGTCAGTATTGTGTATTTCTGCAGCTAAACTGAGATGCACAGTGTGATCTGACACCTTTCTATGGTAACCAGCATTAACGTTTTCAGCAGTTTAAGCAAGGCTAGCTCTTCTTTTGGGTTGGACGACACAGGCCAGCTATCACTCCACATGCATCAATGAATCTTGGCAACACCAATGACCCTGTTGACACAAATTTACCAGTCTTCCTTCCTTGGATCACTTTTTGGTAGGTCCTGACCCCTACAGAGCAGGAACATCCCACAAGAGCTTCAGTTTTTGATGCTATGACTCAGTCATCTAGCCATGCCAATTTGGTCCTTGTCAAAGTTGCCCAAATCCTTATGCTTGCCCATTTTACCTTACATGCATTACATTGACGTCTCTTATGCAGAGCGACTTCCATTTATAAATTACGGAGACAGATTCCCTAAAGCAGCTTGGGGATAATGGTGGACCAAAACCCTCAATCTAATGGCCACCAATACACTTTCAATCACTTATGTCACTATGCCTTTAAGCTTCCAACACATCAACTTAAAGAATAAAATGTTCACTTGCTTTCTGCTTTGTCTCACTCACTGCCACGTGCCAATGTAACCAGGTCATCAGTGTTATTCACTGTTTGGCTGTTTGCCATTATATGAATGCACAAGCACAAGATTCATGTTCTGGCCTCTATACAGAGAACCTTACAAATGAGGGTCATGTATTTAATATATGGACACATACCTGCATGCTACTAAAGTGTGGGAGGTCGCATCACCTGCAGAAAAGTACTTGAGACAGGAGAGGAAGGAATAAACTGAGGAATAAAAAGGGCAAAGTGAAAGTTCACACTCTTCACAGAGTGAAGACTCCTCCATTTCCTCTTTCTCCATCTTGTCGCAGAGCGAAGATTCCTTCATTCCCTTGATCTTCATGTCTTCACAAAGAGAAGATTCCTCCGTTTCCTCTTTCTCCTCTTCTTTACCTATTGAAGATTCTTCTGTTTCCTCTTTCACCAAATTATCCATCTCAATTTTCCAGTCCCGATTTTTCTTCCTTTTCTGTGGTAAGGCAGTTGAAAAGTATTGATTAAGTTTGTACCATTAAGGAGCTTTAGTAGATTATGTTAATTTTATTACATAAACTGATCATAAAATCTACAATGACCATGTCTGAGCATTTTAAAACACCAAAGTAAATACAGCAGCAAACAAATTACCTTTATAGACAAAGGGCAGAGAAACCTCTTTATTTTTGATGTAACCCTCTCTTTTGCCACCTCCCCACTCTCCTCATTCTCCCTGTCTGTTCTCTTGTTCTTTTTCTGTGGAAATGCAATGAAAAGGTCTTTTATCCACTGTCTTAACAGACTGTATCTCAGTGTTCACTGTATATTGTATACATATTAAATAATCTTAAATATTAAATACCTTAAATAACCAGCTGAAACAACCCACTGATGGCATGCAATTCTCTGGCCCTTCACGGTTCGGAGGAATTCTTTTCCATGTGCTTCTTTTATCGCTCTTTGTCCTCATTTTTACCTGCTCATCCACTTCACCTCCTCAGCTTCCCCCTTAAATCTCTGCAGTTAATTATATGAAAATATTTACTACAGCAATTAATATACTGACTTTATTTTAACATTCTAGATCCTGCTCTATACATACAAAAGCAAGAATAGAACACTTTAACTGATGGGGTCTAACTTTAAACGGTTTATGGAACGTGAAGGTAGAATATTTTTCAATGCATAAATATATTCGTGCATAAACTCAATGTATATTTCGTGTTCATAAAATGGCATCAACTGTTCCAGTGCGTAAAGTTCCTGCATTTTCAAGATGAGAAAACCGCCAT
Organism: Distichodus sexfasciatus; assembly: GCA_032718565.1. Lineage (NCBI taxonomy): Eukaryota > Metazoa > Chordata > Actinopteri > Characiformes > Distichodontidae > Distichodus > Distichodus sexfasciatus. The sequence goes on along the minus strand of JAVGVS010000440.1, from coordinate 207,947 downwards.
TTTAGAGACCTAATAAATATGAAGTTTAGATTTCTCGATGTATACACAATATGATGGTAGTTACATCGGCATTTTTTTTACATACTAAACGAAGGATTCAGTCACAGGTACATGCATTTGAAGGTGTTATTTTTGCGTTGACTCGGCCGTATTATGCGTTTGAGTACATTCTTGAACAAAGTGTATTTATTCTAAAACCAGGTGTGTCGTCATTCCCAGTTCCACTACGAGACAAATTTAGTAAAAACGCCATAAGGTATCGATTTCATTTCATGTGAGGTGATGTATTACGTAACTGAATTTGGTAAATATTTCGATATTTCCAGTTCACCTTCAATCCACCCACCTTCCAGTCCAGTTGAAGAAGTGCAGGTGCGCCAGTAGAGGGAGACTCTGAGTCAATTTCACAACGAGCATAGAGTTGAGTTTGAAGAAAGAAATTCTCAACTTTAAAAACATTGAAAGATGAAATGGCATATCTAGTTAACATTACAGTGAGTTAAAAAACTGCAGTTAACACAGTACCAGTTTTTATAAGTTTTACTTTGGTCCCTCCTTATAATAATTAGAGAACCATGAGGTAAAAGTCCAGCATTTTTAATAGTTATCCTCCAAAAATCCCATGTTAGTCCATAGATTCTCGTGTATTTTATTTATTCATAAAGTGCACATTAATAAAATAAAAAACGAACAACTATGAACATATAACATATAATCATATTAAACAAATAGCATGGAAAGAGTATGGAGTATATAAAAGTGCATGCCTATATAACTGTCTATGTGTTGATGACAGTCAAATTCCAAATTCTAGGCTGTCCTTTAACTTTTAACAATCTAACAATTTACAGTTGGAAATATGACTTGGAATTTTTGAATTCACGTCAGTCCATAGATGCAGATTCCCAGTAACTCTATACCGAGGTAAATTGTAGAATCTAAAGTTGGAAATCTGCATAAATTAACTGATATTTCAGTTCCTGTTCCATCAGACAGCAAACTCATTGGTCAGATTTTCTTCATGCATCAGGACAATGACCTCAAAGACATGAATATTTCTTGTTAATAAAGCTACACAAATGTAAGTAAGTAGTAAGTAAGGTTTATTCATAAAGTGCCTTTCACAGTCACAAAGCACTGTACAACAAAATTTAAAAGAATAAATAAAAAACATTGAAAGACACACACAAAAGTAACAGAAGTCAAATTTAAAAAACCCAACCAAACTCTTGATCTAACAGGAAAGTTCTTGCTATTTAATAAAATTTAAAGATACTACACATTTATTTGTTAGCAAATTCTATTGTAATAGTGTATTTTTAGTAAACATACTATACATTTATAATATTTAGAGAAATCTTTCAGAAAATCTTAACATGTGAAAAAGGTCATTAGTTCTCAATATTTCATTTGAAAAGGTAAACATACTATATTCATTAAGTGAACTATATTTGTCATTTTTGTGAGGCTTTTTTTTAAAATGTTGATGCTCATGGAAACCAGAAAATCAGTAGTACAAAACCATGTATTTTATTATATATGCAAACTGTCACATCACGATTTTATTTATCTTATTTAAAAATGTTTGATTTACTTATGTTTGATTTGACTGTTCCACGTATGGCAGGCAGATGGCGCATTGTTTACATGAAGCCAAGAAACGAGCCTTTGCTCAGAGAATTTAGGCGGAACAGTTGGGCTGTTCATGAGGCTTTTGTCTCTAATTGTTAAATCTAATTGTGTCTGAAAACTCACGTCTGAACGCCAACATTCTCGCAGCTTTCAATCGCACACGTCCTGCAGCTCACGCGAGCCTCTGTCCACGAAAGTACGCTGAGAAATCGGATTGGTGCAGCGCAAATAAATACGCTCGGTTTCTATGACGTAGGCCAATCAGGACACGCGATGAGGAAACGGGGCGGGGTCTATACGTTTCACACGCGCCGATTAATGCGAGGCAATTTTAGGGGGAAAAGACAATTCCAGTATTGTAATTTTAGTTTTTCTCCACTTGACTGCTATTGCACATATACCTCACTGTTACGTACAAAGGTACAGCGGCGTAGATGTTTGTTTCCGCCGCCTGTTCTGTGCTCTCTCTCTTTCTCTCTCTCCCTTTCGTTCTCCTCAGGCCCGCCCCTACGGAGGATGGGTCGATCGCCGTTGTCGCCTCCCAGTGGTGGATCGTTGCGGAACTCCCGCCTCGCTGCCCCTTTAAAGAGACGCCCCGGAGACGGTCGTGGGAGAGAGGTTGTTGGAGAAATTTTGAGAGAATTTGACAGGGGTGGAAGTAACGAATTACAAATACTCACGTTACTGTAATTAAGTAGATTTTTTGGGGGGGTACTTGTACTTTTATGAGTAGTTTTTCAAGTGTGCAATTTTACTCATACCTGAGTACAATTTACACCATGTAATCTACTAATCAAAAGTCCCTACTGAGTACGCCCACGATTTGAATTAATATTCAAACCTTTCGTCTGCGTCTTTGCAGCCAATAAGGCTGTGCAATCGCGACCGCGCCAATTAATCTAGGACGTAAGCAAAGAATAAACTCCGCTGCAGCAGCAGGCACAGGTGTCTGGAGGTACTACACAGTGGAGTACAAACTCATTTATAGACTGAAGATTTGGAGACAAAGAAGCCAAAATGGAGACAGAAGACAACACTGTCAACCGTGAAAATGATGGAGAAAAGACGGAGGACGAGTGCCCGCTGCCTGTCGTTCGCAGTGTATTGGGAAAAGTTTAAACTGTTCTATGCGTGTTCAAAAACATTTTTGTCACTGTTTTAACAAACAAAATTCCTGCTTTATATCTACATTTATTTACAAAACAAATTGCCTTTCTGTACCTTGTTCATCTGAGAAATATGCTTTGAAACGTAGATATTTTATACTGATGAATTGAATCGAGTGCCTGCTATTGACGACGCAATAAAACATCCATCGGTTAAAAAGTAATTAATACTCCGAGTAGTTTTTGAGAAGAGTACTTTGTACTTTTACTCAAGTATTTTTTTAACACCAGTACTTTTACTTGTAATTGAGTACATTTTAACCAATGTAACAGTACTTGTACTTGAGTACAATTTTTCAGTACTCTTTCCACCTCTGGAATTTGATGTGCATAGTGTGGCTTGTTTATGTGGCGTTGCTTCATTTGTATATAGCTCACTTTGTTGGTTATTGCCGGGTTGGGTCAGGTTAGTCATCAAGTCATCGTTCACTTCCTGGTTGTACAGTCTGTTTTTGGTAGACATACCCTTTATCCATTTGTTTCCGTTTTCGTTTTCATACATTTACATTGGCATCAGATAGGTTACCTTTTGTTAAGATACACTAGGTTAGAGGCGGACACCACCCCTGTATGTATGTTTTTTTTTGGTAGTGAGATTAGTGTAGTTAGGTAGGTTTTTGGTTTGAACTAAAGCTAGACTAGCGTTTAAAATTGAGAGTTAGGTTTAGGGACGTTTTATTTTACTTTGTTCTTTCCTTTGGCGTTGTCTAGGCCCAACCTGTCCTTGTATATACCACGTTCCCTTGTATATACACATTTTTGAACAAAACTAGGTAAAAACGAAAAAAATAGAAAAGTTGTGTGTGTCGTGTGTCTCTTCCCCTAAAAAAGCGTATTTAATAATAAATTAAACTTCTCCAACATTGCAGATATGAATACTTTGTGTCTTAGTAAATTGTTGTTAGAAATGTTCTTTGAAAAATACATTAATATGTGAAAGAAGTGAGAGTGACTGCTTTTTTGTCATAATGAACACACCAGAGGTCACTCTGGAATTGACAGATTGTTATTATAAGAACAGTGTGTCGGGTGTGTAAATTCCCAGAAAATAACCCAACCCAAATGTCATTCAGAAAAAAACTTGTGAAATATCTCTGTCACGGCCCCTCTGGACTTTGACCCTGTTGAGCGGCTGCAAATATAGCCGCATAGTTCTGCTCTCTGGGTTCACTTCGGTGCTATTCCTGTTGTGTCTAGTCCACCTTGTGTGTCTTCGGTTAGCCATAGCTTTGTTCCTCACTTTGTCACCTCGCGAGTAGTTCACTTCCCGTTTAAAGCGCACCACACTTCCGCGTCTGTTGTCTGCACTGCGTGCTCCCTACCTAGTCGGTTAGTGTCTGTTTAGAACACTCCCGCGTTATTACTACGTTCATCTGCGTCTCGTTTACTTTCAGTTTGGGATTGGTGCACTCACTCATTAGTTCGGTTGTGTGGTCTTATTTAAGCCTGTTTAGAGGTGGACAGTAACTAAGTACATTTACCTGAGTATCTGGACTTCACTTGAGTAGTATTTTATTTGGAAACTTATGACTTTCACTTCACTACATTTTAAAGACAAACATCATACTTTTTACTTCACTACATTTCTAGAAAGGTTCTCGTTACTTGTTACTTTCAAATCTGTGGATAAAGTGAATGTTATGCCTCCTTTTTTCATATAAGAACATTGTTGCTGTTGAAATGTCATGAGGCTAGAGGTGTGGAGCTGGGTTTTAAGCAGGTTGGAATGTTGATTTTATGTTCTGAGCTGCTTTTACAGCTATTACACTGTCCTCCTGATTAACATACACATATATGTGTGCACACACTGCCAGAGCTGGGTTAGAACACTACCATGCTGTTTTGTGGGGGTGTGTAGTCTTTGTGTAGTCTTTATTTTGTCAATTAATTACAAAATAAACTAATGACTGGTTTTCTTTGTCAGTTTGGGTTTTGTTTCATTCTGTAACATTCTACCAGTTCCTTATTCTACAGCTTCTACAAGCTAGTCAGAGGCATTAGGTATTGTAAGTGTTGTGGTAATAATGCAACAATGTGGTGAAAGAAGATGTACTTTTAATACTTAAGTATTTTTTAAAACAAGTACTTCAGTATTTTAACTTAAGTCAGAATTTGACTGTACGACTTTCACTTGGAGTAACATTTGACTAGTGGTATCCATACTTTCACTTAAGTAATGAAGTTAGATACTTTGCCCATCTCTGACCCTGTTCGACCCATGTCTGTCACCCTCAGGCTATTTGTGTGGATCGCGGTTTTGTTACGTTCGTTTATGGTTCTGTGGTCCTTGCTTCATCCCTGTTTCTTGTGTTTTCCCCAGGCTTGTGTCCCCCTGACCCCATCTGGTCAGACTGCTGCTTTTCCTAAGAGTCTGGATCGCCTGTTTTTCGCCTCGTGGGCCCCATCTTTATTTTGATACTTTCGTTCTTGTTCTGTTTTTTCCCTCTGTATTTTTGCCCCGGCTTTTGCTGCTATTGTTGCCCTAGGTTTTTGTTGCGTCCCTTCTCCTGTTTTTTTCCCTGTTTGCCACCGTAGTGTTTACCCTGCCTGTTCCCTTCAATAAACCCTTTGTTCTCGTCTGCAACAGTGTCCTCATCTCCTACTCCCTCCGCACCATGACATCTCTGCATTCATCAATAAAAAAGTATGAAAATACTTTTGTTGCGTAGAGAAAATAAGATCTTTGTGCAAAATATTCTTTGGATATATTATACTTGTCCTTTTCTTTTTTCCTCCTTTTTTGTTTTATTATTATTATTATTATTTCGCATCCTGTTTTATAATTCTTTCATTTTTTCCTATACAGTGGTTTTTATTTGTATAATCTACACTGTATGTGTTGTACTTGACATGTTTCCTCCAATAAAGGAGATTGGGAAAAAAAAACAAATAAACAGAGACCAAACATGAGCTTAAATGACTCCTGTTTGAGTTATATCATGAATTATATCAATTCACGTTAAACACTATTGCAGATAATTAGACAAAATCAGATTAATTCAGTCGATTTTTGACTGTAATAAATGTATTTTAAAAGTGATACAACACCACCCTCCTTAGGCCGTGTGTAGGTACTGCAGATTGCAATTTTCATTTCACATCTAAGGTGGTTTGGAAACGGTAAAAAAGTTTTAAGTTTGAGAAAAAATGTTGAGCAATTACACAAAGACATAAAAATAACTTATACATTAAAATATAGAATATAGTTTCTACAGATCTGTTTAAAAGTATTGAGGCACACTGCATTTCTTCAAATTTTGCGTCCAAAGAGCCATATATATATATATATATATATGCATGCACATGATGCAATGAATCACTGTACCTAATGTCTCATTCTCATATATATACTGCATATAGGAATATATGTAAAGTGTCATCTAAAGTGTTAAAAAAAACACTCTTTGAGCTCCTGGTAACGAGGTTTATGTGTTGCATTTCACCCCCATTTAAGGCGCCCCTTTGGGGGGTTTATTGCCAATTGTCCCCTATTGTCCCCTGTTATTTACACCCATGCCTTTTATATGCAGTGCTGGGGAGTAGCTACAATTAACGATGCTACTAACGTCTTTGTTAAAAGACATGGCAAAAGAACATTTTTTTTCTTTTACCATATTTGCTTGTTCATGTTGTTGTAATGTATATTACACATAATCGTCTTATTCTTCTATGTATGAATGCATGTTTCTTTCCTCATTCATTAAGTGGTGTTTATTTGGGTTTGAACATTTCTCCCTCTGTTGAAAAATATATTAATAGTCACATATTATAAAAGAGCACCCCACACATTGAGTATATTTCAGATAGTAAATATTTCTGGATGAAATATTAATCATCAATTAATTAAACTACAATTATTTGAAGAGTTGTTGCAAAACCTGCACATTTTATTGATCTCCTCACATAACTCAACTGCACATTTTCATGTTCTACTTCTGGCTTAGACTGTATAGAGATTCTGTTTATTGTTTATTATTAAGAAATTGTCTGCATCTTATGCACATTTAATGGAAAAGATTCCAGGATTGTAACTTAGGTTTTTGCTAAGAATTTAACTAAAATTGCACATTTTTCTTTTTCTACCTCTAGCTTATTTATTTATGTATATTCTATGTGCCTTCTTTGCACCGTATTCAAACTGGAGCCACGTCGTCTCGCATCGCTGTATACTTGTATATAGCTCAAATGACAATAATATTGACTCAGACATAATATTTGTATTATAATGGGTCACTAATACAGTTATTACTTAGATAGTTACTAGATACTTTTTACTCTGTGCAGCTTGTAGTACGGTTTACTATTAAAACCGTAGCTTGGTTGTAGCTTGGATGAATCATTAATGTGTTGAAAAGATTTTAAAAAAAAATGGTTTAAAGTTTAAAAATTAACTTGATTAAAATGAAAATTTATTATATCAGTTCCCGCTATTAACAGCAGGCGGCGCTCTCGAGGCATTTTGCGCGTCCGTTTCTCCTCGGTCCGGTTTACCGGCATCACACACACACACACACACACACACACACACACACACACACACACACACACACACACACACCGATCTCAGACTGGCAGAAGTAGCAGAAGAAGAAGAAGAAGAAGAAGAAGAAGAGGAGACCCGGTTTGAGGAGCTCACACACGGTAAGATCACGTTCAACTTTATTTTCATCTGAATCCCGAAAATGCCCAAATCACGCACCGGCGCTGCGGAGGCTCCTGCAGATGTGACCGGAGTTGTAATTGTGCAAGATGTTGTTGCTCCAAGTTTTGGTTGGTAAAAACGTGTTCACAACTCCTCCATTTCGGCTCGTACCGCTCTGAGAGGGTTGCACGGATTCATTCTAGTCGCAATTTCAGGATCAGAGTCGGAGTTGAGTTTATTCGCGAGTAGGATTTCACGACGTTCAAGGAACTGTGGTTGGAGCCAAAACAAGTGAGATAAATGGTTTAAATATATAGAGAAATCTATTAATATAGTTAGATTTACGGAATTAACAACGTGTATGAATGAACATGCAATGTATAACGGAATAAATGGTTTATTCCACTATACATTGTACACATTCTACTCTTATTATATACACTGTTACAGTTCTAACAGCGTATATTAATCATCACACCACGTATATTGGAATAAAAAGATTGAAAGTATCTACTCCATTATGCATTGCACACATTTGACTGTGTTAAATATATTTATATACATTGTTGCAGTTCTAACAGTGTATATAAATGATGGCACCACGTGTTACTGAAATATATACATTTAAAGCGTCTATTCCACTATACATTGTACCCATTCTACTCTTATTATATACACTGTTACAGTTCTAACAGCGTATATTAATCATCACACCACATATATTGGAATAAAAAGATTGAAAGTATCTACTCCATTATGCATTGCACACATTTGACTGTGTTAAATATATTTATATACATTGTTGCAGTTCTAACAGTGTATATAAATGATCGCACCACGTGTTACTGAAATATATACATTTACAGCGTCTATTCCACTATACATTGTACGCATTCTACTCTTATTATATACACTGTTACAGTTCTAACAGCGTATATTAATCATCACACCACGTATATTGGAATAAAAAGATTGAAAGTATCTACTCCATTATGCATTGCACACATTTGACTGTGTTAAATATATTTATATACATTGTTGCAGTTCTAACAGTGTATATAAATGATCGCACCATGTGTTACTGAAATATACACATTTAAAGCGTCTATTCCACTATACATTGTACACATTCTACTCTTATTATATACACTGTTACAGTTCTAACAGCGTATATTAATCATCACACCACATATATTGGAATAAAAAGATTGAAAGTATCTACTCCATTATGCATTGCACACATTTGACTGTGTTAAATATATTTATATACATTGTTGCAGTTCTAACAGTGTATATAAATGATCGCACCATGTGTTACTGAAATATATACATTTAAAGCGTCTATTCCACTATACATTGTACACATTTTACAGTGTTATATATTGACACATTTGTATACATTGTTACGGACCTAACAATGTATACAAATAATCGTACAATGTATAATAAAATAGATACTTGTAACTTGTTTATTCCATTATACATTGTACGCATTATACACTGTTATATACATTTATATGCATTGTTACAGATCTTATACAGAACATTGTATATAAACAATCGTACAATGTATTATTGCAATAGATATGTTTAAAGGGTCTATTCCATTATACATTGTATGGTATTATATACATACTGTATATATACATTGTTACAGATCTAACAATGCATATAAAGCATATAAATAATCCTGCAGTGTATATAGGAATAAAAGGGTTGGACACATCTAAAGAGAGTGCAAGTAAGTCAGAATTTGCACGGATAGATCGCAGGAAGAAGTCCTGCGATCTATCCGTGCAAATTCTGACTTACTTGCATGGATAGATCGCATGACTTCTTCCTGACTTCCAAGTAAGTCAGAATTTGCATGGATAGATTGCAGGAAGAAGACATGACATGAATGTGCTAGAAGTAGAGGATGTGTGTGGTGGATGAAAAATAAACAACCAACCGTATAATGCGTGCTAAAATGTGCAATAAGAGTTCAGACTTGACTCTAGAGGTTTCTCTGATATCTAGTATGTAATTGGGTGTTTTTGAGAGGAGTTAATGCTGATTGAGATGGAGCTGAGTGCGCTTGTTGTGTTTTAACCACAAATAGCTCTTTGATGCAGCTCAGGATGCTGCGTTTCAGCCCAAAAGCACACACTACATAGGGGTTTGGCTGCTCTTCTGGTTTAAATGTCATTACTGTCAGATTTTGGTGTATTTTCTCGGAAATAAAGGTCATCGGTTCCTAAAGGTTCTTAAGAAAAGTCAACAACTTGTTCTTTAATTGTTCACACCTTCGTCCAAATAATGATGAATGCTTACATTTAAACAGTAAAATATTATATAGCGTTGGAATTGAAGAAATCACAATAAGCTCATGTCACAAGCATTACAAGAGCAAGAAATAAGAAAGCATTGGTGAATGTCAGAATCTTTGTAAGTGGATTTTAAGAGCAGATTTCCTCTTAAGAACGGTTGCTCAATGTGGGCCTTGTTAACCAATATTTTCATTTGTTCTTAAGAAAGTTGACATTAAAATGAAATAATATTTCTGTAGAATTCAAGAAAATTCAATCAGCTGAACTCTGATAGCCTTTTACCATTTGTAGATCTCACCCAACAACAAATTTGTTTAGGAACTTATCAGACTGTTTGCTCCCTACTTTCCGGAGCCTCATTCTGCTGGACATCTCTGAGAGGACGTTTGCATGCAAGTTGCATTGAAAAGTTGAAGGCCATTTCCTTGGACCGGACGCAGGTTAACTTAAAGGCACAAAGCAACACTTTCCTGTGCACAGGCTAAACTATGAAACACTGAAAAATAGGTTTCAGACAATACACTATACACACAATACACTCCATATTCACTATGTACATTTTTTTACAATCTAATTCTGCCTTTTCATTGATTTTCTGTGTGCTTTCTGTATGTCGATATTTCAAAAGTATTAGTCCATTTCATTAAGCCTGACATTTAGTCTCTTAGAAGTGAATGTATGTTGTTAAAGATGTGCCTTTAGGGAGAAAAAACCTGATTTAATTGAATTTTCTCTGAACATTACTGAAATATTTTGATTGATGAGAGTTGGCCCTCAACCTGCAGTTTGATAACTTTTCGTGTCAAGGACCGAATCAGCCTCTTGGTTGCCCTCAAAAGCATTTAATTGCACTCGGCCGGCGCTGTGAAAGTGTGATATTTTTAAAGAAGAGACATTGATTTTGCCCGTCTCTCTCTTCACAGCGGGGCCTCAGCACTGTCGAGCTCGCCGGATTTTTTTGGGCTTTGCGTTTACATTCCCTGCAGGACTCATGGCTAATTAGGCACATTAACAGCAGATCGGTTAAGACAGGAATTAGTTTTACGCCAGCAAACTTAGTGAGGATTTTTAAAAGTCGTTTACTTAAAATACTTTTACATGATCATATACTTAAGAAATGTTTACACAAAACATATACTTAAGACAACGACTGTTTAAGACCTTGTTTAACTCAACGTTTAATTTTGAAAATGACTGTTTGAGGATTTTTTTTTATCTCAACATTGTCTTTGCGTAGACAACGATTGCATTGATGTGGTTAATTTGTATCAACATGGTGAAACAGGATTAAAGATTAAACTTGTTTCCAGTTTCACATGAAAGATGCATTTCTACTTTAAGTTGCGCTTCATTGCATTTGAGAGGAAAACAGTTGCGAATTGTGCTGATACATATTTTTTGTTCTTGAAGCTGGCCATCTTGTGATTCACAACTGAATAATCCTGCCATGGCAAAAAGTATGTAAAGTAAAAAAGTAGTACGCATCTCAGGAAATAACCAGGGTTGTAGCTTAACGGCTCTCTACGCACTCGGTAGACGGGAGGTGACTTTTTCTTGAAATGTTGCGCACTCTGCTGGAAATGCACCGGCCTCGCTGCACTCTGCTTTCCTGTTCGCTTGACTTGGTGCTGTGTTACAAATGTCAGTGTTATGGTGTTATTTTTGCCAAAATTCTGAGAGCGCAGTAGAACTTTAGCGAGCAAAATTTCTAGTCTTTACGCGCTCGACTCTACCTTCCTCAGAGATATCGGTAGATATACGCATGAAAATATCAGCACTGACCAATCATTTCCTTATCGTTCGTCCCTAAAAAGGCTTGATGGAAAGTTATTATTTACATATAAACACAATTCAATATAATCTGCTGGTGTGCCATTTCAACAAAATACAGGCTTTAAACACAGCGAAAACTTTTCAGAAGATTTATCCACGGTTCCTGTGCAGTATGGAAGAATATGGAATTTGATTAGGAATTCTCAGGACTTTTGTCGCTACATTGTTCTGTAAAATGTCGGATAAAATAGAGCTAAAATGTTAGTATGAGTGAGCGTGTGATGTGCGGTGTGATGTGGTTGTGTGTTGAATCAGTGCCGGGTGTGTTGGTGTAGCTCCTCAATCCACCACCAAGTAGATGGTGGTAGAGTTCGCACATGTAGCACCTTCATTTCTCCTGCAGATGCTGAAAAGTTCCGTACAGTAAATCTTTGTGTGACCTGATAACCTGCGTAATAAAACATCGGTGTCACGTTTCCACTAACACAGGGATGTCGGACGCAAATGCAGGAGTTCACGGTGAGGTGCTGTATTCACAAAAAACACACAATGTTCCACACAGATACACGGTGCACGCACAGAGAGTGGTGAGGGTGAGCCGACGAAAACCAACTGAAAAAAAAACGGACTTATATACACTATACTAACAAGGGGCCGAACTAGAACGCGGGTTAAACTCATAACACCAACACAGGAAGCGGGGCCAAGACGAGACAGACACGAAAACAAACGAAACAAAACGGAACACAGCGCCACCTCCTGTCTGCTCCGCTAAGGGCCAAGCGGCTCCTGACAATCGGTGTGAAGTGACGTCGGTGGGCGCCGGTTCACGCAGCACGCTTAGTGATGTTTGAATAAGTTGAGCGCCGCACGGTGACAGAGTAACACTGGCGTGTGAATTAAACGCTGCGTGTTGAACTCATCTGGGTTTGGTTTGAATTGATGTGTAAGTGGTCAAGGAGCTACTTACCCAGAACTGCTGCTTCTTCTGCTGCTGCTGATACACATTTTGGACTCGATTAAATATTATCATGTGCCACAACTTGGTGTATGTGACAAACCGGACATGTTTGCAGCTGGATTTAGTGAAAGTGAGTGATTATTCGTCATTGTGAACACAGCACAGCACACAAGTTTCCACAACAAAACGTGACCTGTGCATTTGACCCAGCCGTGAAGGAGGAGTGGGCAGGTAACAAGGGCAGCGCCCGGGGCGCAGTAGCTCTATGGTAACTTCACCGGTCCTGGATTCAAACCTGCAACCTTCTGATCACAGGGCGAACGTCCGCCCGTTACGCCACCAACTGCCCCTGATTAAATTAATCAGTAGAACTCATTTGTCGAACCTTACTTTATCATTTTAATAGTGTGTGTTTGTGGTTAATTGCATTGTCTTATCATTTGCTGTATCTGTGGAAAGAATTAACTTTGTGGGTCAGGGTTTATAGATGAGACATCATTTTATTTTTTAACCAACTCAGCAGAAGTGCTGTCTCCGGTCATGTACCAAGCGACATGCTGTTGCATTAAACGAGGAGTCGAAATATAAATTCAATATAAACTGAATTTTAAATGTGAAAAATTATTAAGGTCGATGAGTTCCCGTAGTAGTAGGTATTGGTCATCTTTTAAAAACTGATATGACAATAAAATAAATGCGCTTTTGCTTGGCTTTGATGTCGCAATATGTCTGAACAATGTTTTCATTTTATGGGCTAGCTGCTAACTGAATGGGTGTTTCGACTAGGGGTGTTGAAATGAATCGCATAATCGAAGAAGAAGTCGACGATCCTGCGATGCAATGGCGGACCATAATCGATTATAATAACGGCGGAATTGCAGGTGGTCTGTGACATGCAGTCCCGTTTCACTAGCGAAATCACCTTTAAAAAAATGATTCCATTTTTTTATTTCTCAAAACATTTCCAGACGATTCCGACATCGTTATTAATAATACATTTTCTGGCCCCGGCATAAAAATGTGAAAAGTTAAAAAGAACATCCTGGTAGCAACTATGGCTGCCCAATCTGCGTGCAACGTGAAGTAATGTAGAAAAAATGATGCCGTACATCGTGATGCGTTGGGATATCGTATCGAATGGAATCATTGACCTAATAATCGTAATCAAATCGAATCGTGAGACCAGCGATGTAAATCGAAGTATCGTTACACCTCTGTAATGTGACATCACAGCATTTGCATTCCACTCATGGGAACAGAATGCCGCTGCTCCTGCCAATAACAACATCCCAGACTTCCGGACCGAACGTCGGCCAAGCGCCGACCCCTCTACAGCCAAAATCGCAGGAAATCGGCGCAACCCCCGCATCACACGGTGGTCTGGAAATCCAGCTGAGCCTCCTTTGATAAGAACCATTTGGTTAGAGGCAGGGCTGGACAATACGACCTCAAATTAAGCATCACGATTAATTTAAAAAAATGTGCTTCTATTACGATTAATGAACAATTCCTGGGTTTTGAACGATTATTTCTTTTTTGCACTCATTGTTCACTTGCTTGACAGAAAAAGTGATTTTATAATGAAGCTAAGTTTAGGAAAGCCTGTGTATGTTTGGAATTTTAAGTATTAACAGGATTTTAGAAATAAAATAACCAACATGGGCATGATTACGTCAGTTAGGTTTTGAAATTAAGACAGAATATTAAGTAAAGTATTAAATGTTTTATGAGTGTTAACAGAATTGTAAAAATAATAAACAAACTTTAGCACACTGTATAAAGTATTAACCACTTTTTAAAAAAATGATCAAATATGAGTAAGCTTATATCATATAGATATCGATTATATCGATTCTGAATATCGTGTTTGATACATTTATCGATTACTTGCCCAGCCCTTGTCAGAGGCTTTCTCCAGGGTGGAGGAGTGATTCGGTTTGTGCCGGTCAGCAAGTATTAACCCTAATCCTAATCTTCCTCAGTGGCGTTGCCGTCGGCAACGGGCATCTGGAAACGCAGACAGGTTTTCAGCAGTCACACGAGACAGTACCTTTTATACCTTCCCTACTTTTTAGTGGGTCTGGATCGAACCGTGGGCCGGAGGGGGAGCGGCGATGAATCGGGAAGGCGCTGGGTTTTGGGTGACGGCGTTTTTCTCAGCACTGCTGCTGCTGGTCGTCTTGGCGCTGCTCTGCTTCTTCACTTGCCGACTCGCTTCCAGGATGGTTCCTCTCGGAACGCCGCTGCGAATCTGAGCGTGAGCTGAATTTCCAGTAGCGGTGTTATCGCGATACGATATTATATCCATTGAGTTGATAACGATTGATGCAGTTGGTAGTGTAACGGTTAGGGAGTTAGCCTTGTGATCGGAGGGTCGCCGGATTGAGTCCCGGACCGGCAAAGGTACTACTGAGGTACTCATGACCAAGACACCACCCCAAGCACTGCTCCCCGGACGCTGCCTTCACGGATGGTTCAAATGCAGAGGTCAAATTTGGTTGTGGTTCACTGTGTGATGTGCTGTGCTGTGTTCACGATAACAAATAATCACTCACTTATATTAAATGTCTGCTGATGTCACAAAATCTGCCACAAAACGTTTTCGATTCAAGTGATTTAAGGAGCAATCGATATGTGACAGCGTATGATATCTGATCCATGTTTTCATTTTGGATCGACACTATGGTTGATCATTGAATCGATTAGTCATTGTAGATCGTTGCATTGTTATACCCGTAATATCAATATATTTGTAAAAAATGATCATAGAATTTATTTTTATATAGTTTGACGTGATATTTCACAAAGCCCACAAAGCAGCACTACCTTTTTTTACCCGCTTTTTATTCATAAAGTTGCTTTTTACTGTTTTTTTTGCTGAAGAAGAGTTTTTTATTTTAAAATAGGATTTGAGCAGCAAAATGCTATCATCTGTAATAAAAACATCTAAAATAAAAATATTGATCAGACGTTACGCCGGGGGGGTCTGTTTTTATTTAAAGAGAAGATGAGCTCACGAATGAAAATGTCGAAGTATATTTTTTGATGAAGCAAAATATTTAACTTTTTGTGATTTGATATGAAAGGACATGTCGGACTTAAATCAGCATATACTATTGTCTCAAATCGATCGCTGGCTTCAGAACTGAATTGTATCGATATCGTATCGTGGCGCACTCGTATTGTAACAGACTTTGTGATATCAGCAGAAAACGAATCGATATAAAATCGAGTATCATCAAGAATTTTTGCAGGGCTGAACGATGCATTGGTTTTAATACCGATTTTTCGGAACGATACTTTTTTGTGATCACGGTAAATTTTAACAACAAAATTACTTCAACACTAAATATTTTTATTTTAGTTCAGCGGGCCATTCAAAACTGATTAATAACAAAAAACACTACCCTACGATGGGGCCTAAAACAAAAATATATCCAGTTTTTTTGTTTGAGAAAAGAACGCTGAATGTGAGTGTTTTGACGAAAAACTGAACATTTCATTGTTATATGAACAGCGTGTTGTTTTTCTTCCCCGTGTTGAGGACACAGTCTGTATAAAGCACTCGTTTTTGTTTTTTCATGGTCTCTGGGTGAACAGCATAGTACATGGATTTAATAGACTTGCGAGAGACTGTAAAGGAAAATGCTTTTAAATTGAGTGTGTTGTATGAAAGAGAGAGAAGGAGAGAGAGAGAGGTGTCCAGTTAATCAGCTTTGTCATGCCTATTAAACCGGTCTGTGCACTAGCACTCAATCTCATTAAAGTGACCTTGTCTAAAAAAGCGAAGAGGACTCGCAGCGAGAGAGCTTTAACTCACCCGGCGTAGGGCTGGACCATACAACCTCGGATCGAATCGTATCACGATTAAGTGAACATTTGACATCGATTAAGAAACGAAATAAATTCAGGAGAAAATTGGATGTATATTTTGGAGCTTGCCTTAAAATCAAACGGTAAAACTTTAAAAAGAGTTTGTGATTCGCCTTAGAGCTGGGCAATACAATCTCAAATCAATATCACGATTAATCAGACATTTTACATCAATTATTAAAACAATTTTAGAGGAGATTTGAACATGTTTTTTTGGGGCTTGCACTAAAAAACAAACAGTAAAACTTTAAAAGAGTTTGGGGTTCACGTAAGGGCTGGGCGATACAATCTCAAATCACTGTCACGATTAATCAAAACATTTTACATCGATTATTGAAAAATTTTGGAGTAGATTTGAATATGTATTTTTGGGGCTTGCGCTGAAAAACAAACAATAAAACTGTAAAAGAGATACGATCTCAAATCAATACCACGATTAGTCAAAACAATTTACTTCAGTTAATAAACAAAACAAATTTTGTCAGATACAGTTGGAGATTCATATTTCGGAGCTTGCCCTAAAAACAAACAGTAATAATTTAAAAAGAGCTGGTGATATGATCTCAAATCAATATCACAATTAATCTTAATTATCTTTTTTTTTTTTTTTAATTTTTTTTTTTTTTTTTTTTTTAATCTTAATTAATTTTACATCGATTAATAGAACAAATATATTTTGGAGAAGATTGGATACGTATTTTGGGACTTGCCCTGAAAAACAAACAATAAAACTTAAAAAGAGTTTGTGGTTCGCGTTAGGGCTGGGCGATATAATCTCAAATCAATATCACGATTAATCAAATCTTTTACATCGATATATGAGCAAAAATTTTGATGTTTTTGACACTCATATTTCACTGACAAGGTCTGCACTGTAAATTTTACCATGCGAGCTCAAATGTAAGTCTTAAAATTGATCAAATAATGTCTCTCCCTTTCCCATTGCCTGTCATGTTCAGTGCCCGAGCTCTGTGTTCCTCGGCCACGCCGCTCGTTCTGACCTTTAACTCAGCCAGATAGCTGTTAGAAGTTGTATGTAGATCAAGCTCGATTTCTGGACTCTGCGTTTCTAACCTTTTTGCGCTGACATTTACAGCATCCCTGCAGCTAGCGCAGTTCATTACATGTTCATTTTGGCAGTAGAGCAGTAGGTCTGAGTATCAAGGTCATCTTCAGGGTTCCAGCCTGAAACTCACAGCTTACACGGCCTTGTTTCTTTTCCAGGCTCGGTGGCAGAAGGCAGGAGCACATCTGGGACAGGACGGAAGATAAAGATGAAGATGAAGATTTTTACTCTCATCCTCTCCTGTCTGGTGTGTGGAGGCCTGGGGAAGCCACAGTTTCCGGGTGAGCAGTAGGGGTGTAACGATACATCGATTCAATACATCGACAAAACGTCGATACGTTTATAGGATTTTCTTTCACTCTACGGATGAATAATATATAGGGACACAGGATAATATCGAAATCATATTGTACGACGGCGTTTTAGTGCCACCTTAAAAAATAAATAAATATAAGACTACGAGATTAAACTCGTAATATTTCGAGATTAAACTCGTAATATTTCGAGAATAAATTAGAAACTACGAGAATAAAGTCGAAAGCTTACGAGAATAAAGTCGAAAGCTTACGAGAATAAAGTCGAAAGCTTACGAGAATAAAGTCGAAATGTTACGAGAATAAAGTCGAAATGTTACGAGAATAAAGTCGAAATGTTACGAGAAAAATCACAGAATTGTAAGAAACTATGGATGTGGAGGATCTGGTTAAATCCTACTTTAGGTTAGGATTTAGCAATAAGGAAATTCTTTGTCTTTTGGCGCATCAGCACGGATTTATAATTAGTAAAAGGGCACTGCAGCGGTTATACTGTAGGAAACTTAATTTATTCCGAAGAAAAAAATCAGACAGACATTGAGGAAATTGCCTCTTTTGTGCAGTCTGAAATGGCGACCAGTGGTCCATTGTTTTAAACCCCAAACCCCATATCTTAAACATTCACGTAAAAATTCAACTTTATTTTCGTAATTTTGACTTTATTTCTCAAAATACTATGATTTTAATCTCGTATTACTACGAGTTTATTCTAGAAATATTTTGACTTTTTTCTCGTAACATTTCGACTTTATTCTCGTAACATTTCGACTTTATTCTCGTAATATTTCTACTTTTTTCTCGTAATATTTCGACTTTTTTCTCGTAACATTTTGACTTTTGTCTTGAAACATTCCGACTTTATTCTCGTAGTTTCGAGTTTATTCTCGAAATATTACGAGTTTAATCTCGTAATCTTAGATTTTTTTTTTTTTTAAGGTGGCACTAAAACGCCGTCGTAGTATTGGAATCGGACGATAATTTCTTTTTAAAAAATGTGATCGACATCGGACTGATGCTTAGATTTGCCCGATATTTTCAGCCGATATTTTATGGCGCATTTATTGTTTGCGGGAAAGGAAGGATGTGCTTGAAATGTTGGAATGTCGACCGATTTACTTACCAGTTAAAACCATGTGTAATATTATCAGAAATGTGTTATAATGACGATTTACAAATGAAATCCAACTGGAAACTGGAAAATGTTTTATTGAGTGATTTTGCAATGAGATCATTTAAATAGTTTCTGTAACATTTTCATATCAATGCAATTTTAACAGTAAACAATAAAATATCAATATATGACGTATGCTATTACACGTCAGAAAGAACACTCCAAATGCCCCACTTTTACACCAAGTCATCAACATGGCTGCCATTTTATTTTAACTCACAATCTCTAACACGAAATAGAGGAAAATTGCTCCCAGACAAATTGCTTACTTTCCTGGGAATTAAACATAAAAGTCAAGCTGATCCTAAAGGATAAGCCGCGAGCAACAACCCTTTTTGAGTCTTGTCTTGACCAAAACGACCCAAGGGAAATTCTGTAATAGCTCATGTCCACATATTTTTTGCACATGTGATGTCAGGATAAGAGGCTTATGTTCTCGGAAAAAGAAAGGCACCAACGGCGAGATTGTTGTCGCCGCGGCCGTGTCATTTTCTTTGTCGTCTGTTTTGACTGTAGTGGGTTTTAGTGGTTATGATGTTGCTTGTTTTGAAATAAATGCTCCATGTGACATAATGCGCTGTTTGGACAAAACACTTGGGGAACAAAAACACTTTTGCTTTGAATTTGGAACCTCATTTGAAGGTTGTTTGATCACTTGTTGAGTATGACGTAAAAATTGTTGACGGTTCAAGTCCCAGACCGGTAAAAGGTACCGCTGAGGTCCTCAAGAGCAAGGTACCGTCCCCAAGCCACTGCTCCACAGCTAAAGCTGCCCACTGCTTTTTGGACATGGGTGGGTCAAATGCAGAGGTCAGATTTCATTGTGTGCTGAGCTGTGCTGTGTTCACAATGACAATTAATCACTTGCTTAAATTCTGTTAAACACTGTCACATCGTGAGTCAAAGGCGACATTTTAGCAGCTGGAGCAAACCTCCGGATGGGATTTCTGCTTTCTGAAGCTGGATTTTCCGGCCCTGCTCGCTGATATGCGGTCATGTCTGACGGCTGATGGATTGCGTTGTCGTTTCTCTACAGATCAGGAGAAAGACCCAGCGTTTTGGAACAGTTGGGCTCAGAGTACGCTTAAGAACGCTCTGCAGCTTCAGCAGCTCAACACCAACGTGGCTAAGAACCTGATCCTCTTCCTTGGAGACGGTAAACGCTGTATTACATCATATTCAAGTTTATCGTGATTTTCAAGTTTTCATGCATGCATTTAGGATAGTCTGACAAGTTGAGATATGCTTATATCTCGATGCGTCACAAGGCACGTCATCAATTTTTCTGCATCACTTCACATTGCATGCAGATCAGTCAGCCATTGTTGCTACCGTGGTGTTCTTTTCAACTTGAATTTTTATGCCGTAGCCAGAAAATCACCAAGCAATGTCATTATGATAAAATTCAGGGCCTTTCATCTGCTTCTGTCCCAGGCACTCATGGGGATGTTCATGAAAATGCCAGAATCATCTGGAAATGTTTTGAAAAATGAAAAAAGGAACAATTTTTCAAAAGTGATTTCAGTAGTAAAAGCGGATTGTGTGTCAGGGATCACCTGCAATGCCGCCGCGGACAGACGAGTATGTAAAGTGTCCGTCATACAGGAAATCGATTATGTTCTGCCCTTGTATCTGTGCAGAATCATCCACGTCTGCATCACGATGTGATCATCGATTATGTGATTTATTTTAACACCCCTAATATATATCGGCTTGTATTTTTAAAAATGTATTTGTGCTTTTGTTGTTTGTGATTTAACACATAAACTGTAAAATCATAATATGAATTATTTAGAAGAGTTAGGAAATCATGGATCGTGCCTTGATCAAAAATGTGAAACAGATACATTTTCTCAATATATGTGACTCTTCACGGCTAAACTAGTCGCTTGTTGCAACGGAGATTTCCGAGAAAAACGAGGGTTTATGTTGCGTGGGGTAAAATTTTGGATTTTTTGTTTTTAGTGTTTTGAAACAGTGGGAGGTCTATACTGTACTGTTGTGAATCAATTTCACTGAAAAACTTACCCTTTCCGTCCTAAAAACGTGACTTTCTTGAGGTGAGGAATTCAATTCCAGCAGAATGTTAAAAGTGTGAAGATATTTCGCCGGAATCCATCTTCGTCTCCCGAGTTCAGTTAACCTAACGCAGGTAGGCTATCCGTGTGGCTGTGAATGCAGCGTAGGCTACCGTAAATACAAACGTAGCCGCGACCGCACCAAGCGTCTGTGAGTACTACGGCGATAGTCAACGTCAAAGGCAGATTTCTCCGTTTCTCACTTGGTGTAACAGGAGAAACCCGACTCCTTTGAATGTTGATATCTCAGTCATATGTCGTCCGATTCATTCCATATAAGTATCGTTTTGAAGGTAGATTTATGCCCTTTCATGAAAACATAATACCTCAATTTTGAAAATTTGTGACAAGCGACTGGTTTTGCCGTGCAGACTCACATATTTGTAATATCAGTAACTGAATTCTCAGCAACTGAGAATTAGGAGTGTAAAGATACATCATTCTGCACCGATATAATGCTCTTTGATACAAAATGAAAACCTTGATCATACATCGTATATACAGTATATTGTAATGTCACTTTGTAGTGACCAGCAGGTTTATCTTTATAAGGGCCTGTGTCCGCCAAACACGTTTTTAGCGCTGAAGAACGGTCAAAACCTCACCTCCAGAGGGCTTTCTCTGCGCTTCTCTCAGCTCTTGTTGTTGTTAAGTTACGAAAAGCGCCATTGGGCACTTCCACATTTGTTCCTACTTCACATAAACATTATAACGTGTTCCTTTGAGATCGGTAGTTTGGCCGAAATAAAAGATTATCTTTACAATGCAGAGAAATCGCTTCTTGGTATTAGCGGCAGTGTATGAGTTCATTAGCTTCTCCAGCAGCTCCATTGTTGTTAGTGAGTTCTTGACTGTGTGTCCCGCCCCTTCCTCGATTTTGATGGGCTAGCAAGTGAACGTTGTAAAAGTTGAACAGATTTCAACTTCGCTCTGAGCGTTGCGGTAAAAAAACATCGTTTTTTTCACTAAAGGCGCTTAGCGGTCTGAACGCTGAAGCACATTGGATTTCAGTTTCTCTGCAGTTCGTAAACGGATTGCCACACAAAAGCGAAACCAAACTCCCAGCACGTTAACGGAATTACCGGTCGGTGCTTTCTCCATGACGTCCCAGATAAACGATGGCGTGAGCCCGGCCGGCTGCGGTGGTTTGCTCTCTAGGACTGTAGTTAATGTGAGGGTGATTGAATACAAACCTCCGGCTCGAGCTGGCTTAAATAATCAAAACCCCGTCTGTGAAGGGTGACCTCGAAACAAGCGAGCAAATCAGAATCAAGGGTGATGTGCAACCATAATCTTAAGCTTAGGCGGAAAAACCAAACAAGACACAGGTGACAGTCATTATCCGAAAATTCCAACCCCCACGCGTGAGAAAGGAGGAAAGCAAACTCAGCTTAGAATTCCAGCGATCCGGATCGGAGTGGTGGGGCCGAGGAGGCACAGATGTGACAATTACACTAATTTCTTGTAATTTCCCTAATATTTCCCAGACCCTAATATCTGGGTGGTTATATTGGTGTATTAGAGAAGTCAGTAGAAATCCATATAATTTTGTATTGTAATGAAACTGGAATTTACTCTCTTAATATTTGACAAAAAACATTATTAACTTATTAAGAAGTCAGTGGATCGATACTGATCAATATGATATTGTTTTGTGATGAAACTGTGGATTTACACCCCTAGAAAAAGGTAAGATTAACAGACCAGAAATTAACTCTATATATTGGTCCGGCAGGTATGGGCGTCCCCACGGTAACGGCTGCCAGGATACTGAAGGGTCAGCTGAGCGGCCAGTACGGAGAAGAGGTCCAGCTCGAGATGGATAAATTCCCCTACGTGGCTCTGTCCAAGGTTCGGCCCACGTGGTCTTGTCCGCTGCGTGCCAGTGCTTTTGTGCTTGTAATCTGTGTTGTGACATGAGGTCCCCCTGCGGAATTCTGGCTCTATTCAGGGCCGAGTCCGATACGAGCCATGCTCGGGAACGTGAAATAAATCCGTCTGCCAGCGAGTGACACATGGGTACAGAACTGACAATGTGAAATCTGAAGCACGAGAAGCTGTTTGCAGTGTCAGTACCAACTGCTTTGTGTATTTAGAATGAAATAGTTAAAGGTATATAATTATTACTATTATATTTACTAATATTAAACCAATAGTTTAATTTATTTAAATTAAATTGATTTAATTTATTTATTGCATATTTCATCATCATCATCATCATAAAGATGTTATTATTTTATAATAATATATATAATAACAACAATAATATTTATTATTTATTAATAATAATATTGTATTATTATTATTATTGTTATTTTTAAAAATATTATTAGATAATATTTAAAATGTATGTAATTATATCTAAATATTACATTATTTAATTATACTTAATTTCCTCCAGAAATGGCTTAATTAATTAATAATTAATAAACTTTATTAATTAATCATTATCTTAGCAACCAAAAATATAATTAGCTTCTGTCGTTAAATCAAGATAATATAAATGCTATAAATAATGATATTCTTAAAAAATGACGATATATACTGTATATATTTTAAATATCATATAAATATATTTAAATATAAATTAGATTTATGTATAATTTTATTTTTAATAAGTGAATATATTTAAGCATGTATGATGTTTAAATATAGTTAATATGTAAAATATCAAATCTGTTTTATTTCATAATACTGAATTATGAATAGACTGAATATAGTTTGATGTAAAATAACATTTTACACTATATTGTTGCGTATCCCAACACGCTGGTGTGTTCTCTGCAGGCAGCCTGCCTGCGCCCAGGTGGCGGACAGCCGCGGGCACTGCCACGCTTATACCTGTCGGTGTGAAGGCCGCCGAGAGACACGGTGGGGGTGGTGCAGCTGTCAGGGGTCAGTGCAACACCACGCCAGGGCAACCAGGTCACCTCCATACTCAGAGTGGGCCAAAGACGCAGGTGGGAGTCTCCCAAAAACACTCGTATACAACATGATACTCTACAAGAGCTGGGCCCTAGAGCTGCTACTGTAAAGGTACATTGGAATAATAATAATAATAATAATAATAATAATAATAATATAATAACAATAATAATATATGAATAGGCCATACAAGTATATCATATATAAATTTGATACATAAATTCTTCTTCTTCTTCTTCTTCTTCTTCTTCAAGTCACATTTATTAATATATCATACATATTTATATATATGCTGTATATATGTAAACAACACCAGTCAAACAGACAAGCAGGCTGCAGTCACTCTTTAGGATATAAACAGACAATTTTACACTTATTATTATTATTATTATTATTATTATTATTATTATTATTATTAAAGAGAATAAAGTCAGAAAAAACAGACTAAATGGTTTAACTGTTTAGAATAAACTAAACAATAGGATTGCAGATCACAAGTTTCGTCACGATGCGATATTATATCGATTCAATAGACAGCGATTCCAAGTCTGTCGATTTCACAAAGTCTGTTACAGTACGATTTTGACTCACTTCTATTCAGAAGGCAAAATAATCGATATTAGACGATATAATTTGCTGATTTAACACAGTCACTTCCATTCATATCAAGTTACAAAAATAGCAATTAAAACTAGATTTGATTTCTATCTCAACCAGACATTTACATTAAAAACGTTTCTTGTAATAAAAATCGACCTTCTGTTCAATACAAAGTGATCATACAATATGTATGCTATCTGATTAATGCTAATGATCATTGGACCGATATATCAGTGTAGATTGAGAGATCGTTACGCCCCTACTAAACAGTTGGGAGTGTAAGCAAATTTACCTTTTCACTTCAGTTGTATAAAGTGAACTCAATGCAAAACAAATAATACAACCACAAACACTAAGAGTCTGGGTCGATTATCGACGGCCGATATTAGGCATTTTGCCGATTATCGGTATCAGTGTTTAATTTTGACCGTCAGCGATATTAAGTAATTACAAGGTGCGCTATTGTGGCTCCACTGCCCTCTCTTTTCTCGGTGCCGTTTACTCTCGACTCGCTGCTTCATTTAATGATTGGTTATATGTCACACGAGTAGTAGGCAATCAACACTAAAACCTTGTTGTCACTTGCACACAAGTGCAGCGTGAAGCTCCGAAAAGGAGAAGAAGAGAGAGGAGAGTTTCAGCTGAGCTTGGTTTTTGTAAAATTTAAAATTTTTACAGATTTTCTGTTGCATATCGGCTCCGAATATCGTCTATCGGCTCCATGAATTAGCAATAATTGGTATCGATATCGATATTGGTATCGAAAAACCAATATCGGTCGACCTCTAGCAAGACACCACTCTGCCAGACTGGAGGAGTGAAAGGAGAAAAACACACATCGAGTAGGACGCAGGAGGCATAACGAACACACTGTGACAGTCAGGGCACTTAAACAGCGTCCTAATGGCTCCTTCAAACCTGGAAAATAAAAATAAATGATGCATTTTATAAGAGAGAGAAGAAGCCCTTCACCGGGAGAGCAAAGGAGAATGGAGCTGCTGGAGCGGAATTCATGACGTGTCGGGACAAAGCAGAGCCATGACAGGAATGAGAGCATTTAAAAGGTGGAGAGGACGGAACTGGGGTGTCACGATACATCGATCCACAACGATACATCGATTTAACGATCATTCCAAAATGAAAATATTGATCACACATTTATTCATATTGTAACACCACTTTCTGTTGAACAGGAGATCTATTATTATGAAAAGAGGAAAAAAAACGTTTAAATGTCTGCCCGAGCTCAGGAATAAAAACATGATTTTCCCCTGAATTATCCACTTTTTGGCCTCTTGAAATTATTTATACTGTATATATTTTAGTTGTGGTTCCTAATTCCTAAAATTTGCATTGTGTTTGTCATTTTTTATTTGGAGACCAGCCGAGACCACGACTCTGATAATATTACTAGTAAAACTCTTTGAGACCGACGCAGGCATTTTGCGTTGTTTATTAATTAGTGTTTTAATAACTCAGAATCCCTTTAACTTACAGGAACCACACACATACCGTCAGAATCACAAGGCTTTCAACTTACTGGAACATTATATTCATTCCTCTGTGTGTGAAATGATTTCCGATTAACTGAACTGAAAAACTGAAGTAACTGCGTTAAAAAATTGCATTATTTGCATTAGCACTCGCGACTCTAATATGAAACGCCATCATGTGCATATATGTAGTTCTCTTCCACAAAGGCCAGAAGCAGTTCACTTTATAGCCAAAATGAGTCCAAATCGGCTCAAAATTACCCATAACTTTAGAATTTATTCATTTTCAATTGATCAGAACTTTTTGCATGTCCCACTTCTTTGTCATGTGTTGTAAAACGTACATTGGCCTCGTCTCTGTCTCGACACAGTCTCACCCGCCCTGGTCTCAGTCTCGTCTCGATCTGGCCCTTCAGAGTCTTGGTCTTGTCTCAGTCTCGACACACTCTGGTCTTGGTCTTGTCTCAGTCTCAGTTTAGGTGGTCTGGTCCCCACCTCTAGAACACACACAGACTGCCTAATAGGCGAAAGAGACAAGCTTTTCTGTGTAAAACATGACGTCTGTAAGTGCTTAAAATGGAAACAGTTTGTCAATATCTAATAACAGGTCTGGTTCCATATAGAGCAGCGTCTGGTTCTGGATCTGTGAACTCTAGACTCTACATTTTAGTGATAATAAGTGTTTACAGACCAGTATTTACTTGGAGCTTCTTGTCAGATAATGGAGAGATGTTCAGGCTGAATTTAGTCTCAGTCTGCTTCTGTTGCGCTGTTCGAAGATCTTAATAAACATGTTGAGCAGCTGTGACTCCTGAGATCACGTCTGCGTTTAATTACATTAATCTTTCACAGCATGTTTCCAACTACGTAGTTATGCTGAACTCACTTTATATTACTGACATGGACAATGTCGCTGCGGACAGCCAAGGCCTGTGATTTTCTCAAGAGTTTGATATTTAATGAGCTATTAAGTGACGGCCAATGGGATGAACGAGTGCATTTGAAGTTAAAAGACACTCCACAACTTCCCAGTGCTGAACAGGAATAAAAGAGTCTGCAGTTTATAAAATAGCTGGTAAAAACCTGTTCTGTGAAAGTGGCTCAATATCATGTAATTACATTTATTTTCCTTTTCATAATGGTTAAAGGTCTTTGAATCCAAAGCCTTAGACACAGAATTTTTGTAAGAATTTGGTATAGTCATGTCCCACTTTTACACTACACTTTCCTACATACTGCTTTAACTGAAGAACTCTGGTCTTTAAAGTGGGGGTCAGACGATTATCGGACAATGAATTATCATTGCTGAATTTTTATGGTTTTAAGATATCGGACATTTTCAAACCAGTAAGACAATAGAACAAACTAACAAAGAAAATATCAATATGATTGGATTAGGATTAGAGTTACCACATAATGATGCAATCACATAACAAATCCCGTTTATGATGCAAACAGCACCGTTCTCGGATTTGAAAAGCTCTTACTGGAAATAATTTGTAGGCTAGTGCTGCTGGCTAGAAAAAAAACATTAATAATAATAATAATAATAATAGAGTTTAAAATATCGTCCTTAAAAGTTAGGTTTGAACATCTGGAAAGGCTTATTCTAAAACTAAGGGCTGTGCCTCAGGGATGCTGGTCCATCTGCTGTTATTCCTTCAAGCTTAGATTACCGGATTGTTATTCCATATGCCAGAACTTACCTGATAAAATCTCAGTCAAGATTTACAAAAGTCAGCAGCAAGGTTTCATATCACATTCAACAAAGATGTCTGTTCAACTCATATAAGATTGCACCTGGCCTTGCTCCTTTACATGGCTATAATTTGCTTATCATTGCTCACCTTGTGGGAACGCAATGTTTATTTTCTCATGCCTATTCTTGAACTCATTTGCCTTGTTTTGGTCCTGATAGATTTTTCGATCAATTATATTTATACATGCTCGGGGTTTTTAACTCTCTTATCCCTTGTCTTTGCGCTGTTTATAAGCTCATCCACTCCTGTTTCTCTTCTCTCTTTATCGATTTGTTTTTCTTCCTGTTTTTTGTTAGGCGACCTTGAGTGCGAGAGGCGCTCTACAAATTAAACGTATTATTCTGACCTTTTGCAAGGTTAACTCAGTGTGGAATAAAAAAAGATGTACATGGTGAATATAAAAGTGGGCAATATGTCCTCGCAAACATCTACATTTGGTCTTTTTGTGAATATAAATGTCAGCGGATGATGACAGCCTTCAAGAGAAGAGCGATGGATAAAAAAAGTGGTGTAACGATTAAGGACTGACCGATTATAAGCTACTCCGCTGCTTCATTTAATGTCCCGCCCACAACACTCTCCCAGTGGCTATATGTGACACGAGTAGTAGCAAATCAACGCTGAAGCCTTGTTGTTACTCACACCACACACGAGCGCAGCGTGAAGCTCCGAGAAGGAGAAGAAGAGAGCTTCAGCTTGGTGCTTGTGAAATTCTACATCTTGACAGATTTTCTCTATTTTTTGCATATCGGTTCCAAATATCGTTCATGGGTCCCGTTAACTGGCAATAATCAGTATCGATATCGGCCCTGAAAAACCAATATTGGTCGACCTGTAGTAATGGTACACTGATATATATTGATATGTCAATTCAATTATCAACATCAATTTAAAGAGATCATTCTTTTCATTTAAATGTCTAGTTGAGCTCAGAAACGTACTTAGAATGAAATGCAAAAAGAATGACAATGCCCCTTTATCGTCCAAAAGTCTGGAAAAAATGACCAACTAATATTCTTCAGTTACCACCAATCAAAAAGCAGCTTAAAACATTGTTATTGACATAAGCTTTTCATTAAATCCTTATTCTTCCTGTTAATATTTGCTCGTTAGGAAAGTCGGTGGGCATCGTCACGACGACGAGGGTGAATCACGCCACCCCCAGCGCCGCTTATGCCCACTGTGTGGATCGAGACTGGTACTCGGACGGAGAAATGCCAGCTGAGGCCCTGCAGGAGGGCTGCAAGGACATCGCGCGACAGCTGATGGAGAATATTCCTGACATCAATGTGAGTGACCCCCCTCTCTTCTATATCTATAGCATATATTTTTAAGAACATTATAAATATATACCCTTACTATACCCTTATACCGTTTACTTCTCATTCTACATTCTAACTTCTAAATCTTTAGATTTCTGGAGGTTTAGGATCATGCAGGGTAGATTTCACTACGTGTTGTCCATGTATCTTGAATCTTAAGTCCTAACAATTTTTTTAAAGGGCTAGATGTCTGACACAGAGATGTTCTATGTTCTTTACAGATAAACTTTTTAACATTTTTTCCGTCCGTTCAAGTCCCGGACTGGTAAAGGTCAGGGTTGATGAAATTAAAACCATTTTGGTTTTTAGCAGATGTAAGTGGAAGTGACCATTACATACGGAACACTGTAAACTTACAGCCAAGGAAAATATATATTCGTGTATTAATGGTGATTAATATTATTAATATTGTATATTCATATTGATTAACGGTCACTTCTGGGTAAATGTCAAACCGAAATGAAGCATCACAGTGTGTTTTCAGTTTTCGTTCCTTTTTTATTTTTGTGGAAAACTGTAAAACGACTTTGCTTGTTCATTTACGTTTTAGAAAGGGAAAAATCATATTTTTGGGTTTTGGCTTTTAGATTTAATGTGATGAACAAATGAATGAATAATACAATAATTATTAGTAAACTAAAAGAAGAAGTGAGAGTCAAAAATCTAAACAGGACCAAAAAATCCAAAGCAACATATGGGAATTAAGGGGAAGTTTTATATATGAGAATTTTAGAACTGTCAGGTATCGTTTGGTACAATTTATCACCCATAATAATTGCTAAAGTATCAAATATAAGCATGAATAATGAATTTATTCCTTTTATTGACTTTTTACTCATATTTTATGTGCTTTTGTGTTTTCATCGGGATTGTGTCCAACAGGTCATCATGGGCGGCGGTCGCAAATACATGCTCCCTAAAAACACGTCAGACGTGGAATATCCAGGAGAGAAGAAGCACAGCGGGACGCGGAAAGACGGGCGAAATCTGATCCAGGAATGGATCGACAGGACCAAGGACAAAGTGAGTGACAAAGAGAGAGAGAGAGAGAAGGCGAGAGCAACACGATGCCTTCACATCCCATTCCACTGCATTACATTTAGAAGCTTGGGGTCGACTGATATATCTTATTTCAGGAACGATAACGATTATTAACATTAACCGATTTTTTTGCCTAGAAATGAAAACTAGGCTCAAAAGTTCGATTAACACATACATTAAGGCAAAACTTATTTTACATGCATTTTTGCATATTTATATTTTTTAGAACTTTTTGTAATGTTCTTAACCCACAATTTTAACACATAAGCCATTTTTATGAGGTTAAACAATTCAGTTCAATTCAGTTTTAATTATATAGCGCTCCTAACAACAGTCATTGTCACAGAGCACTTTACATATAACCAGCCCAAACCGCCAACAAGAAACCAGAGTGTATAAACATTTAATACACAAGTAAACATTAGTTCAAGATTAATTGTTAATTAATAATTTTTTAAAAAGTGAGGATATAAAAATAGCACAAAGGACGCTTTCGAATCCCAAGTCATTTCTGGGGCAAACAATTGGTTCAGTTTTAAATCTGGATTTGGCTTAAGTCCATACAGTGCAAAATAGGTCCAGCTGGTTCCAGATGATGCAGTCTCTGATTTTATTAAATAAGTAAACAAACAAATAATGCACTGCCAGCTACAGACCTCCTAAAGGGATTTTAAAGGCTTGCATGCATGTAAAAAAATTTAAACGCAAAAAAGTGCTAGAGAGAAATGAATCTGATATGTGCTTACGCTCTGTCTCTCTCAGAATATGATTTGACACTTAACACATTGTCTTGTGATCCAACATCAATAAAGTAATCGAGGACGCAGTCAACCCAGTCGATTTGTGAGAACAGGAAATGAATAGCAGATTTTTTAATTAATTTATTTTAATTGCATGTCTGTTAAAACATGACCAGTACCGATAACAATAAATCTGTGCTGATATAATTAGGCAGGCTGATAATCAACCACCCCCCTATTAGTGACGCATTTAACATCTGAAATCTGTTTTCATTATCTGTCTCTTCCTGTCTACATTGCGTAACCTTCTCTCTCTGTCTTTTTGTTCTCATGATCTTTTTGATCCCTAGAGATGCTTTGATTTCTCGCTTTTAGTTTATGTAAACCATGTGCTGTATTCATGCAATTGCCAGACGAAATATAACCAAAATCATAAAATGTGTCAGTGAATGAAGTTTCCAAGTGGACGCTTTTACATAAGAGCTAAAAAGGGAATGTATTCTTGTATTGTTCAACAGAAGGGTCATTATGTTTGGAACAAGAAGGACCTCCTTTCAATAAACCCCTCCTCGGCCAATTACCTGCTGGGTGAGTTTGTCATTTAGATACAAAAATACACTGTGTGACGCTTTTGATATCACTATGATAATGGAGATCTTTCTTTTCTCTGGTCTTTTCTTAATGCCTTGTTTTAGGGCTCTTTGAGCCAGGAGACTTGCTCTATGACCTGGAACGGAACCCAGACACCGATCCCTCCCTTACTGAGATGGTGGAGGTGGCCATTAAAATCCTCCGAAAAAACCCACAAGGCTTTTACCTGCTAGTGGAAGGTGAGTAAACATCCATCCATATGGGTACCTGGGGAGCAGTGCTTGGGGATGGTACCTTTCTCATGAGTACCTCAGTGGTACCTTTTACCGGTCCGGGACTAGTGTACATTAGCAACTAACGTGTACGTTAGCAACTAGCATAGTGTACATTAGCAACTAACATAGTGTACATTAGCAACTAACATAGTGTATGTTAGCAACGGACATAGTGTACATTAGCAACTAACATAGTGTACATTAGCAACTAACATAGTGTACATTAGCAACTAACATAGTGTATGTTAGCAATGGACATAGTGTACATTAGCAACTAACATAGTGTACTTTAACAACTAACAGTGTAAATTAGCAAATAACACAGTGTACATTAGCAACTAACATAGTGTACATTAGCAACTAACATAGTGTATGTTAGAATGGACATAGTGTACATTAGCAACTAACATAGTGTACTTTAACAACTAACAGTGTAAATTAGCAAATAACACAGTGTACATTAGCAACTAACATAGTGTACATTAGCAGCTAACATAGTGTACATTAGCAACTAACATAGTGTACATTAACAACTAACATAGTTTGCATTAACAACTAACATAGTGTACATTAGCTACTAATATGCATGATGTCTGATTGATGTTTTTATTGCGGCCAGGAGGACGCATCGACCACGGTCACCACGAGGGAAAAGCCAAGCAGGCGCTTCACGAGGCGGTGGAGATGGACCGAGCCATCGGCCTAGCAGGACTCCTGACCAGCATATACGACACCATGACCGTCGTCACTGCTGACCACTCACACGTATTCAACTTTGGAGGATACACGACGCGGGGAAACTCCATCTTCGGTCAGTGATGGATCGAGCAGACTGTATATATGACCTGCCTCTTTTTTATCAGCTAGCTGGTAGGGATGGAACGATACATCAGTCTACCTCGATATATCGAATCAGTGATCAACAAGTAATAGCATCGATCTGAAATAAAAATATTGACTTACATATAGTAACAAGCAGAAGGTGTTTGCTAGAGATGTTAGCAACGGACATAGTGTACATTAGCAACTAACACAGTGTACATTAGTAACTTACATAGTGTACATTAACAACTAACATAGTGTACATTAACAACTAACATAGTGTACATTAGCAAATAACACAGTGCACATTAGCAACTAACAGAGTGTACATTAACAACTAACATAGTGTACATTAACAACTAACATAGTGTACATTAGCAACTAACATAGTGTATGTTAAGAACTAACATAGTGTACATTAACAACTAACATAGTGTACATTAACAACTAACATAGTGTACATTAACAATTAACATAGTGTACATTAGCAACTAACATAGTGTATGTTAAGAACTAACAGTGTACATTAGCAACTAACATAGTGTACATTAGCAACTAACATAGTGTACGTTAGCAACTAACATAGTGTACATTAACAACTAACACAGTGTACATTAGCAACTAACAGTGTACATTAACAACTAACATAGTGTACATTAACAACTAACACAGTGTACATTAGCAACTAACATAGTGTATGTTAAGAACTAACATAGTGTACATTAACAACTAACGTAGTGTACATTAACAACTAACATAGTGTACATTAGCAACTAACATAGTGTATGTTAAGAACTAACAGTGTACATTAGCAACTAACATAGTGTACATTAGCAACTAACATAGTGTACATTAGCAACTAACATAGTGTACATTAACAACTAACACAGTGTACATTAGCAACTAACATAGTGTACATTAACAACTAACATAGTGTACATTAACAACTAACACAGTGTACATTAGCAAATAACACAGTGCACATTAGCAGCTAACATAGTGTACATTAACAACTAACATAGTGTACATTAACAACTAACATAGTGTACATTAGCAACTAACAGAGTGTACATTAACAACTAACATAGTGTACATTAGCAAATAACAGAGTGTACATTAACAACTAACATAGTGTACATTAGCAAATAACATAGTGTACATTAACAACTAACATAGTGTACATTAGCAAATAACAGTGCACATTAACAGAGTTTTTCATTTAAATGCCTGGTTGAGTATATATATATACTAAGTTGGTAACGAGTTAAATGTTGATGATTTGATTGTTGAGCATCGCTCTGTGTCTGTCTGCAGGTTTGGCTCCCATGGTCAGTGATGTGGACCAGAAGCCCTTCACGTCCATTTTATATGGAAATGGCCCGGGGTTCAAGCTGGTCAACGGTTCGAGGGTCAACGTCTCTATGGTGGATTATCGTAAGTACCGACTGCTAACTCCTGCTAACCACCCCAGGTGCATTGCGGGTGTAGAACGGACAGGATTCACCCGAGCGCTGTTGTTGAGAGACCGGTGCCTTTATGATCCATAACAGAGCTGTTGAAATTGCCTGTCTTCTCCAAGACGTATAGTAAATGTCAAACTCCAGCGTGAATGATGGATAAGGGTACAAACACGGATGCCCTCGTCTGCTCTGCCTCACAGCACAGGGAAGGGCAAAACCCTCACCTTCTCTCCCCATCTCTCTCTTCTACGTTCTGTGTGTTTTCTTTATTACTTTTTCCTTCTTTTGTGTGTGTGTGTGTTCTTTGTCTTTGTTCATATTATTTCATGCCCATGAGAAAGTAATGCACATTCACATGAGAATATTGCATGCTCATGATTAGGGGTTTAGGGTTTAGGATTAGGGGTGGGAGTCGAGTACCGTTTCCGACTCAGAATTGGCTCCAGTTGAACAGTTTCGTCGGAACTGTATACCTGCAACGTTATCGGTTCTTATTAACGATTCTCTCATTTCCCAGCTCAACACTTTCTCCACTTTTCCCTAAGTTTTGCGTGGCGGTACATTACGTCACACTCTCTGCGACTTGACCTTCAACTACGAGGAATCATGACGCATAAGTGATATTTTTCACGATGTAAACACACACGCTGCGTTTGTTAGCGCTCACGACTCTCACAGGGAAGTCCAACATTCACTAAAACCTTCCAGTTCAGTTAAATCCTCCCATTTATTACAGACAGAACTTACATTTTAGCTGATAAATAACAACCAGCGCTCTACTCACAGTACAGCTGTTTACCTGATATTTATTTATCCCTGACGCGCGTCCACTACAGCGCTATTGTGCCATGGTTCTCATATGGAACGACCTCATGGCAAGAATGTACTTCTCTCCAAGAATTGAGTCAAAAATGAGTTATAGTCCAAAATCAGTCCAAATGCTCAAAAATGACCAAAACTCCGATATTTCTTCATTTTCCATTAATCAGAAAATATTTCTACATTCTATAATGTTAGAGAGTAAAAAATTAATATAGAAAAATGCATTATTTGTTATTAAATAATTTTTTTCTATATCCGGATGGACCCCAAATAAATAAAGAAGTGTTTCCACCTGCACTAACCTTAGTGTACAAAGTACAAAGTGTATAAAGTAAACCATCGAATGTCTCTGCATAATAACAACTCTGAATATCTATATGAATGTGTTGATGTTCACAGTCTTGTGCAGACATCATTTTGGGAAAAATAAAATGGAAGACTTTGTAGAACTGCTTTTTTTGCACTAAAAAACTACTCAGGAATCGATAAGAGAATTGATAAGGAATGGCCGAATCGAAAATGGCCGAATCGAAAATGGTACTGATATTGATCAAATCTTATCAGCTCCCACCCCTACTCATGAGAAAGTAATGCATGCTCACTTGAAAATATTGCATGCTTATGAGAAAGTAACATGCTGACGAGAAAGTTTCATGTTTACAAGAAAGTAAAGTATGATCACAAGAATGTATCGCATGGCCATGAGAAAGTAGCATGCTCACATGAGAATATTGCATGCTCATGCCTTCTTGTAAGAATGTTATTTTCCCCCACTGTCGTTCCTTCATTCACTCCTGCACTTTTAACCTAAACAAAATTTTCTATTTCCAGAGCAAAACAACTACCAGGCCCAGGCGGCGGTGCCGTTGCGCATGGAGACTCACGGCGGCGAGGACGTGGCCGTCTTCTCCAAAGGCCCGATGGCTCACCTGCTGCACGGCGTCCAGGAGCAGAACTACATCCCCCATGTCATGGCCTACGCCGCCTGCATCGGACAAAACAGAGCCCACTGTCGCCCCGGCAACGCCGCAGGCCCCACCCACACAGCCGCACTGGCCCCGCCCACCCTGACCCTGCTGGTCACACTCGCCTGGTCGTTCTGCTGACGACGTTGCTGTTTCATTAAACTAGAGACTGGCCAAACCGGACCCTGAATTAACAGAAATGGAATCGGAACTCGAATCACGTGACTTTTCAAGAAACGTCATTTTTTAAAATAAATTTGCTGCAGCTGATTATTTAAGATGAAGATGAAACGTGTCAGTGATGTTCAGAGTGAAAGGGAGATTTAAGGGAAATTTATATTTGCAACCGAAAATCATTTTCGATTCAACATTTTCTGGAAGGAAAAAGACATAAAAATGAATGACCACACCACGTTTTCTTTGTTTTTCATTTTCTTGTCTTTTTCTGATCTTGGAATTATAACGTTGCATCTGCGATTATT
This sequence comes from Distichodus sexfasciatus, assembly GCA_032718565.1. Lineage (NCBI taxonomy): Eukaryota > Metazoa > Chordata > Actinopteri > Characiformes > Distichodontidae > Distichodus > Distichodus sexfasciatus. The sequence continues at coordinate 171,664 of JAVGVS010000440.1, read as the reverse complement.
TAAGAGAGAATTTACACTACCAAGTCAAAAGTTTTTGCCTATATTGAGATTGTCTACATTTGTATGTTACTCTCTTAATATTTGTTCAAATGTAAAAATACATTCAATGATTTTGATTAAATTTGTTTTAAAAAGGTGAGATTAAATTGTTTAATTCTATACTGTAATTTGAGGAAAATCCTAAATGATAATCTTAAACACAAACTTGTATGCAATAAAATAGGGCAAGTGGTAGTGTAACGGTTAGGGAGTTGTGCCCCATGATTGGAGAAGTCGCAAACTGGTAAAGGTACCACAGAGGTACTTATGAGCAATTACCGTCCCCAAGCCGCTGCCAAAAATGTGGCTTACTGCTCCTTCACGGATGGGTCACATGTGGTTGTGGTGCGCTCTGTGCTGTGTTCACAATGATATATTGGGCTATAACTCACTAAAATGATTTTCACTGTTTGTAGATTCTGTCTTTACTTAGAAACAAATCTCAATTTTTTGACACTGTTGAATGTCACAGTCTTTTAAGAACAAATTCCTTTTTAAGAACTCTGTCACAAAGTCTACATTACAATTTTACTCAGTGTTTTTACAAATATTCAATTTTTGTAAAAAATAAAATTTCACCCTTTGATTACCTTTATTTGCAAGAAGTATCTTTGAGCTCAATTGTCTTCATTCACGTTTATTCTTAATATGTTCTTAAATTTGCTAAGAAAAGTCTACATTGGATTCATGATCTTAAACTGTCAAAAAATTTCACAAATGTGATCGTAAAATGATGAATCCATTATTCTTGAATAATCTCTTGAATCTTGAATCAGCCGGCCCTCATGAACTGTAAGCGTGTTGCCACTTGGTCTTAAATAAGAAAACACTGGTAAATGTTAGAATCTTTGTTAAAACTGCGTAAGTTGGTTTAAAATAATTTCTTCATCTTTAATTACTATGAGGATTTGACAGTCGTCACCGTGCAATCAGTTAATAGACACTGTTACACACATTTTATCAATGTTATTAAGGAAAACTTTTATTTGTCTTATCTTCATTTATATCTGTTCAGTCAACAATTTTCAGTGCTGAACAAGAATTAAAAAATGCAGTTTAAATAAATAGTAAACTGGTAAAACCATGTGTGGTGCAAAACGGTTTAACTGGCAGTGCTTTAAATTTTTTAGTTGAAACTTTTATTTCCTTGCACCATATTTGCTTTTAATCACTTAATCTTCATTACCCAGGTTTTTAGAACCTCGTAATTCTAAGAAACCTTGAAATTATACTAAAAGTGTCACACAAATTCACACACAACTTGTTCTGATATTCTTCAGCTGAAAGGTCTGTAATTATTAATAAATCAGTATACAGGTGATGGATCTCACTTCACTCATTGTAGTACTTTAGAACAATTTTAATTGGAAGACAAAAATCTACCTCAAACATTCTTAGTTTCTGTTAAATTAGCTTCATCTTTCTTTGTTGGGGGCAGTTAATCGGTCTCCGTGGGAACGGATGTGGTTAAGCTTTTTTGAAAATGATAACCATGTGTTGTTTGTTCCCAAATTAGCTTGAAAATATCCCAGATGAAGTCTGAACTAAATGGTTTTGTGTTTTAATAAACGTTTCCTTGCCAGTAAATGTGTTTCATCTTTCTTGAGAACGTCTCCTGTCCAGGCCTGCGTGGTATTGATTAGACGGTATTTCGTGGTAGCGATGCCCGGGGCGCCTGGTGCCTGGTACCTCACAGATTCTATGTTTCGGTAATGCCAAAAGGTTTGTGTGACATTGCAAAATGACACAAGAAGTACATCAACACAGATTAATCACTGACGATAGATTTTTATCATATTTTTGATCAATATGTTGGTAATAATGTAAAGTGATGAGTGGAAAATAAAAGGGGTTCACTATTTTAGATAGTGAGATGTTAGACACAGCATAAAACAGTTTGCTTTGGTAGTTATGGACCAATAAAAACATAGATATTTAAAAACAGGGCGGCTCGGAGGCGCAGTGGTTAGTGCTGTCGCCTCACAGCGAGAAGGTCCTGGGTTCGAGCCCTGGGTTGGCCATGGGGCCTTTCTGTGTGGAGTTTGCATGCTCTCGCCGTGTTCGCGTGGGTTTCCTCTGGGTGCTCCGGTTTCCTTCCACAGTCCAAAAGCATGTGATATAGGCTAAATTGGCCCCATAAGGTGTGATAGTGAGTGTGATTACGTGGGTGTGTGTGTGCCCTGCGGTGTGTTGGCACCTGCCCAGGGTTGTTCCCCGCCTTGCGCTGTAAGTTCCCAGGATAGGCTCTGCTTCCTCCATAATCCCAGTTGCGATTAAGTGGTTTGGATCATTTCTGTCTGCTACTTGGTCTAATTCATGCGTCCTACAATAAATCCTGTGTGCTGACTGCAAATCTGGAGGCACATTTTGTCTATCACATCAAGCTTTTAAGTTATATATGCAAAAATACTTCACATAAGGAACATTTGCCTTACAGCTGTGTGATGTTTGGAAAATGCAATTGCTGCAACTAAATTACAAGCAAAAGTTCACCTGAGACTTAAATCAAAACATAACGTACTGTTTAAAAGTGCTTTAGGCACTTGCTTTTGTGCCTGTGAGTGTCTGTTGTTTCCCGCTGCAGAAAGGAACAGTAGTTTTGGTTACAGCGGCTCTGATATCTTGTGTCCATCACAGACATATCTTAATAGAATCACTCCCCATGTTCATCTCTTACGTCACCCAAATTATGATTATAACTTCTGTTTGTAATTTAGTTGCAACAACTACATTTTCCAAACATCACACAGCTGTAAGGCAAACTTTCCTTATGTGAAGTATTTTTGCCTATATAACTTAAGATCTTCAATGTGCCTCCAGAGTTGAATTCAGCACACAGGATTTACTGTAGGACGCATGAATTAGACCGAGTAGCAGACAGAAATGATTGATTTGTGATGCAGTGTAATGTACTGTTCAAAAGTGCACTTGCTTTTGCGCTTGTGAGTGTTGCATGTTGTCTGCTGGTACGCTGCGAGCATATTGTTTACGAGTTCAGTTTACAGCTTGCTGGTTAGTGAGAAACAGCTGTTAGTGTGTTGCTGTGCAACAATACGTGTATCAAAATAGCAAATTGTCACAAAACAATATTATGCCTATAACTTAAAATCTGGACCTGCTAGGAAAGTTCTGAGTGCAGATTTGGATTCAACACAGTCGATTCCATGTTAATCACATGTTTTACTTTCAGTAGCAAAATCTTTGTTCTCCAGTGTAAAGAATGAATGAATGAATGAATGAATGAATATTTAAAGACAACAAAAGATAAAAATTAAGATTAAAAAAAATCCTCACTTTTCTAGTTTTACTGGGAATTTGTATGTATGGTAGAACTGACGTAAATCTTGGCACATTTCTTGGGAATTGCTCATGCTTGTGTCTTGATGTGTGTAGAGTAGATAGATGATCTAAGTGTCAAAATACTACCATGCAAAAAGCTTGAGATTAGAAGATGACATTACAGAAAAGACAATATCCTTGAATTATATATATATATATATATATATATATATATATATATATATAAGCATTTATATGCTCAAATGGAAAACAGGAAAATGCCCCAAAATGTGGACTCATATTCCATTTTTGATTTTTTAATCAAACATATGCTCACAGTATTGTGACCTGAAAATTGAGAATTTTAAATATAGCAAAAATGAACTTGTAAAAAAAATGGTATATCTTTTAAATGGATAAATAGAAATATTTCACGAAGACAAATTATGAAAGTGAATAAGTTTGTTGTTGGCCTGTCCTCCTTTGTTTGCTTTACTGGAAATTAAAGTAAATTTCAGCATTCCGACCATAAACACCCCTCACTTCCTAAATGAAGTCTGACTACTACTCCTTGCTCAACTGTGTGTGTGTGTGTGTGTGTGTGTTGATGAATCATTGAAGCGTCCAAAACATACAGTACAAAAAGTACTCTTGAATGTATTAACAATATTGCAGTGAATGTTTGCAAATCTACAAATGTTATGTGTAGCCACAAGTTCTACATAGCATAAAGTATGTGAAACAAGAGCTAACACCAGTGGCTTGACTATGATTAATGACACTACTTAACTTCTAGTAATTGCAGTTGACTTTTGGCTTGTGAATGTTCTGTGATTGGTGTTGAATAGCAGAAGTGGCATCCGATTGGCTACCGTGACTCATTGCATCACAGTACGCTCTTTGCAGCTGAAAGATGGAGTCGGAGGGTAGAGGAAACAGGACTCTGTCTTGCTGTATTTATCAAAAATGTATGAATCTGAAGGTGGAAATGGATAAAATTTTGGGGACATTTAAGAGTAGCAGCAGCTGAAACCAACACACTGTCTATGTTCAAAACCCTAGTTGAAGCCTGAAAATATTGATTTTTATGACCTTTTTACCCCAATTTAATTTATTTTACCATAAAGAGTATCCTACATCCTACTTTAAAGAACCTAAAATATGCAGTAACTACAATGTTAAACGGACCTTCAACTGTAAACACATACATTTAATCAGAAGTAGCTTGGGTTTGTAGTTTGAAAAGCTGCAGTTTTCCCCAACTTGAAGTGTATCAGCTCTGAATAACAGGGTGAAGAGGTTCAACTCATCTCAGATCAAACCTTCCTTGAAGAGTCAAGCTGACCTTAGTCACCCCCCAAATAAAAAGGGGAGCAGCGATGCTGCAGTAAGATGCTCATTCTTCCTTTCTCAAAGGCCAGGTCCTGTGCACTACACTCCATCTCCACCCCATTTATATGTGTGTGTTGTTGCGCTATGTGCAACTTTCTTGTGAGCATGCATTACTTTCTCGTGAGCATGCATTACTTTCTCGCATGAGCATGCGTTACTTTCTCGTGAGCATGCGTCATTTTCTCATGAGCATTTGTTACTTTCTCGTGAGCATGCATTACTTTCTCTTGAGCATGCATTACTTTCTAGTGAGCATTCGTTACTTTCTATTGAGCATGCATTATTTCTCCAGGCATGCATTACTCTATTGAGCATTAGTTACACTTTCTATTAGGCATGCATTATTTTCTCGTGAGCATGCATTACCTTTTCGTGAGCATGTATTACTTTCTCTTGAGCATGCGTTACTTTCTCTTGAGCATGCGTTACTTTCTCATAGAGGCATGCATGCCTTTTCATGAGCATGTAATTACTTTCTTGTGAGCATGCGTTACTTTCTCGTGAGTATGCGTTACTTTCTTGTGAGCATGCATTACTTTCTCTTAGTATGCGTTACTTTCTCTTGAGCATGCGTTACTTTCTCATGAGCATGCATTACCTTTTCATGAGCATGTATTACTTTCTCGTGAGCATGCGTTACTTTCTCGTGAGCATGCATTACTTTCCTCTGAGCATCGTTACTTTCTTGTGAGCATCGCGTTACTTTCTCTTGAGCAGCCATTACCTTTTACGTGAGCATCGCGTTACTTTCTCTTGAGCATGCGTTACTTTCTCATTAGCATGCATTACTTTCTCTTGAGCATGCGTTACTTTCTCTTGAGCATGCGTTACTTTCTCATTAGCATGCATTACTTTCTCTTGAGCATGCGTTACTTTCTCATTAGCATTACTTTCTCTTGAACTCGTTACTTTCTCTTGAGCATGCGTTACTTTCTCTTGAGCATGCATTACGCCTTTTAAATGAGCATGTATTATTACTTTCTCTCTTGAGCATGCGTTACTTTCTCATTAGCATGCAACACATTCTTGTGAAAATGTTGCTTTCTCATGAACACGTTAAGCAAGCCATACTTCTGAATGAAATACTATGTACTAAATACTAATAAGTAACGTACTTCTTACTCTGTACTCCTCTCTCCACTGCTCCTTCATGAACAGGTCAAATGCAGAGGTCAGATTATGCTGTGATACACTGTGTGTTGTGCTGTGTTCACAATGGCAAATATTCACCAAAAGAACAGGAAACAATAAAAATGTTGGGTACAGTGATTGATAAAAACTTCCTCTATCATTGTTCTTTGTCTTTTCTTCATGACTCATCCTTCACTCTGAGGGCTGGCATCCTCAGTGGGTCCCCATTGCTTACTGTAATTTCTCCATCCCAGGCGAGGATTTTATTACTTGGCGGGGACAGAGGGTCTCACTCCTGTCCCCCAACCCCCGTTCACCCCCACACTCCACACTGCACTCTGTTCTTTCTTTATGAGGCCTCAGCATAATGAGCATAATGGCCTCAAGTGCCCGCTAAGAGGGAACACGTGAAATGAAATCGATTACTTAGAAATTTTAATTAGCATGACCATATGTTTCATAATGCATGTAATTAAAACCACAAAGCACAGACAAATTAGTTTTACACCCCGTTTTTTAACTTCAATACGGAAACAATTCAACAGAATCCCAAAGGCAAAAGGAGGAAAAAATATAGCAGATTCATGTGCTCATGAGAAAGTAATGTCTGCACAAGAGAACATTAAAAAGCGGAATGTGTGTGCTCACGGAAATAACATGCTCACGGGTAAGTAACATGTTCATGAAAAAGTAACACATGCTCATGAGAAAGTAACACACGGTCATAAGAAAGTAACATGCTCACGAGAAAGTAACTTTTACGCTCACTGAAAAGTAATGCATGCTCATGAGAAATATCGTTAACTCCAGAAAATGCTTACTGCATCCACCGAGAAAATATGCAGCTCACAAAGAAAAAGTAACACTCACGAAAAGTAACACACGCTCATGAGAAAATGTACATGCTCACGAGAAAAATAACCTGCGCTTCTGAAAACTAATACATGCTCACGAGAAAGTAACCTGCGCTCACAAAGTAACCTGCGCTCACAAGAAAGTAACACTCACCAGTAACCTACGCTCTGAAAGTAACACATGCTCGTAAGAAAGTAACACACTCATTAGAAAGTAACACCGCGCTCACCTAAAGTAACAAATGCTCGCAGTAACACACTCACGAAAGTAACACTGCGCTCATGAGAAAGTAACGCTCACAGTAACCTGCGCTCATGAGAAATATATACGCTCGTAGAAAGTAGCTCGCTTCATTGAAAGTAACTTCTTGCTCATGAAAGTAACGCTCCGCGAGAAAGTAACCTGCGCTCCTTGAGAAAGTAACCGCTCATGAAGTAACAGCTCGTGAGAAAAGTAAACCCTGCGCTCATGAGAAAATATGCAAGAGAAAGTAACACACGCTCATGAGAAAGTAACACGCTCACGAGAAAGTAACACACGCTCATGAGAAAGTAACACGCTCACGAGAAAGTAACACACATTAGAAAGTAACACACGCTCACTAGAAAGTAACAAATGCTCACGAGAAAGTAGCACACTCACGAGAAAGTAACACACGCTCATGAGAAACTAACACATGCTCACGAGAAAGTAACACATGCTCATGAGAAAGTAATGCATGTTCACGATAAAGTAACACGCTCATGAGAAATCAATGCGTGCTCGTGAGAAAATAACATGCTCACAAGGGTGTTGAATTCTCACAAGAAAGAAACACATGCTCATGAGAACGTAATGTATGTAAGTAACATGCTCACAAGAGTATTGCATGCTCTGCGGATGTGCCTACATTTCTTGTGCCACGTCAGGCTTTGTGTCTATTTCTCATGAGAATGCATTACTTTCTCGTGAGAACGTTACTTTCTCATGTGAATGTGCTGCTATATTGCAGATTTGTTCTTGTTTTGGGAAGCAAATAGCTAGTAGTAATTTTTGAAAGGTGTTCATGTGAATTTACTGATTAAACTCTGACAAACAAAGAGTATGTTCTCTCCCCACACACTGCATATCATAACCTTTATGACGAGGTATGCATTATCCTCGAAGACTGGGCCTTGTGTTCTCTCTTGTTTGGTACAATAAGCTCTAATGATTAATAGATTTTCGTGGTCATTTTGAAACACAGACTAAACTTGTAACATCTTTCTTTTCCATCTTTCGCCAGGCTAATTGATTATGTCGCTTATTTAGTTCCTCCGCAAACATCCTTCTCTAAATGTGGTGTCTGGATACTGTACAAGCACACACTCGAAGCACACACGCACACAATTCTTGGCAGTGGGAGTTTCTTGTGACACAACGTATTTAATTGAAAAAGCATGCAAACCCTCCTCTCAAGCAAGAACTCATGGAACTAGCTGGAAAATGTACAGACAAATGTTTATTCCTCATGCACCAAATAAACTCAAGCCTCACAAGAGAACTGGATTTCCACGAGAAACGAGACTCCAGTGGCTTTCGCGGCTTTACGTATTTGTTATTTTGCGTTGTTGGCTTTTGACCAGAACAAAGTGAAATATTAAACTTTGGGATGGTAAAATATTTACACGTCTCTATCAAATGAGAGCACAAAAGGGCAGTTTACTAAATAAGCCTCATTTACTAACGTGGTTAAATATACTGTAGAGACAGAACTGTAGAGACAGAACTTTCCCAGAATGTTTCCAGAATGTTCCGCCTCATACACTCTCGTTTGTGTTTTCCTATCCTTTACACAAGCAATTCAGTAACGTCTTTAAGTGCCGTTTGCCAGCCGCTCTTAAGCAGAAATTTGTTTTTAAATCCCGCTTACACAGATTTCAACGAGATTCTGACATTCACCAATGTTTTTTTAGGGATGCGCAATGATATCAGAATCGTACTGGCAACATATCGGAATCGGCTGATAATTTTTCGGACCGATGTTTAGATTTGTCCGATATTTTTATCTGATATTTATGATGCATTTATTGTACGTGGGAAAGGTGGCGCTTGTGCCAGGCATGTCTAAAGTCAGAGGTGGGATTTTATACGGCCGGGCCTTCTGTCTTAAAATGTACGGCGTTAGTTGGTGCCAAAATTCTGAGCACGTTCCACAGCAAAATCTCTTGTCTTTAGGCACTCATCTCTGCCTGCACTTAGCGAATGTGAGCTCGCACATGGACTGTGTCCCGGGCCGCGTACTAACACACTAAATAGTATGGTAGGTGAGGCGCTCTTACCATACTTGTCTATGTGGCAGTATGCATCTCAGGAAATAGCTGAGGTTGTAGCATGACGGCTCTCTGTGCACAAGGTAGTGCACATAGAGAGTCACATGCGGCCCATTTGACTTGGTACACTACATAGGGCGGGAAGTGACTCTTTCTTAAAATGTTGTGCCTCACACTTGAAGTGCTCTGCACTCGCTCCACTCTGCTTTCACGCTAGCCTGAGTTGGCGCTGTGTTAGAAATGTCAGAGTTATAGTGTTATTTTTGTGCCAAAAGAGTAGCAATTACAATCTCTTGTCTTTACATGCTGAACTCTGCCTTCCTAATTTATCGGCATCGGCAGATATTAAAACATTGGACATCGGTCTAAAATCGGTCCCATATCACGCATCCCTATATTTTTAAATTTGAGATTTGTTCTTCGACTGCTGTGCTGTCCTGTGTTAACAATGACAATCGCTCACTCACACTTTCAGTTCTACTGTAGTATAAAATTATACAATTTAAATGTCAACTTTCTTAGGTACAAATCTAAGAAAAACATTTTACAATTATTCGAGAGTGAGGCTTAGAGAGTGATCATACAAACTGTAGTACAAAATGTTCTCACTATGTCTAATTCACGTCATGGAGGGCGAACCGACATGTCAAGGGCCAGACCTTTGATTTAATTTAGGACGTCATCACGGGTAATTGTGGTGACTGTAATACCCAGTAACCCGTCTTTATAACAGCTTTATAATTCTCCTTTAAATATACATATACAAGCCTATGTGGGCGCATGTTGGCGCGTAAGGGCTTTTAAGAGGAAGTTTAAAATCCTTGTAATATAAGTCTGAATTCCACTAACTATTAACAAACACTGTCTGCAAAAAGTTGAGATGCCGTTACTAGCCGAGCTTCTTCTTGAGAATCTGTGTATTGTGCATTCATTCATTTTAAACATTCAAACCAAACACCAAAATCTCTACAACATTTCTTTTATAATATTGTCTAATATTTGTTTGCAAAATTGGTTCAGGAACCAAAACATAAAAAAAACACCTGTTTAAAATTTGATCTCTAAAAGAGAGAGTGAGTACAATTAATCGAGTTAGTCAGCAGAACCGACCCTTTGATTTGGAAGTGGAACCTCCTCGACTCGGCTATTAAACAAGCACCAAGGCTCTCTTCGATTCCTGTTGTTTGATACACAGGAAAAAGAGTTAGATACGCTCAGGACTCCATGCAGCAGTAGGAGTTCTAAATAACAGCGTCTGCTAAATGTTGTAAAGGAACATGTCGCCCAGGATTTCGCAATGTTGCAATTGCAACTATTAACACAAATTCATACAATCCCCTCAAATTCATCACAGCCTTGCAATTTTGAGCAATAACCGCAACTTGTTCCACAATTTTTGACCAATCATTGTCATTTCCTGTAAAACGTTGAGCCATACATTAGCAAACTCACTTCCTTGTTGCATTTAGAATATGCAGGAAACGTGCGACACAAACACCTCACATTTACCTTCAAAAAAAAAAAAGAAATCAGTCCCTCCAGGACTTCACGGGCCTTTTTTGAGATTGTTGCGACCTAAAATGCCTGATTTTGCCGTGTTTTTAGGCATTTTGTTGCAATAAAGTTGCGGGAGCAAGTCAAAGTTGCAGATTAAAGATTTTGTCCCACTTTATAATGATTTTTTAACATTTAATCAAAATGAAGGGAACAAGCCACTATTATTTTTTATTAACCATTAATCATTTAGTTATTTTTACCACCCAGTTTTTATCACACACGTGTCCTGCGTCTTCTAAACTTAACAAGGAAGTGAATTCACTGACGTTCGGCTCAATGTTTGGTTGATTAGTTGCAGTAATTGGTCAAAATTGCATGGTAGTAATGAATTTGCGGGGACTGGCTAAATTAACGCTAATAGTTGCAATCGCAACATCGCGAAATCCTGGAGGGTCTGGTAAATGGTTAATGGTTAACAAAAATAATAATGTTCCTTTGATTTTAATTATTAAAGAATAATTATGATGGAGCACAACTTAAACTTGCTCCCACAACGTTATTGCAACAAAACATCTAAAAACAACTTTTATCGCAACTTTTTAGAAAAGCAAAGTCTTAAAAGCTTAGCAAATGCAGCCATTTTAGGCGCAACAATCTCAGAAAAGGCATGTAAATCCTGGGGGAACTGAAATGTAAATCAAGCAAATGTCCCCTCTTGCTGATTTTATGCCCTGTTTGAAAGATATAAAGGTCGAATAAACAGATGTTGAATTTTTCATTTAGGTCAGCACACTGATCCTTTTATGAACTAACGTGCAGCAATATCACATGATGGTTCCCTAAAGTCTAGAAATTCCATTAAGCGTTTTTAAAAATTCTTCTACACAAAGTGGCCCGCGATTGTGTAATCTTTGTTGTGATGTTCCGACTGCGAAGATTATGTTTGGCAGGATGGTGATTTTTCGTCAGCTGATGGCAAATCGCATAAAGCCGGCGTGCCAAAGGAGCTGTCCTGATTCATCTCATAAAGACCGTAAAAGCCACAAGTGCAGTTAATGTGCAATTAACCTGCTTGGTGAACCTGAATGATTCCGAAATGACTGACACATAAGATAATGTGCTCAATTAAAAAGGATTGTAAAGACGCAGCTTCATTATAGATTCATTACCCGAGAAGAGCTGCTGCTTGCTGTAGTCATTAGCATGCCACTGTGTCCAGATCACAAGACACAAATCACAAGACCAAAATCACTGTGGCAAAAGCAGACGCTGGGGTATCAGCTGCTTTTAAATGATAGCTTTTCAAAGTTTTTATGGCAGTTAGTAGCATAATAGTTAGAGCGTTTGCCCAGTGATCAGAAGGTCGCCGGTTCAAATCCCAGGACTGGTAAAGGTACCACTGAGGTACCCATGAGCAAAGTACCGTCTCCAAGCACTGTTACCTGGGCACTACACTCAAACTGCAACCTAGCTAAACTACAGCCTTAAACTACAATGCCTTAGAAAGTTAGTTACAATGTTCCTTTTTGAACATTGTAACAGTGTTTGTAAGATCCCAGCCCAGACCAAGGGAGGAGTCCGCTTCATCGGACTCCAGTTCCAGACCTTCACAATGACCTCAGCTTACCAGATCAACGTCACCAGAATTTTAGCCTATCATAGCCATTTTACCTGTATTTAAAGACCTTCATTTACAACTGTTCTCTGTGAAGTATTGCTATGCCTAGCGCGACTTGCCAAGCGCTATTTGTGTTTGCCTGCCTCCGTTTCGACCCTTGCTTTCTGTTTTTGGACTACCCTTTTGCCTCTGGCGATTTGGATTCGTTTGCTCCGTAGACTGTGTTTTCTGGTTCTGACCTTCGTTTGAACAAACTCACTACGTTTTGTCAATTTCCTCTGTGCCTGCGACCTGGTACTGTCGACTCTGCATTTGGGTTCACCCGCCTGCCGTTACAGTGTTAACTTTGGCAGCCACTTAAGATTTAGCCTTTAGCCAAACAATTTTAGGCTTATAATTAACATTAACTAAGCTCCACTACAAGTTTCTTAACTACAAGCTACAGAGACTACATTTAGCTAGCTATTGTTTCATCCAGTAATACTGAATATTTGTGCTTAAGTAAATTAATTAAAAACACGTGCAAAACGTTGTTAAAAGTAATGAAAAACTATGCTTTTAAACAATGTAATGTCAAATAACAATAAGGTTTTAATAAAGTTTTGATTCTGCGTAAGTTAGCCTTCAAATGTGTCAGATTCTTGCTTTCATCTTGCTCAAGGTAGATTCCATTCTCCAACTACATCTCGCAGCTGCACGGTAGCCAATCAGATACCACTTCTGGCAATTCAACACCAATCACAAACACCTGCTACTTGAAAACAGCCGTCGTTATCAAGAGTAGTTTTTGTTACAATATAGCCCTTTGTTGCCAATCAGATTGCTACATTACTATTACTGTTTGTAAAAACATAGTTACGGGAATAGCTACAGCAAATTTAAAACCAGGTTCATTTCAGATAAGATACGGAAAAAGTATATAAGTTATAAGCGTCACAATTTTACTCTCCTAAAATAGTTTTTACCCCAGTATTTAAGAGTAAATTCAAATTTAAGAGTAAAATCACAAAAAGCATTATGGACAAACTAGACAAAATAGACATGTGTGATATTAGAGACATAATTTAATCATTCTGATTCCGTTATACACCTGAGAAGTGGGAAATAACATTAAAGTAATCATTAGTTGAAACAGTGCCCCCTGGCCTCACAAAATCCGACGGTACCCCTTACAAAAACATTACGTTTGCGGCAGGTTTACGGCAAACCTGTGGTTAATTTGTGTCGAACAGTGGAGTTTACCAGAATATGTTGCCAAAGTTTGCCATTGTCAGTCACTAGTGGCAAACTTGCAGCCATGTTCTGGCAACAATGACAGTTTGCCACTAGTGAAAAAAGTATTTGGCAAAACAATTTGCCTGTAATGTCAAACTTGTAGTGAACTTTTGATGATAAATTTACCATGTGCACAAGTTGTCCTCAAAGTTTGCTAGAAATGCACCTCAGAAAACTAATTTGCATGTGAAAATATGACCTCGCAGCACATTAGCGGCAACGTTGCTGAAGGGTCATGGCAACTGTTTGCAAGAACCCTAAAATTTTTGTAAAGGAACAGAAATGGGTCTTCAGGATGGTCACTAGCCAAAAATAAGTGTGCTGAGGGAAGCTGGCAGAATATTTTCAGTTAGAGGAGCTCTGTCTGTTCTCGTGCTCATCTTCAAACCCAACGCTTCACCTAATCGGCTGGTAATTAATGAGCTGTTAATCCCTCATCCCTCTCTCCACCCTCACACACACTCTCACACTCTTCCATCTGGCCATGAAACGGGATTATAAACCAAACTCTGGCCTCTCTTTCTCTCTATTGCCACACGGCCAAACTGGGGATTGAACTCAGGAACTTCTTGCTGTGATTTGACAGTGCTATCCACTAGAGGTCGACCAATATCGGTTTTTCAATATCGGTGGATATCGATACCGAGTATTGCTAGTTAATGGGGCCGATGACCGATATTTGGAACCGATATGCAAAAAAAGAAAGAAATTATTCGTCAAAATTTAAAAATTACGAAGAACTTTATCATTTATAAATACTTGAACTTTTTACATTATTTTAATTCAACTTCAAATAATATTAAATTAACTTTTTAGCAACATTATAAAAACTGTATAAACATCATAAAGCTTAAATTTGAAACTTTTTATTATTCCAAATTAAGCAGCAGCAGGTTGTAGTAAAGAAAGCAAAGCTGCTTAGCGTGCTCTCCACGGCCTAGATCTGGGCGGGACTTTAAATGAAGCAGTGAGTCAAGAGCAAACAGCACAGAGAAAAGAGACGGCAGTGGAGCTACAGTAGCGCACTTTGTAATTACTTAATATCAGTGATGGTCAAAATTAAACACTGACACTGATAACCGGTAAAATGTCTAATATCGGCCCCCGATAATCAACCCAGCTATTAATTGGTCGACCCTTACTATACACCTCTGGGTTTTAACTTATTTAACCTCCACAGATCAAATTCCGTCTTGTAACTTTTCTCTACGCTCTTTTTGCAGAGGCTCCAGATTGTCTGCCTGTGACGACTCAAGCCAACACGGTTACACGGAGATCGGAACCATCAGGCTTGAACCAATTCCCCTGCTGAGGTCAAACTAAAAGCGTTGGAACAACAATGCTGTGCGCTTTACTGTAACAGCTGGTTGGGGAGAGAATCGATTTTCAGCCTTGTTGTAGGCCTTTTGGGTGGAACTCCGGGAGGAAGCCGTCGTACGCTCCGAGAGTTCGCTCTCATCCAAACATTATCCGTTACAAGACAAACAAGAAAGTTTCAAGGTCTCTGAGAAGCAAAAGCACACTTCCTTTTACCTAGATGTCATGCTGTACTCATGATTCTAAGAAACTAAAAAACCCAGAGGGTTTAACAAAACAACTCCAACTCTTTCTGTTTCTCTTAGCCGAAAAAAAGATTAGGGGGTGTACCTCTACCTCCAATTCGTGATATGATATTATATCAGTCCCTTCTGGATTTTACGGAGCGTTTTTTGACATTGTTGTGGCCTAATATATCTGATTTTGCAGCAGCTTTTCTAAAAATGTGTGATGAAAGTTGCAGTGTTTTTAGCCGTTTTGTTGCAATAAAGTTGCGGGAGCAAGTCAGAGTTGCGGAAAAATTTGCAAGTTTGTCCCAAAGCTAAACTGTAGCTACTTATTCATCACTAAAACTAGACTAAAACTATAAAGGATAAAAAATGACTAAAATTGGAGTCTACAGACTAAGACTGAAATGAAATCTAAAGTAGTTGCCAAAATTACACTAATCCTGTAATTCAGTTTTCAATCTTTAAAGTCAACTAAAAATAATGCAACCATAAGAGGTCACAAGCCAGTGATTCCTTGTGCCGGTCCCAAGTCCGGATAACTGCAGAGGGTTGTGTCAGGAAGGGCATCCGACGTAAAACCTAAGCCAAATCAAACACGCGAATCACAAACAGAAAGTCGACTAAAAATGTTCATTGAAGTTAACTAAAACTTTGCTGTTTTTCATCGACTAAAACTAGACTAAAATGTAAGTCTAAAGATTAGACTAAATCTAAAACACTGATCATTTAAGAATATGATTTTTTACATATTTGGAACGTGAATTCTCAAGACCTACAGATACAGAGCAGCACAAACTGCTCTGAAAAGCTGATAAATATTAAGCAAAGGACTTATGAAATACGGTATGAAAATATAAAAGCGAAATATGTGATCAAATATTGACATTTGCATGAAGCTTGACCTCTTTAGGCCTCAGTTCCCATGAAAACTGGCACAACCACATTGTGAAATGTCTGCAGTCTGCATATGCAACACCTTGAAGGTCAAGATAAAAAGAATTCTTCATAAAATTCTTGATTTGAATAACACACTCCCCAATCTTCACCAGACTTTAAGTCTCGAATATCAGAGTTTGAGTTTTCTTTTAGCGAACACTGTCCTCTGGTGGAGAGAAGAGCAAAGTGCGACTTAATTGACCAGACTGCAAAAGTAAAGGAAAACTGGCACGTCAGAAAGTTAAATTATTTCCAAGTTTTAATCCTAACCATTACAGTAAAAGACCCCAAAGCTAAAAAACTGTTTGCCTGACGATTTAACGCTGAAAATGTCACCCAGAATTCACCCAGGAAACTATGTATTTACGCGCCCCTTTTTTTAAAATGCTACCTTATAAGTTTACCATTGTTTTAAGGGTATAACTCTCATAGTGTTATGTTTAAATAAATAAAACAAATCCCTTAATTGTACATATGGTAAAAAATTTTTAACCAAAAGAAATGACTAAGAAATACCCGAGAAGTTTCCAAGGTGTAAAAACACACTTATTACTCGCTAGGTTTGTGTAAAGATAACAAAGGCTGAACGATATTATCTCATTTTTACACGGAGCACCCACACAAGCTTGTATATTATTCAAATCTTTATTGGTTAAAAAGCGTAATGTATAAGGATTTAAAACATTTCTACTTCAACCAAAGTCTCAACACCAAGCTAGCAAGGATTTACGGATGTGAAAATGTACGCGCACACGTATGCGCAAATTCGCTAGGTATTTGATGAAAAATACAGTGTATTTTTGCAAATATTAAGTAATTAACATGTAAATGTAGTACGCCACAGTGCGTGCAAAAACTTTTGACTTCTTGGTCGAGTCATGATGATTTTCAGTGCTTGGAATTCGGCCCAAATTGTGAACATTTTTGCAGCAGTGCACCTCAAAATCTAAATTTAATTGACCAAATTTGCACTGCAGAAATAGTTACTGTTGACAAAAAAATAATAGACAACATAAACATGTAAGAAACTTCCATGTCATCAGGTTTGTTTGACAATTTCACTGTAATATGAAATAATTCGATGATATTCATATCGTATTCAACATTTACACTGTAAAATTCATGAGTAAATTCGCACTGAAAGTACGTAAGTAAATGTATGAAAGTTTACCAACAAGTTTAACACATTCACCATGGTAACACTTTTGACACAGTTAATTGTTGATTACTATTTGAGACAGCAAGCGCGTCGGGCAGGAGAGTTTCCCATATTCAGCCGCTCGGCGAAGCGGCAAAGTTTTGTTAGATGGTCGCCTACATTTGTCAGCAAAAATACGGCAACAGAGTCTCTTGGATGCAGCTTGAACGCCAACGTGAGCCACACATGACTGCTAACGCAGACGAAAGCGGTTTGCCTGATGAAACTACGGGAGGACGATGACGGTGGTATGTAACCTGTGTTTTGTGCTGTGTATTGCTGGTTTGGAAAGCAGTTTTAAAATGGTTACTTCCCCGAGAAGACGCTGTTGTTGAGAAGCCTCTTGCTATTCATTGTCACTGCCGCGGTTCATTGTTGTGTGTAGGCCTAAAGTTCTTGGGAACTTGACGTATGTGGCTTGGCTCTGCGAGTGTTCAGCGAACATTTGAAAAATTGCTGCTGCTATTGAAGCCGCTGTTATGATCTACATTGGAAGTTTGATGCTCGTTGTCTCGAAGGCCCAGTCAGATCATGGAAGAGTACAGGATGGTCGTCCATTTATTTGGGGCTACATCATCTCCGAGCTGTGCTAATTATGCTCTCCAGAAATGTGCACAGGACAATAAGGCACACTTCAGCCAGCAGGTGATTGACACCATCTTGTACAGTTTTTACGTGGATGACTACGTTTCTTCCATAGCCACCTGGACCGTGGCATCCTACAAGTTGAGCGAGTACTGGGGGTGCGATGGTGTGTGCAGTCAGATGCCTTTAAGTTCCGCATATCCACCCAAGATAGACCTGGAAGGGGATTCTTTCCACTATAACCTCCTTCTATGACCGTCTGGGGTTCCTTGCTCTTGTAATCTTTACAGCCAAGAAGATTCTTCAGGACCTGTGCCAGAGGGGGATAGGATGGGATGATGCCATAATATCAACGATTGCTCAAGAGTGAAACAACTGGGTGGAACAGTTGCATTTGTTAAACAATATTGACATCAGACAATGTTTAATACCTCCTGATTTTGGAGAGATGACCACTGTTTAGCTGCACCACTTTGCAGATGCAAGTGAGGAGGGATATGGTGCCATTACCTATCTACTGCTGCATGACAGTCATCCTCTGGCGCATAGTTCCTTCAGAATGGGAAAGTCTATCTTCCTTGATAAGGAAGATTGTGACAAGGTGTGTGGTGTGTAGACAGCTACATGGAGCTGTAGGCCAGCAGCAAATGGCAGAGTGTCCAGAGAACAGAGTAACCTCTGTGAAACCTCCCTTTAGCTTTGTGGGAGTGGACTACTTTGGTCTGTTTGAAGTCAAGCGTGGTAGAAGTCTTGTGGAAAGGTATGGAGTCATCTTCACATGTTTGGTGATTAAAGCTGAACATATAGAGGTTGCATTGTCTCTCGATTCTGATTTCTTTATTAACGCCGTTTCATTGCGAGAAAAGGTCAGGTTCAAGAGCTGCGCCCCAATAAGGGCACCAACTTAGACGCAAAATGCGAGCTGAGACGGGCCATGGAAGAGTTGAATCATGAAAGGATCGCTGATGCGCTGTCCTTGAATGGAGTTAAATGGATCTTTAACCCTCCTATTGGATCGCATCATGGGGGAGCATGGGAGCGGTTGATTCTTTTCATCAGAAAGTTCCTTAACTCCACCTGGCGGATACAGCATTCGGATGAGGAAGGACTCCAGACTGCTCTCTGTGAAGTGGAATCAATCCTCAATAATAGACCCATTACACAGGAACCCACTGATCCAAATGACCTGGAAGCTTTAACACCAAACCACCTCCTCCTTCTCAAGTCCAGCCCGTGCCAACTACCTGGTCTGTTCCAGAAGGATGATCTCTGTGCACGTAGGAGGTGGAGGCAGATCCAATATACATCTGTGATCTGTTCTGAAAAAGATGGATTAAGGAATATTTGCCACAACTTCAAAAGAGTCAGAAATAGACAAGGATTAAGCACAACTTCGTTCCTGGAGATGTGATCCTTACAGCGGACGATTCAGCACCTCGTGGTTCCTGGATCATTGGTAGAGTCACAGCAGCTGTTCCAGACAAGAAAGGGCTTATGCGTCAGGTCTGGATTAAGACTGCAACCAACCGTGTATGCAGGCCAGTGACAAGGATGTGCCTTCTGACCCTTGACGACTGCATTCTTTAACCCATTTTGACTTGACAAGACATTACTAGACATCACAGACTGACTTGATGTAGGCTAAGTGATGTTAACCTCTGGCCTATGACTGATAAAGGGGGGAAAGGAGAAGAAAAGGAGAAAAGGGGCTTAGGATGGACTTGGAATAGTGTGGTGTAGTGACGTAAGGTGTTGTGATGTGATGTATGTCCAGGAGTTAAGGTGTTGGATACGTAATTATTACTGTGCAATTACGTAATAATTAGGGGCTGGAATGTAGAAGGCTTTTGCTGACCGCAACACGAACGCAAACGCAACGCAACATGCTGTTAGGGAATATGCCTTTATTGAAACCCGTGGATTTTATCACTGTTTGTGAATTATATGGACGTTTGTGAACTGACTTGCAAGATGTTTTAATGCCTTTGGGTTTTTGAAGATTTTTGATACGGAATAAAGGATAAAACCGAAAGAAGTTGAAACAGCTAGCGCGTCGGGCAGGATAGTTTCTCCTATTCAGCTGCTCGGCGACTCAAGTTTTGTTAGACGCTTGCCTACATATAATATTAACACGTTGTCTTTGCTTACACATACAGGTGAAACTCGAAAAATTAGAATATTGTGCAAAAGTTCATTTATTTCAATAATTAAACTTAAAAGGTGAAACTAATATGATATAGACTCATTACATGCAAAGCAAGATATTTCAAGTCTTTATTTGTTATAATTTTGATGATTATGGCTTACAGATTATGAAAACCCCAAATTCAAAAGCTCAGAAAATTTGAATATTACATGAAATCAATAAAAAAAGGATTTTATGCATTTTTATGCATATGTACTCAGTACTTGGTTTGGGCCACTTTTGCGTGTGCTACTGCCTCAGTGCGGCGTGGCATGGATGCTATCAGCCTGTGGCACTGCTGAGGTGTTATGGAAGACCAGGATGCTTCAATAGCGGCCTTCAGCTCTTCTGCATTGTTCGGTCTCATGTCTCTCATCTTTCTCTTGGCAATGCCCCATAGATTCTCTATGGGGTTCAGGTCAGGCGAGTTTGCTGGTCAATCAAGCACAGTAATCCCATAGTCATTGAACCAGGTTTTGGCAGTGTGGGCAGGTGCCAAGTCTTGCTGGAAAATGAAGTCAGCATCTCCATAAAGCTTGTCTGCGGAAGGAAGCATGAAGTGCTCTAAAATGTTCTGGTAGATGGCTGCGTTGACTCTGGACTTAATAAAGTGGACCAACACCAGCAGATGACATGGCTCCCCAAATCATCACTGGCTGTGGAAACTTCACACTGGACTTCAAGAATCTTGGATTGTGTGCCTCTCCATTCTTCCTCCAGACTCTGGGACCTTGGTTTCCAAATGAGATGCAAAATTTGCTCTCATCAGAAAAGAGAACTTTGGACCACTGAGCAACAGACCAGTTCTTTTTTTCTTTAGCCCAGGTAAGACGCTTCTGACGTTGTTTGTTGTTCAGGAGCGGCTTGACAAGAGGAATAGGACATTTGAAGCCCATGTCCAGGATCCGTCTGTGTGTGGTGGCTCTTGATACACGAACTCCAGTCTCAGTCCACTCCTTGTGAAGGTCCCCCACACTTTTGAATGGCCTTTTCCTGACAATCCTCTCCAGGCTGCGGTCATCCCTGCTGCTTGTGCACCTTTTTCTTCCACACTTTTCCCTTCCACTTAACTTTCTATTAATGCGCTTTGATACAGCACTTTGAGAACATCCAACTTCGTTTGCAATTACCTTTTGAGGCTCTCCCTCCTTGTGGAGGGTGTCAATGATGGTTTTCTGCACAACTGTCAGGTCAGCAGTCTTCCCCATGATTGTGAATTCTACTGAACCAAACTGAGAGACCATTTAAAAGTTCAGGAACCCTTTGCAGGTGTTTTGGATTAATTAGCTGATTAGAGTGTGACACTTTGAGCCTACAATATTGAACCTTTTCACAATATTCTAATTTTCTGAACTTTTGAATTATGCGTAAAAGACTTTTTCCAACAGAATTTTATTAAACATTTACACAAAATGTGTGAAGTTCTACAAATGATTTGTGTAATTTTCCTACACATTCGTTCTAAGAGGGTTAAGGTGAAAAGCAGGTGTGAATGAAAAAAATCACTATATAAATAAGACAACTATAATTTGTTATTAATTATAGAGAAATATATATTATAAATTTATAGACAAATATAAATATTACCATCAGATCTCCAGCAAACTCTTACTTGCGTCCTTTCTATAAGATTAGGTAGGGTGTTCACCCTGTGATCAAAAGTTCTCAGGTTCGAATCCAGGGCCGGTAAAGTTATCACCAGAGGTCACATTTTGTTGTGCTGTGCTGTGCTCACAATGACAAATAATCACTCACTCAAAAAGCGCTACACAAATAAATTTATTGTAGTGCACTTTAGGGTCACAAGGGGGCGGTAGATTAATATATGAAAAGATTCTGTCATATTTTATCTCATAAAAATAAGAAAAATGTGAATGCGACGGAGATTGTGATGGTAGTTTTATATACGAACAGATTCTGCCGTATTTCCTCTTATAAGATATAAGAAAAATGAGAAAGTGAGGGAGACTGTCAGGGTTAAATGTTCCGTGTGAGGCAGCCGGTGCAAGCGGCGTTGACACAAATCTCACAGGGATCCGGAGACGTGACGATGGTGACTAAGAACAAAGAAAGAGACAGAAAAGGTCAAAGTCACACGAATGAGTCACAAAAAAATGGCAGGTTTCACCTTCAGAATAGGAGAAATATGCGGTGTCAGAAGTGATCACCTTCAGTCTCTCCAACCTGCCGGAATCTGAAGTAAAAATCATCTTTAAAACATTGAAATAATCGAACATTAAAATAATAAAACTTTTCTTTTAATTAAGGCTCTAAATCACAAGTTTCATCACGATAAGTTATTATATCGATGGAAATTGCAGCGATATGGCGTCTGCCGATATCACAAAGTGTGTCACGATACTATTTTGATTCCCTTCAGGAGCCATCCATTGAGCTAAAGATCATCTACATTCCTGTCAAATGACAAAAAAGCAACTTAAATATCATTTATTCCTGAGCTCAACCAGAAATTTAAAGTCAAAGTCTTTAAACTTTGTCATCTCTGTTATATACTGTACAAGCATACAGAGAGATGAGACGACATGGCTCCAGTTTTAACAGTGCAAAGAACAAATAAGGCACATGGCACAAACAATATATAAATAGAATATAAAATATACACTTTAAACTAGAAGTGGAATATAAAATAGTCACCTCTTCCTTAGTTCAAAACAGTTGATCATTGTTTAAATTCATTGCACACGTCCTCTAGCTCCGGCATATTCATTCGTGTCGTGACCTGTTCTCATTCTATGTTCTATACTGGTAAATAACTATATCTTTGCACTCGTTTAGAATATGTCTATTTTTACCATTTGTACTGCTTTGTTATGTATTTACATGTATCTTCATGTCTAAGCACCAACCAAAGCAAATTTCCTTGTATGTGACAACATGCTTGGCAATAATTCTCTTGTGATCTCAACATATCATCCTTTTCTCAAGTTGGTGACTCATTTTCTTCCATGATCTTTAAACATATTTAGTATCTTGCAAATGATCATTAATGAACACAAACTTAGCACAAACCACCAAAGCAAATTCACTTTATGTGACAACCTGCATGGCAATAAACTTCTGATTCCGATTCTGATTATGCTTCTGCCTCGCCTGCCACGACCGTCTAACCCTAGGGGCGACGGGGCCCACATACGTGTCTGGGAGACGGTGCGAGAAATCAGGCTGACCGCCGACGTGGGAAGGAGATTATTTGGCGGTTGCCGACGAACGGAGATTGGCGGTACAGTGTAGGCGGGTCACGAAATAGGAAGGAAATGTTCTGAGAAAAAGAGAAAAGCCAAGAAAACAAGAAGTGCAACTCAAATTTCAGGTTCTAGTTTGATCCAAGCTTCTTTGCACATTGGTTGCCACCAGGGTTCATGTCATTATTGAAAAGAGGTCTTGAGAGTTCGATTTGAAGGCAGTTGGACTTTTTGAAGACTCTAATCTGAATATCTTCTACAGTTCAGCTTATTCAGAACAAAAGAAGCTTTTTTAATAAATTCTCGGCATAATATACTCATTGTCTCCTCTCGTTTCTTTATGTACTCATGACAATAAAGTTGACTTTGACTTTGGCTTTGAACTCAATAAAGAAAAACAGATACCCAGGTTTGAAAAGATGACGCTGTGATCGTCTCGCTGACAGATTTCTGAGAACTCCTCAGGGAGACTCGGATGGACACACAGGTGTTGGGATTCGTTGTTTTCCGCAGATTCCATCAGCTGCTGCAGAATCTTCACTGCTTCCAGAGGAAAACTGAATCCACTGTCCTGTTAGAAACTTCTATTACTCAGATTTAAAAATTACTTAAAAGTTAAAGCACCAATAAAAAGGCTGGACACTGGGTATTTCAGACATTTCTGATTAAATGGCTTATGAATAAATGTTGGAATTAAGTTAGTTTTCCTTTTCAAATTCATTCACAGAATAACAGAAATAAAAAAATGAATGTGTAAACACGGCTGGCACAAAGTCTCTCCCACACTATAAATATATAAATAATCAGTGACAGAGCAACTCCCAAAACGTTCCGCTTCCAACACCATAATATCTCTGCGTTTCCCCTCCCGGATTTGGCCGACTTAACAGCTTTGAGTTGCGTCTCGCTCGGCTGAGCATCACCAAATTGTGGCAAATTCCCTGCTGACTTACCATCACCGTTACACTGAGCGTGCTCAGAAGGCAGCAGGCCAGAAGCAGAGAAGAAAATATCATGAGCCTCATTTCCCTTGGTTGGATGGGAATGTCGGAAAAGAGGAGGATGGAACGTCTTTCGGAGAGTCTCGCGTGTCCTTATAAACCACAACGCCTCTGACTTACTAAGTAAGCTATTAGGCGTTTAAGTTTTGACCTCCTGTTTCCATTCTATCACGTTTGCTGATAACAAAAAGAGGATCTGACTGTTACCCAATAACTTCTCTTTTTCTGATCAAACACACTGTGTGAGGACCTCATAAACCCCTCACACACTTCCTCACCCGGCGGGACAGATGACGGACGTGTGTTTGGATAAATTCACATGTCAATGGAGCTGAGATGTGGCCGAGGCGGGTCGGATGAGTTATGATGGCATTAGGAGGGTTTGAGAGAGACGAGATGACGTGGCTCCAGTTTTTACAGTGCAGTAGGAAAAAGGGAACAAGGAACAAATAAGGCACATGGAATAAACAATATATGAATAAAATACAAAACATACATTTTAAACTAGACATGGAATATTAAATATAACTTTAAACCAGAACTAGAAATAGAGGTAGAGATAGAGGTCGATAGGGAGACAGTTTGGATGCAGTATTACCCACAAAGATGGAACTTGACTTTTACACTGGAGGTGCAAGAGGTTAGAACAGTTATAATATGAACAAATTCTATATCTGGTCTATTAAACAGTATTTGGAACAATGGAAAAGCGGTGGGCGTGGTGCAGTGGTCTAAATGATTAAAACCCTGAGTTGGTGATCATAAGATTGGGTTTGGATCTCAAGAACTGTCTTTGCGCCCCTAAGTAAGGCCCTTAACCCCAATTCGAGATTATTCTCATGCATTTGTTAATATGTTAACATTCCCAGTCTTCAACACTGCCTCTCTGCACAAAAAAATGACTTGACAAAAAAAAACCCAGCTTGACATTTTGTCAAATCAGTGTTGCAACTGGGTAATCAAAAGATTGGGGCTCAAATCCCAAGAACCACCGTCAACGCCTCAATCTCAAGCTGCTCCAGGGTTGGGGTTGGGGTTAGGGTTAGGGACGACGGTCGTCCAGGGATGATTTTAACAAATTGGGGTACGGCAGGTGGTTGTCTAGTGGTTAGGATACTCACCTTTGGACCAAGAGGTTATGGGTTCAAGTCCTAACTTCAGCACTACCACTTTTGGGTCCCTGAGGAAGACCCTTAACCCCAAGTTGCTGCAGCGAGACATGGAAGTGGATCTGGGTAAGAGTTATTAAACCCCTATTCCTGACCTCCATCAGGCTAAGGTAATTACAGTAGCCTGGCTAAAAGGGAAGGTAACACAGACATTAGAGCTTCACAGAAGTCTTCTAAGTCTGGATATTTCTGGTATTGTTGACCTTTTCATTTTAGCATTGACACTCATGTGTCTAAAAAAGTCCAGCAACACTGCTGCTGTGTCTTATACACATACTACCATGTCGCTACATGTCAGAGTCACCGTTGTGTTCAAAATGAGCCAAAACCTGAATAACAGAAGCTCAGCTAGACTCCTGTGCTCACAAACTGACCGGTGGTCAAAAGATTGGAGGCTGAAAGATACTTGACAGTCTGTGATTGTACAAAAAGTTTAGCTATGAGTCTTAAACCTTTATTTGTGATAATAGTTACACAGTAGATCTACCTAATAAAGACGCCTGTTGTGGTACATTCACAACAAGAGCCACTAAAACTGTAAAATTGCCAGAAGTAATTGACTTGGGGCAGTTGGTAGCAAACGGTTAAGGCGTTCGCCCTTTGATCAGAAGTTCGCTGGTTGAAATCCAAGGACCGGTAAAGCTACCACTGAGGTACTCATGAGCAAGGTACCGTCCCCAAACAGTGCTCCCCAAGGTGCTGCCCTTGTTAGCTGCCCGCTGCTTCTTAATGGATGGGTCAAATGCAGAGGTCACATTTCGTTGTGGTTCACTGTGTGCTGTGGTGTGTTCACCATGACAAATAATCACTCACTTTCTACTGACTAAAGCGCCAAGAGCGACAAAAGTGACAAGTGTCAAAGTTTGGGTGATAAGAGGGACAAAAAAAGTTGAGTACAGCTTAACTTTATGCAAATTAGTTATGGTGTGTTTTAACTGTAAACGACTGGCAACCATTTGGAATGTAGATGTTCTTAGATTGCTTTGCGTTCTTCATTGGAAACTTTGCTTCCTACTGTACTTTTGTTTGGGGACCTCAGTGACCCTGCAGTAGCTGGTGTTTGGACATTACAGCTAACAATGACACAGGAGCGAGGGCAGAATTCCTGTATTTGCTCAGTAGACATGGAAACAGGACAAAACACAGCTTGTGTGTGTAAAGTGAAGCTACACGTCACCTTCAGGAACTCAGACTTCTGATAAAGCTCATCATTACGAGTAGCAATGTTTGAACTATGTAGTGAAAGAGTTTAACCTTTGTGAGGTTATGAGTTAGTTATCAACAGCTTTGTCTGGACTTTCTGTCGGTCAGAGAATGAGTATTCCCTTTCTTTCCATGTTTGTATGAGTGCATGATTACAGGGATCAGTTGGTAGTCTAATGGTTATGCCATTCACCCTAAAGGAAGGGAAGGTCACCGGTTCGAATCCCAGTTTGGTAAAGGTGCCACCGAGGTACTCATGAGCAGGGTGCGTCCCCAAGCACTACTTAGACGCACTAAACGCAAGGTTCACATTTGGTTGTGATGCACTATGGTACGTTCCCAATGATAAATAAGCACACCACTTCTGTATTTTCTGCCTATTAAAAACCAATAGCAGTTGATCCAAAAAGAGCTGGCACAAATCACAGGTACATTGGCACCAATGTAACTTTCTACTCTGGTGCTGTAGAGAGCATCATTACTCAAAACATTCTGTCCTGGTATGGGAGCAGCTGTGTTCAGGACGAGAAAGCCCTCCAGAGAGTGATCCGGGCAGCGGAGCGCTGCTGCACGTCAGCTCTCCCTTCCCTGCAGGACATTTACTCCAAGAGATGTAGGATCAGGGCAATCAGGATTATAAAAGACTCATCTCACCCAGGAAACAGATTTTTTCATCTTCTGCAATCAGGCAGAAGGTTTCGCACCATCATGGCCAAAACAGAGAGACTTAGGAGGAGTTTCTATCCTCAGGCCATCCGTTTTCTAAACAAGGACATGCCTTTCTAAGTCTCAGTTCTGGTATTACTGCTGCTAATACATACCTCATATTGCTGCTAATACATACCTCATATTATTTATGATACCTTTTATACTGTCTGACTGTTATATAAACCTCTACTGTTATAATCATTTACACTGGCTGCCACATTTCACTGTCCAATATCACATGCTCTACTCTGTCTGCTACGTATAATTCTGCAGTTGCACTTGGCATTTTAAAAATCATTTCATTGCACCGGTTCTGTCTTAGCACATTATGCAACTCAGGTAAACTACGCACATGTAACTTTATGTTCCTTATTGTATTATATATAGTTTTATTTTTTCGTGTTATCCCAACCTCCTTATTTAAGTTAGTCTTTATGTTTGTAAGTTTGTATTGTGTCTTGTTTTTCCCTTGTCTATTGCACAGTTAAAAAAGCGGATCAGGATACATTTCACTGCATGTTGTACCTGTATAACTTGCACATGACAAATAAAGCATCTTGAATCTTGAATCTTGAACCAGAGGAACCAGATCACGTTTAGGCCTGTTGTACCACTAAACCAGGTTTGGGAGTGATTATTTTGTGATTGTGAGCACACCACAGTCCAGCTAAGAACACACGGTACCAGAACCAAATGTGACCTCTGCATTTTACTGATCCATAAAGCAGCAGTGGACAGCTCTGGCATTTGCTTGGGGACGGTACCTTGCTCATGAGCACCTTCTGGTCTGGAACTTGATCCCTAACCATTACACTATCAACTGCACCAAGAAACTAGCAACTTTCAACCAGCAGTCCGCTGCCCCTTAGTGGTTGGCGGTGGTCTTGCAGATGGTCTGTGACATGCAATCCACTTTCGCTACTGAAATTACTTTAAGTTATTCGTTTTTTCATTTTTCAAAACATTTCCAGATGATTTGGGCATCTTTGTGAATAATTATTTCATGCAAAAATCTAAACAGTAATACAAAAAATACTCCCTCCCCACACACATACTGCTTAGTGGAGTGGAGTTGAAATCCCTGAATTATATCATAATGACATTGCTTGGTGTTTTTCTGGTTATGGCATAACAATTCAAGTTGAATTGAACATCCCAGTAGCAACTATGGCTGCCTAATCTGCGTGCAATGTGAAGTAATGTAGGAAAATTGATGGCATGCGTCGCGATGCATCGATAGAGATATGACCTGATAATCATAATCGAATCAAATCGTGAGACCAGTGAAGGTCCACACCTCTAGTATATATACACATTTAATGTGTAGAATTGCAATAAAATAGTTACTTTGGTACAAATGCAATGCTCAATTTGATGAGTGAAACAATTTAACCTTAAACAGTTTACCTTGTTGTTAAAGTCTAATTTAATTTCAACATAAACCATGTCACCAGATTTTAACGATTTGATTAATCCAGGGTTAAATTAGTTCTGGTTGAGAAATGATCGTCAATGATGGTTTATCGGACTAAAAACACTTAACAACGCAGATTATTCTGAAGTCATTTTATTGCACATACAAGGCAATGGTAAATATAAGAATATGAAAAACGTTAGCAGTAGAAAACAATATGACTACTCTACATTAAATAAATGCTGTAACAAAAAAGGGGAAAAATAACAGTTGATCAAGACTGCAATCTGATTAAGTGCATGCTTTCAATAACCAGTAACAGATCCAAAACCCAAAAGTCTGTAGCCATGGTGTTTTGTCAAATATTATATATGTTTCGGATGTTAAGGTGAAGAAAGCCAGTGTTTAACACCCCGTACAGGCGGCGAAAGCGCAAATTTCACACACGTCCATGGGAACAGAAGCTGTAGAGAAAAAGAAGGAGAAAATGAGTCATGAATGCATATGCGAATAGCTTGAAAAGAGGAACTTAACGAGCTTAACAAGTTCATCAGATTCTCACCTAGTCTGTAGAAGACCATGGGCGAGTCGCTGGTCTTGCACAGCGCCAGGAACTCCTGAGGAAGAGTCGGATTTTGGCAAATTGTTGTGTAGCTGGACATGGCCAGGCGGGGGTTGGGTTTTTGGACCGGAGTGTCGCTCTCCAGCAGACCCTTAAGCACTTTCACCGATTGAAAGGAGAAAGCATATTCGCCATCCTAAAAGAAGCAATAAAATAAAAGGACGAGAATGGTGAGAATTCCTGGCGGAATTGACATTTGAATAAGATGTGGTGCTTAATAAAAATCAAATGTAGAGCGTGCTAAGGAAAATATCACTCGACTCTTTATGAAAAGAGAGATTTGGGTCAAGAGAGACGCTGAACTGATAAATACAATAAGTCTCTTAAAGTGTAATATGAGATTAAAATGTGTGTTAATTTTGATTTAACAGCAAGATAATCACACAATTTCAACACACATCTTGAGGTGAGATTTTGAGCAGATGATCAAAGACGATGGAACTCATTCATCAATGTTTTTTCCTCAAATTTCTTCTTAAAAAGTCTGACATTTCAGCATTAAAAGATTAAAATTTGTGTAACTGTATTTTTCAGCACCTAAAAACAAATCTTAAATACAGAAACTTTGATGAATGTTGGAATTTTGGTGAAAACTGCGTGGATTTTAAGAACAAATTTCTTCTTAAAAACGGTTGCTGAATGCGGCCTAATTCTTCTCTAAGACCATTTTTGGATATGGATATAAAAGTGAGAAAATAAAAGCTAATTTCTTACCTGCACTTTCACAGCTTCAGAGCTCAAGCAGTAGAAGGTAAACAGCAGAGCAGCGAAAATTATCTTCATTTTGCCGTTTTGTTCAGGAAAAGCGCTCAGACTTATTTTCGAATGCTGTATTTTCTTTGTCCAGGTGTTTTCACCTCAGTGTTCTGCCCTTCTCCTTTCGCTCCTCTCCTTTATAAATGGTTCAGGTCCCACACCAGTCAAGTTTTTTCACATCTGCGGTTAATGAATAAACAGATTTACAGTGTCGTAAAAGCGATTCATAAATCCCGACTGACCTCATCTTAGGTGTAATGTTTGCACGTCTTTACACAAGCCTAATAAGTCATGTTAGCATGTTGACTTTAAAAAAAAGATCTATGTAATATCAACTAGTTTTTAGTGTGACTATGTTCTCAAAAATGAGAATTTGAACATGCCAGATTAATTCAAAACTGTAGCTTGTACCTACAACTACGTTGAACACCAAAACTTAAAATCTTAACTTAAAAACTGAAGTTCAAGTGATGCCTTAAAAGTTTCAAGTAAAATCCTGATCCATTTAATAATTATTTCAACTTATCTTAAGTTTGTTTTGCCAACTCTAAAATTTGTTTTACTTACAACTGTACATCCTACATTAATGTTATATCTGGTTTATCTATAAGATGATGTATCTGGTTCAACTTTTAAATTTAAGATCAATTGCTGCCTTAAAAGTTTCAAGTAAAACCCAGTTCCATAATAATAATTATTTCAACTTGCCATTTTATGTCTAGTTTTATGTTTGGTTTGCTAACTGTAAAAAAAAAATCTGTTTTGCCTACAACTTTACATCCTACATGAATGTTATATTTGATTTATCTGTAAGACGTTGTATACTGCAATTTGGTTCAACTTTTAACCTTGAGTTTAATTGCTACCTTAAAATTTTCAAGTAAAATCCAGTTCCATATAATAATTATTTTAACTTGTTATTTTAAATCAAATGTTATCTTTGTGTTCCTTTCTGTAAGAAATCACAGTTTACTGTATCACTTACAACTTTACATCCTACATGAATATATCGGATTTCTCTGTAAGATGTTGTAAACTGCAGTCTGGTTCAACTTTTAAACTTAAGTTCAGTTGATGCCTTAAAAGTTTCAAGTAAAATCCAGTTCCATATAATAATTATTTCAACATGTTATTCTAAGTGTAATTTCTTCTTTGCATTTCTCTCTGCAAGAAATCCCTGTTTTCTGTTTCACTTCATTCTGCTGGAATATTATGCATGATTTATCTGTAAGATGATGCATATTACTGGTTTAACTTTTAAGCTTAAATTCAGTTGCTGGCTTAAAGTCCAATCAATTACGATATTCTAATTATTTGATCTCATTTTGTTAAGAAATCACTGTCTTAGAACTTCAAATTCTTCATCAATGTTATATTTGATAAAGTTGTGTACATGCAAAAATAAACATGATATATTGCTATTTCAAGTTTGTAAATTTCAATACATAAATTTCCTGTGTGGCATATGAACACATTCATGCTTAAACACAGCTTTAAAAACTCAAAGTCTGTCAAAATTGCACAAAAAATTATTTTAAGTTGAAAGACATGAGAGAAGTATGTTAACATGTCTTTTTTCTTTTACAATGTTTGGCTGGAGGTTTGCCCTGACTCAGTTGAGGATTAATTAGTAACCCGGAGTAAAAACTTGCATAAAGATCTCTTTGTTTTAGCAGGCCAAGCCAGGATGCGTCAAAACAGTTGTGAGAGGTCATTTACGTCAGTGCTAAAATGTACAGCCTTTTCTCTATTCCTTTAATAAGAAAGTTAAGAAAATATACTAATAAATCTAGATAACAGAAAAACATAAGCAAAAAGAAATTGATAGAAACATTTGAATATGAATGAAAATATCAGTTAGACAGAAATAAATCCTTGTATCATTCATTCATTATTGTCATGTTCTGTGGTACTGGACTGGAGACAGAGGACACAGATGCAGAAATTGGGAGAAACACAATATGGTATTCACACTTCTCAGCCTTGGCATACAACCTGTGGTCAAAAGCAGGCGACGGAGTATGGCTTTGATGTGTTAGACATGGTCTGAGTAATTTCTGGAATAGATCAGAATGTGGTCAAGCTAGATTGCTAAAACCGGTTAAGCAAATCGCTAAATATGTCATTGATGAATGACTGGAAAACTGAGGGGGCATTTACCAGCCCATAAGGCATCACTCTATAATGGTAGTGGCCGGAGCTGGTGCTGGAGCTTTCCACTCATCGCCTGCTCAAATACGCACAATGTTGTATGCGCTCCGTAGGTCGAGGCAGGTGTAAATGGTTGACCCATGGAGTTGTTTAATGATGGTTACTGGTAACCATCCCCACTGAATATCAATTGCTGGCTGAGGTGTTTAGCACCACTAAGGCTACCCATCTCCCTCTGCACCGGCCATGGGACTGTGCAATTGAGCTCTTGCCTTATACACTACTACACTACCTCAGTCCCAGATCTACCCATTGTCTGAGGTGGGGATGGTTACTAGTAAGTGAGCAAGGGGACTTTCAATTGATGTAGTGTTGGAGGGAATGGACGGGACGGGATGTGACAGGTTTTGGGACATTTCGGAGGCCAAGGAACAAGAGTGCCAGCTGACCAGTCAGTAACAGGGTTGTGCTTACGGAAAGAGGGAAGACAGAGGACCAAAGAGCATTGGGAGTAGGGAAGGACTATAAATTGGATGGATTCTGTGTGTTCAGGTTGAAGAGTTAAGTGTAGTGGTTGGGTAGTGTGCGAGACAGGGGGAAGTGCTGACTGGGCAGCCATCTAAGGTCTTCAGTGAGATCGGCCTGGTCAGAGTCACAGTGGGTACAGAAAATGAAGAAACCAAGGATTGGGTGATGAAATTGCCAGGTGACCCAGAATCTAAAAGAACAGGGAGAGATACAAGATGGTTAGATAAATATAACTGGGCAGAAACAATTAATTGATTATTAAACAAAAGGGAACTTGATAATTGGCTATTTTTGGGTCTGGTGCCCTACGAAAGGGGCATCAGAAGAGCCAATGTCCACTCTCACCACAATAGAGACACAGCCCCCCTAGACGTTAACGTTCTCATAAAACAAAACAAAACAATCCTAAAGAAAGAGATGCACTAAAAGGCATTAAGCAGTGTGGATATGAGCAGACAAAATAAGAGGTCCATAGGCAAGAATCAGACTCTCTTCCTGCAAAAGAATGTGGCTCTTCAAATAGTTCAACCTGATTTTAACCACAAACCAACTAAACACTGCTTAACTTCTACAGTTTTGTGGAAAAACAGTTTGTGCATTTGAAAATCTAAATTTCAGCAGTCTGCAATAAAGCTCGATTAAACACCAATTCAGTAAAAAGAAATCTTTTAGAAAATGAACAGATTTCTTAAATAGTCCCATATTTCCCAAGTGAGGTTATAAAATGTTTGATTGTCAGCTGCTATTTAAACCTTAATAAGTCTCATACAGGATGATGAGGACTCTTACTGCGTCCGGGTAGGTCCGTTCTGCGGTACTAGACTGGAGACAGAGAACGCAGATGCAGAAATTGCATGAAACCTTTCCGTTTTATTTCTGCTCATAAAAATGGATCACTTCGTTTTGTTCCTTGGCACTATGAGGGTTATTCTTCTTCTAAGATTTTCAGTGTTCATGTATAATATACACTTCAGATCGTAACACTCTGCATTCGTTTAAAAAAACAAAATGGAATTTGAGTGTGTGTTTTATTTTTTCCAGTTTTTATTGGAGCAATCAAAAAATGAGACATCAGAAAAAAACTTGTTACTTGATTTAGGAAACAGTTATTTAAAAAAGAGAAGTTTTGGGATTTGGTTCTAATTTGTTAAAAAGGAATGAACAAGTGATAAAGTGATGGAGCTAATCCAACTAGTATTGTGCCATGTTGATTACTGGTATACATTAAAAAATTCATTATGACAGATGACATCAGCAACTCTACATTTACATTTGAACTATGATTAAACAGTCATTGCTAATAATAAAAGACTGTAAAGTGTAATCAATGTGGCATTGTTCTCGTAGAGGCCTTCATCCTGGATGATTGTGGCGTATTATTATAATTATCATTACTGGCTTTTGAACCCTTCTCTCTTTTTCTCTCTCTTTATTACCTCTAAAAATTCTCACACTAGTTTTAATTGAAGACCTTTTCATTTGTCCAATTTCACAGTTAAGATTCTTGCTTATATCTTGTCCAAGGTGGACTCTCCGGGTTCCAAAAGCTTTCTGTGGCACAATGAGTGTGTATATACAGTAGCCAATTGTATGCCAGTTCTGTGAATTTAACACATTAGATACAAATAATTTTTCATTCTGTAACGTAATGTAATGTTTTGACTCAATACATCGCTATTTATTTTTAAAAAGTAGTTACTCTTAAAGCTATACTGTTTTAAAATTTGCTTTGTTACTGATAAGCTACTGAAAATAGTGGTTAAATTAGTAGCATAGCTTCTTGTAGTTACTTATTCCCTATTCCTGCTACTTTTAAATTTAGCTTTTTAAGTTAAAAGCTACTTGTGGTTAAAAGTTTCTAAGCTTCCACTACAAGCTCCTATTTTAATACAGTAGTTACTACACTACAAGCTACAGAGGAAAAAGCTAGTAGCTA
Source organism: Distichodus sexfasciatus (assembly GCA_032718565.1). Lineage (NCBI taxonomy): Eukaryota > Metazoa > Chordata > Actinopteri > Characiformes > Distichodontidae > Distichodus > Distichodus sexfasciatus. The sequence continues at coordinate 137,145 of JAVGVS010000440.1, read as the reverse complement.
AAAGATGACGCCAAACTGATTCGACATAGTTTTTAATGTATCTTGACAGTCAAAATAAACTTAATACTGGAATGTACTTTTTAGATAAAATTATATTTTGTTTAGAAAATGCTTCCTGCATTTACATCATGCATCCAAATGCAACCAAATTTCACATGCAGCTTGCAGTTCATCTTCATGAGAGACCTGCATTATGTTAAATTAAAAACTAGTCTCAGATCCAAAGGTTACAGATGTCATGCCTGACTGTGATGTTAATGATTCTTAGCATGGGTTTAAACTTGTTTTGTCGTGTGATTTTTAGGACCTGTTCCTACGACAACATATCATTTTACTATTAGTGAGAGCAAAGTGGAGTAGATCACGTTGGTGTAAAACCCAAATCTCATCACTGATTGTAGTGAGAAGTGATGAATATATGGTATATAATTCCCATGCAAACAAACTCCCTTTTTTATTTCCTCAGTTGGACTTTCCTGAGTGCTCGCTGGACGTTTTCACAACGTCTTCCCATTTTCCATCGTGGAAAAAAGTGTCAGTTGAAATTCATTGTGCTACAGCTTGTAAACTATCCAGATGTCAAATATGATCTCCTTATACAAATATCACGATATATCATAGGATTTTAGAAGGATTTAGTTTCTACTCTGCAGAGAGTTTTAAATTTCGAGTTTGTTGTTTAATGTCAAAGCATTAACCATAAAATAATTGTAATAATTTTAACTAGAAAACTGTATTATTAATTAAAAACTCTGATTTTTATAAAATAGCTTAATGCAAATGTCAGATGAGTACTTGACAATGTCAAGATTTCTCAAGTATGTACCATAACAAATTAATGTATTAAATAATAACACTGTTTGATAAAAATGATATTGTCTCATATCGATCGATCCTGAATCGAATGGAAATCTGATCGTAGCAGACTTTATAATATCAGTACATGTTAAATCGACGTCTGTTAAATCGATATATCGTATCTTAATGAAACCTGTGATTTACACTTCTACCAACTATTGTTGAGATATGGATTACCTTTTTAGGGATATTACTCACTGAAGCCACAGGTTTGCTTATTACTGCTACACAGTAAGTATCTGAGATAAAGCAGAACTCTGGCTAAAGTGGCCTACATTATCAGATGACTCATATTGCATCATATACCAAGTTTATAGTGAACTTTATTAAACAGGCACCATAACTATAGTTGAAGATTAAACCAAGTTATAAAAAAATGTAACAAAAGCAGGTAACCACTATACTTTAACTTAAGAATTACAGCTGTTATTGTCTTGTGGTTCTGTAACATTAGCCTGCTAGCATACTCAATAAAGCAGCCACATTGTGTTCCTAATAAAAATAATACATTTATAGATAGTGATTGTTACCACCTTAGCCTAGTGACATGTCATATATTTTATGCAGTATTAACAATGTGGAATGAAATGTGAAAACATCATACCTTATTTATATTCACCCTATAATATGTTGTTGTTATTATTATTATTATTATTATTATTATTATTATTATTATTATTATTATTATTATAATTATTGTATGTAAAACTTAATAAATTGCTAACTACTTTCCTTCTTCTCCAGGATTTTACCTTGTGCTTTCTGTCATTGTCGGGATTTTAAGCAATAAACAAGTGTAAATACATTAAAAAAAAATAAATTTAATACATACATAAATACATAAATAATAATATTTTGAGCGATGACCAGTGTCTATGACATAGAATAAATAATTAAATAAATACCAAATTCAGTAAGCAGCGCACAAATAAATAAATGCTAATGCTATAGACAGTGTGACTATGACAAAAGTAAATGAATAAAAAATAAACATTTTGAGCCATGAGCAGTGTCTATTTGTCACGGTCCTGCCAGACTTTGGTTGGATGACTGCTACCCGTGAACCCGCTGAGTATCTGTTTCTGTTTATCTTGTGCTCTGGGTCTACTGGCAGGCAAGTATTTTCTGTGGTGTTTACTCTCTTGTCTCCTCGTTAGCCTTAGCTTTCCCCCCGTTAGCTTGCTCCTCACTGGGTTCTGTGGGCCCGTACCCCATGTCCCTCCTGAGTATCTGGTTAGGAACGACCACTTCCGGTATGTTGTTTGCACTACATGTTCCCTACCTAGTAAGTCAGTGTCTGTGTAGAACACCCCCACGACTTATTATTGCTTTCAGCTGTGTCTCGATTTTTGCCTTGAGTTTGGGATTGGTGCAAGCACTCGTTTATTGAGTTGTGTGGCCTTATTTGTCAGTTTAACCCGCAGTGTCCTCGGTGGTCTGTAATCCTCATCCCATAGGTTGTTGAGTATGTTTTTATTTTGTTTGTGTGGTGCCCTGGCCTGGCTTTTGCTTTTCCCCTTGGACGCTTTGATCCTGTTTGTCTTTGGATATTGGCTTTGTGTTTTGTTTTGCCCTTTTGTTCACACATCCTCTTTAGTTTCTCCTCTGGCTCGTGACTCCCAGTAAACTTCCTCCTGGTCAGACTGCTGTGCAATTACGGAGTCTGGATCATCTCAGTTCGCCTTCTGAGTCTTAGAGCGTAAGGACCTCGCTTTCAGGTTACTCACAGAGGTTTTCCCCCAGACCTGCTGCATGTACAACTGGGGAGCATGGGCCTCGACTTTCAGTTATTACTTTGTTCCTGTTTTTGTGTGTCTTCTTCCCCTGCATTTTTGCCCTCGTTTTTGCCACCTCTGTGTTCTGCTTTCCAACAATAAACTCTCTTTAAGTTCTGCCTGCAACAGTGTCCCTTACCCTCCTTTCCACTACATATGACTGCAATTCATGACACTTTAACAAATATTACTTTTAAGCCATGAAATGTGTCTATAATAAAAAATAAATAACTTAACTAATAAACTTGAACTGATTCAAACATGCATCTCTGCCTGTTTTGGGGAGCATCTAACTAAAATAACTATTAAAATTAAATTCGCTGTTAAAAATATTTCTTTTAAGATAATATATAAGCTATACGCTATATTCTGTTGGCATGACTGAGAGCCTAATAATCTTGTTGAAAAAGAGTTTTATGACCAGAAACATCTCATTAGCGGTGTGGGAGGGGAATCCTGGGTAATGGCACCGACTGTCACTAACGACAACACTTGAGGCTTAATGAGGTGATAAACGCTGCATTTGGCTCTGAGTGACAGCACATACAAAGTCCTATGTAGATGTAGCAACAGTGAGACTTGACTCATTTTTTACATTCACAATTCATAATGCAACAGTCTCTACTTTCATCGTTGTTAGAGAACAGCTAAGTCTTGGAGAAAGCTACTTTTTACCCCAGGTAGCTTCCTTAAACGACAAGCTACTTGCAAGTTTAAAAGTGTCTAACCCACACTCATCTTGTTTCACACATAGTAGTTACTACACCATGTTGTTGATAAAAGTAGCTCAACTAGCTAGTTGGCCAAGATGGACTCCCTGGCCATCCGACTTTTTATCTCACAGCTACCAAGAAGACACTGTGCCAATCAGAAACAACCCTTAAAGTTTCCCCTTTTGTAACAATGTGACGTTTTGCCAATCTACATCACAATTTGTTACAAAGCAGTTAGTTACTCTTAAAGCTATGTTTTAAAAGTAGCTTTGTTACTGATAAGCTGCCAAAAAGTAGTTATGAGGGTGTTGGTGGCCCAGTGGTAGGCCATCATTTTGGAATAGAGGCTGGGTCGAATCTGACCTCTGCTATCAACATTGGGTACCTGAGCAAGACCCTTAACCCTCAATTGCTCTAAGGGGAACTGTCCATGAAATTAGGAAATGTAAGTCGCTCTGGATAAGAGCATCTGCAAAATGCTGTAAATGTAAATTTAGTTAAGCTGTTAGCTTACTTAAGCTAGTAACTTTAGTAATAACTCATAATTACTAACTCTTCAAAGCTGGCTACTTTCCAAGTGACAAGCTACATATGACTAAAAGAATCTGAGCTACAGCTAAGCTGCTGTTTTGATATAGTAGTTAGCTACACTACAAGCTTAAGCAGAGACAGTGAAGCTAACTACATTTTAAGTCAAAATCTTGGCTAAGATGGTTCCATCATCGACTCCATCTCGCAGCTATCAAGACCACACTGTGCCTATCAGATGCCACTTCTGCCAATTCAACATCCAATCAGAAACAACTGTTAAAGTTTTTTTCCCCTTTTGTAACAATGTAACATTTAGCGTCACTACATAGCTAGTAGATAGATAGATAGATAGATAGATAGATAGATAACCCTTATTAGTCCCACCAGTGGGAAATTTGCATTGCTACGGCAGAAAGTGGACAGTACAAAGGTAAGAGCAACAGAAAGTGACAAAACAGTAGATACAAAAACAGCTCATATAAAAGTATATGTATAGACATCTGTACAATCTGTCTATGCTAATGTATGTTTCTACGTAAACCTATAATGTATGTGCATACCAGTAAGTAGTTACTTAAAGCTGCAGTGTTTTGGGTAGCTTTTGTTACTATCATGTCTCCCTAGGACAGTTATTCCGTGGTCACCAGAGGCCGCCAAAGGAGACTATATTAGTGAATGTGAGGAGACTCGGGGAGTCAACAAGGCGATTTATGATTTACCCGCCAAAAGTCCGTCTGATTTAAACTTAGACTAATCTTACAGTCAACACTTGGAAATCCCACGTGTGCAGTGAGCCGCACTAAAACACTCGGTCTGTCTGTTATGCATCAATCCAGGTTCATGTTGATATGCAGCTGGCACTAAAGTCTCTCTCTTATACAATGAAATCCTTCAAATGCAGCATCAGAATGAGGTTTATTGCTTAATACGTGGTCACATACAAAGAATTTGCTTTGGTGGTTTTGCACTAAAATATTAAATGCTGTCTACATTTTGCGTTTTTTTTAAATCTCCAAAAATGTTAAATATGATCTACAATTTTAAGAATTGATTTTTTTAATATAATATGTTGTTGTTATTATTATTATTATTATTATTATTATTATTATTATTATTATTATTATTATACTATTGTATGTAAAACTTAATAAATTGCTAACTACTTTCCTTCTTCTCCAGGATTTTACCTTGTGCTTTCTGTCATTGTCGGGATTTTAAGCAATAAACAAGTAAATACATTAAAAAAAATAATTTAATACATACATAAATACATAAATAATAATATTTTGAGCGATGACCAGTGTCTATGACATGAATAAATAATTAAATAAATAATTAAATTAGTAAGTAAAAGTACAAATAAATAAATAAAAAGTTAATGCTATAGACAGTGTGACTATGACAAAAGTAAATGAATAAAAAATAAACATTTTAAGCCATGAGCAGTGTCTATTTGTCACGGTCCTGCCAGACTTTGGCTGGACACTGCCACCCGTGAACCCGGCTGAGTATCTGTTTGTTTATCTTGTGCTCTGGGTTCACTGTTGGTGTTATTTCTGTGGTGTTTACTCCTCTTGTCTCCTCGGTTAGCCTTAGCTTTCCCCGTTAGCTTGCTCCTCACTTCCGGGTTCTGTGTCTGCACTTCATGTCCTCCTGAGTATCTGGTTAGAACGCACTCACTTCCGGGTATGTTGTTTGCACTACATGTTCCCTACCTAGTAAGTCAGTGTCTGTGTAGAACACCCCCGCACTTATTATTGCTTTCAGCTGTGTCTCATTTTGCCTTGAGTTTGGGATTGGTGCAAGCACTCGTTTATTGAGTTGTGTGGCCTTATTTAAGTCAGTTTAACCCGTGTGTCCCCGGGTCTGTATCCCTCATCCTATATGTGGTTGTTGGAGTATGTTTTGGCTTTGTTTGTGTGGTGCCCTGGCTCAGCTTTGCTTTTCCCCCTTTGGACGTTTGGATCCTGTTTTGTTCTGGATATTGGCTTTGTGTTTTGTTTTGCCCTTTTTGTTCACACATCCCTCTTTTGTTTCTCCTCTGGCTCGTGACTCCCAGTAAACTTCCTCCTGGTCAGACTGCTGTGCAATTACGGAGTCTGGATCATCTCAGTTCGCCTTCTGAGTCTTAGAGCGTAAGGACCTCGCTCTTTCAGGTTACTCACAGAGGTTTTTCCCCCATACCTGCTGCATACAACTGGGAGCATGGGCCTCGACTTTCAGTTATTACTTTGTTCCTGTTTTTGTGTGTCTTCTTCCCCTGCATTTTTGCCCTCGTTTTTGCCACCTCTGTGTTCCCCCTGCTTTCCAACAATAAACTCTTTAAGTTCTGCCTGCAACAGTGTCCTCACCTCCTTTCCACTATGACTGCACCATGACACTTTAAATAAATATTACTTTAAGCCATGAAATGTGTCTATAATAAAAAATAAATAACTTAACTAATAAACTTGAACTGATTCAAACATGCATCTCTGCCTGTTTTGGGGAGCATCTAACTAAAATAACTATTAAAATTAAATTCGCTGTTAAAAATATTTCTTTTAAGATAATATATAAGCTATACGTTATATTCTGTTATTGGCATGACTGGAGCTTCTAACACACCTTGTTGAAAGAGTTTATGACCAGAAACATCTCATTAGCGGTGTGGGAGGGGAATCCTGGGTAATGGCACCGACTGTCACTAACGACAACACTTGAGGCTTAATGAGGTGATAAACGCTGCATTTGGCTCTGAGTGACAGCACATACAAAGTCCTATGTAGATGTAGCAACAGTGAGACTTGACTCATTTTTTACATTCACAATTCATAATGCAACAGTCTCTACTTTAATGTTGTTAAAGAGAACAGCGAAGTCTTGGAGAAGCTACTTTTAATTTGTAGCTTTTCAAACGACAAGCTACTTGCGTTTAAAAGTGTCTAACCTACACTACACGCTCCTGTTTTAATATAGTAGTTACTACACTACAAGCTACAGATAAAAAGTAGCTAACTAGCTAGTTGGCCAAGATGGACTCCGTCATCCGACTTTATCTCACAGCTACCAAGAAGACACTGTGCCAATCAGAAACAACCCTTAAAGTTTCCCCTTTTGTAACAATGTGACGTTTTGCCAATCTACATCACAATTTGTTACAAAGCAGTTAGTTACTCTTAAAGCTATAGTGTTTTAAAAGTAGCTTTGTTACTAATAAGCTGCTAAAAAAGTAGTTATGAGGGTGTTGGTGGCCTAGTGGTAGGCCACTCGCCTTTGGACAGAGGTCGAATCTGACCTCTGGCGTTATCAACATTGGGTACCTGAGCAAGACCCTTAACCCTCAATTGCTCTAAGGGGAACTGTCCATGAAATTAGGAAATGTAAGTCGCTCTGGATAAGAGCATCTGCAAAATGCTGTAAATGTAAATTTAGTTAAGCTATTAGCTTACTTAAGTTAGTAACTTTAGTAATAACTCATAATTACTAACTCTTCAAAGCTGGCTACTTTCCAAGTGACAAGCTACATATGACTAAAAGAATCTGAGCTACAGCTAAGCTGCTGTTTTGATATAGTAGTTAGCTACACTACAAGCTACAGAGATAAAGTAGCTAACTACATTTTAAGTCAAAATTCTTATTCCACCTTGGCCAAGATGGACTCCATCATCGACTCCATCTCGCAACTACCAAGACCACACTGTGCCTATCAGATGCCACTTCTGCCAATTCAACATCCAATCAGAAACAACTGTTAAAGTTTTTTTCCCCTTTTGTAACAATGTAACATTTAGCGTCACTACATAGCTAGTAGATAGATAGATAGATAGATAGATAGATAGATAACCTTTATTAGTCCCACCAGTGGGAAATTTGCATTGCTACGGCAGAAAGTGGACAGTACAAAGGTAAGAGCAACAGAAAGTGACAAAACAGTAGATACAAAAACAGCTCATATAAAAGTATATGTATAGACATCTGTACAATCTGTCTATGCTAATGTATGTTTCTACGTAAACCTATAATGTATGTGCATAAATTGCAAGTAGTTACTTTTAAAGCTGCAGTGTTTTAAAAGTAGCTTTGTTACTGATTGTCATGTCTCCCCTAGGACAGTTGGCTCCGGTGGCCACCAGAGGCCGCCAAAGAGACTACAAATACTGTTTCCCCCAGGTTCCTGGTTCACATGTGTTTTGAGTTTGTCTCATTAGCCATCTTGATTCTGTTCCTTCCCCTTAGTTAAGTTCCTGGTTGTTCATTGGTTGTCCCTTGATTGTCTTGTTTAGTTTCCTGAGTTAGGCCCCTATATAAGTTCTGTCCATTGTTCTTGTCTTTGTCTGTGCACCCTCACAATACCTATGTGTCCACAGAGACCACACTTGAGCCCTGAGACTCTGCCCATGCCCCAGTCTGCTATCTGCTTGGAGTCCTGGTGAAGTCTGTCTTTGTCTTGTGCTCTGTGTTAGTGTCTGGTAGTGTTGTAGCATAGTTAGCTTTAGTCGTAGCCACTCCCTATTAACCCTTACCCTTTAGCATTAGCATTAGCATAGTTAGCTTTAGCCGCAGCCACGCCCAATTAACCCTTACCCTTTAGCATAGCCGTTAGCATTAGCCGTTAGCAAAGCATCCGTGTTAGAAGAAGCATTAGCCATAGCGAGTAGTGGTAGCCGTTAGCATAGGGCTAGGTTAGTTTAGGTGGTGTTCCCCTTATCTGTTCCTGTCCTTATCTTGTCCTAGTTCTGGTTCCGGTCCCCATGGTTGTTCCTGTTTCTGGTCCCTGCCCGGTTCCTGTTCGTGACACTGATAAGCTACTGAAAAAAGTAGTTAGCCAGTGGCTTACTTAAGTTAGTAGCTTTAGCAATTACTTGTAGTTACTAACTCTTCAATACTGGATAGTTTTTACAGATAGTTTTTTTTAACGACAATCTACTTACGGTAAAAAGAATCTAAGCTACAGCTTAGATATGATATACAGTAGCTTTGATATAGTAGTTAGCTACACTACAAGTTACAGAAATAAAGTAGCTAACTACATTTTAAGCTATTTCACAGTCAAAATTCCTGCTTCCGCCTTGGCCAAGATGGACTCCATTATCTGACTCCATCTCACATGGTAGCCTATCATATGCCACTTCTGTCAATGATACATCCCTGTTTGTGAAAATGTTAAATGTAGCTACTGAAAAAGCACTTAAGTTCGTAGCAATCCTACTTGTAGCGAGCTACTTCTTATCACATGGTACTTACGATTAAAAGTATCAAAGCTCCACTACAAGCTGCTGTTTAATATAGTAGTTAGCTACTCTACAAGCTACAGAGAAATTACCATGTTATATATAAAAGCAACACAATAACATCAGCAAATGCAGAGTAACAGTCTTCACGAATCTAGACACTGAGGTACAGCTCCATTATTCTGGTTAAATCTATTGGTTTACTTGGTGAAATTAATTCTGATCTTCTCAGGAGCGGCTTCCGGGTCATTAGTGAACTCTGCAATGTGATTTTGGTGATTAACTTTATCGTCTTTCACACTTTCCTTTTTTATCTCCATGACATTTAGCTGACATTTGACATTTCTCTTTTACCCAGAGAGATTTAGACTTACAAGATGAACTGCTTCCCTGAGGCAACTGGAGGTTAAGTGTGTGCCTGAGGTTAGAACACAACCAAGACTCAACTCATGACCTGTTAGTTTGTTGCAAAGTTTTTCACCATTAGCTACTGCCAAGCTGTTTTCGCAGCTTTAGTAAATACAAATCGCAAGTCTAAATGTCTACAACATTGCTTTAGATTGCAGTTAATTTTGGCAGCTACCTTAAATCTTGTCTTATCAGACATTTCTATACTTCATAGCTTTAGTGAAAAGTTTTACATTTTAGTTAACTTATAGTCTACTGAAGTCAATAAATTTAACACATTAAGCCTGCCAACATCAGCCTAGCGGAAGTCTTTAAAGGAAAATGTTTATTAGTTTTAGTCACGTTTTAGTCATTTCTAGCTTTCACGATTTTAGTTTCTTGAAGCCACAGGGACGAGATGAGAGCACACCATACTTTCTTGTAAGCATGCAATATTTTGGCATGTGCAGACCATAATCAGGAGTTATTTTTATCCTGATCTCGATGTAATTTCTCGATTGAGAAATTTTTCCTTGTGATTTCAAGTTAATGAAAGTCACTTTCTCGAGCGCGATTTTCCTCATGATGTTGAGATTACAAAAGCCTTGAGATCATGAGAAAATTTAAGTGTCATCTCGTCATAATGCGGTTGTTTTCACAATGTATATAACAACGCTGACGTGTTCTCTAGCAGCTACACTATTGTCATTTTGCTTAAATGTTTCTAAAGAAAAATTCTTAACAATAATAAGATGATGATGAGTTTTGGGCCAAAAACAAAACCCAACATATTCTAAACCTGCTTTTATTTTTTAGTTTGTCCATATTTCATTTAGTTGGAAAACGACCCAAGTTAGGCTGGCGGTTTTTAGTGCGTTTGGACTTTTAAAATGTGTCCTTTGTTAAACGTAGAGGCCAAATCTCAGTGCAGCCAAAAATCAGAAACAGAGGATTATCTGAGCTGTTCTAGGTGATTCATTTGCTATTAGGAGCCATTAGGATTGCTCACAGTGGGCCGGCCCAGCCTTTAAACATGATTTTAATGTCTTTAATATCCATATAAGAACTTCTGGGGAGGTTTGAAGGTTTTATAATCACGAGATGTACCACTTTAAACACTTGTTAGAATTCGGTGTATTAACCTTTAAGCGGTTTTCTACATTATGTTTTTGTGCAATAAACGATTGCAAGTTTTTAGAGATGGCACCGATCCAATATGTGGATGGGATATCAATCTGATAACGACTCAAATAGCTGGATCGGGTATTTGGGCCGAACTGTAAATGCATGCACACTGAATTGGTTCTGCATGGGTGTTACTGCGGTAAAGCTGGTTTATTGTACGACATTCACACTAATTCCTACATATTGATATGAGAACGAGCAGAACAAGCAGCGCAACACACTACAACCCCAAAAGCACATCACACCATTATACTGTTTAATTTCCTTAGCAACACCACCCCTCACTCACAATCTCTGTGTTCCTGATGGTTTTAGCGCCGCAGGATTAGGGACCGTCACTAAATTACACAACTGTGTTTGAAGGAATCATTTTAGAAATTTTAATTATGAATAATTTAGCATATACATATGGGTGTGTAAATATTACATTATTTTAGTTAATAAAACAAGATTTAACTCAAGAATTTCCTTAAGCAGAACAGTATTCAGACATTTTGAAGGCATTATTTTCTGTTTTCTGTTTGAAAACGACTCGTATCGGATTTGTATCACATCGGCAAAATTTACAATATCAGTATCATATCGGACTTTAAGTGGTATCGTTGAGTATTTTGCATTATAATTAACTAGAATGTCTCTGCTTGTAAATATAGTCGCCCAATCTTTGGGGCAGTTGGTAGCGTAACGGTGGAGGGTGTTCGCCCCATGTTTGGAAGGTCGCTAGTTCAAATCCCAGACTGGTAACGGTACCACTGAGGTACTCATGAGCAAGGTACTGTCCCCAAGCACTCCTCTCCAGGCGCTGCCCATGTCAGCTACCCACTGTTCCTTCACAGATTGGTCAAACGCAGAGGTCACATTTGGTTGTGATGCACTCTGTGCTGTGCTGTGTTCACAATGACAAATAATCACTCACTTAAAATGTTTGTGCAGATCTTTCCAGCAGGACATTACGGTAAGCAGGTTATACACTCTTTAAACTAAAGAGCAAATGTTTAAAAAAGGGCTGTGTGTGTGACGTCCGAAATAGCATGTCGAGGTTTTGTAGTTGCATATTAAAAGCTCCTCATCCATCCTGCTTTTATGTGCTCTGTACATATGTATTGTCATAAAAAGTGAAGACGCTTTGGAGAGGTTTTGACACACCTTTTATGCAATGCGGTGATGCAATCTCACTCAGTAATTCATCACGCCAAGCCCTTTTTCCCCCCTGACCTTTACAAATACAGGAACGTGACCACATGCACATCGCACAACTCTCACACACAAAAATAAAGGTGTGTGTTCATGTGTGTGGGTTTATGTTTTGCAGATAAAATGTTTTTAGATATATCACATGCGGTAGTATCTGCAGAAAACAAGGCGTGGAACGGAACTGCGGGTCAAGGTTGAGTTTATTTGTTTGGTGAACGTTTGCTGGTGCTGCTGCTCCTCGTCTGCAGTGTCCCAATAAAAGAAACATGGCTTTATTTATGTGTGTAAATGAACTTAATAGCGTAGATTGAAGATGTTTATGATTGTACAGCCACTATAAATGTAGTACAGGACTAACCAGAGAGCAGAAAAGAGAAAGTTTGGGTTGTACATATATAAATGTTGTTTTTTATCAAACATATTTTAAAATAAATTTTCTGTATACTATGGATTTAGTTTCTTGCAATGTTTAAAGATGTTTATACGTATTTTTTACTTCATCTGTTTGGTTTCTATTTTAATTTCCACATTCCTATGTTTCTACATTATGTTTCTACATAATATTTCTTTAACTTAATGTGTTTGGTACATGTATATTTATATATACATTTATAATATAAGAAAAGCATCGTTAGGGGTCCAAGCACAAAGTGCAGTCGTCACAGTTAAAACTTGTTTGCTAAAATGTAAGCACTTTAAAAGTAGTGGCTTGTTTAAGTTTATTTATTGAATGAATGTATTATTATAATGCATGTATTATATATCAAATTAAATGTAAAATAAAATTTAGTATTTAGCAGTTTATATTTAGGGGCGGCACGGTGGTGCAGTGGGAAGCGCTGCAGCTTCACAGTGAGAAGGTCCTGGATTCAATCCCCGGGTTCAGCCGTAGGGCCTTTCTGTGTGGAGTTTGCATGCTCTCCCCGTGTTCACGTGGGTTTTCTCCGGGTGCTCTGGTTTCCTCCCACAGTCCAAAGGCATGCAATATAGGTTAATTGGTGACTCTAAATTGTCCCTGTGTGCCCTGTGGTGTGTTGGCGCCTGTCCAGGGTTGGTCCCTGCCATGCGCCTGTAAGTTCCCAGGATAGGATCCGGTCGGTTCGGATAATGAATGAATGAATGAGTTCATGTTTATAAAAGTTTAATTTTTCTATTAAGACATTGTCTTAGGGCTGCATTTCCTGGACTGAGGGAAAATAACAAATCTTACTCCAATTTGAGTTTTAATTCTACATTTGATTCAGTGTGATTTTTATGTTGATCTGTCACAGTCAAATGCCAGTCAAAACAGCAATCTGGAAACAAATTCAGCTATTTATTGAATCGTGAATCGATTTTGAATCAAATTGTGAGCCCAAGAATCAGAATCGAATTGTGAGATTTTCTGAATCCCCAACCCTTGTGTTCTGGTGTAAATTCCATTGTATTGGTAAACATTTGGGCCACACAAATTCCAGATCAGAGCCCAAAAGCAGAATATTAGTTTGATATTCAGGAGATGCTGATACGCCTTTACTGCTACGCTTCATCACCAGCATCAACGACACGTGACTCATTTCCAGTCCATTCACTGCTGCTAATGTCAAGTACAGGCATGTTTATTAATTTCACGACCGATGTAATTATCATGATTTTACCCACGACTGGATGAATGACACTTTTTTTAAAATCAAGGCGTTGAGACACGAGTGCACTCTCTTTTATGAAATATTAAGTGCTGCACTTAAAAGCAAAATAAAACACAAAACCAAACAGCATTTCACACAAATGTGGGTCAGTTTTGCAGGCCTCATTTCTAGTATAAAATAATGTATTTGGTTTCCAGTTTCAACAGGTTCTTAATGTCCTGCAGAATACTGTAATACCTAAAACGTTAACATCAATGGACATTATTCAACAATACTTTCTTATAATATTATATTATCTTATATTATTATGTTACTGTAAGAATATGCCATACAATTTGCATAAAAGTGTTTTTCACAAATTCATAGATTCTGTTCGTAGCTTCTCAAATTAAAAAAAAAACATTTGGGAACTGGGATGTGACAAGACACAGCTCACGAGACGAGACAATACACAGGATTTGGTTCATAAGAATGAGATGAGATTTTATTGCTATTAAAAAAAACACGATAAAACATGAGTGGAATATGGTCTTTTATTTGACTGAAAGACATCAAAAGCCAACAGTATACAAATGTATTTAGTGGATGAAGTGACTGGACTCTCTCTTGTATGATTCCTCCTGCATCTCTTCACACCATTACTGTGCATCAGCTTCTAACTTGTAATTGAAGTGTAAATCCTCTCATTAAATCTTCAGATTGTACTTTATAAACTCAACATCTTCATTAAAACACGTACGAGGCGTAATCCCTGCGACATCAACAACATCAACACGTACAATTAGACTGAAATAATCCCACCCAAAATCTTCAAATCACCCACAATTCGTCGTCTTCTTGCTGCTTTTACTGTCGTATTGGAAACACGTGTGTTGCTACTCGCTATATGAACCTGGAACCATATTAGACAACTGATTGGAGACCAAATCAGCCAGTCAGCTTTCTCCAAGCCTGTGATTGGCTGGGTTGCTGCCACATTTATAACACAAACGTTATAGCAAGCTTACAGACCCCATATTTCGCTTGATAATTAATGCCATATTATTTCGCTAGACAGCTTTTCATCGCGACATCAAATATCGTCACATTTTATATGTAGTGAGATCTTGTGGCACAAGATATCATCACACCTCTACTGGTGAATGCCAGAAACTTTGTGAAAATTGGTTTTTAAGATCAGGTTTTACTTATGAAACGTTAGAGCCCAAACCAACAGGTTTTTAACGGTTCAAAAAAGTAGTTTGCCGCAAGTTTTAACGTTAAAGTCTCAGTTTATGTGTCCTAAAAGTCCATTTTTAGAATTAAACCCAAGGTCATTCATTATCTGGACTTCTCTTTATTATTTATTCCATTTCCATAATCCCTGAGAGCAACTTCGGGTTAAGGGTCTTGCTCAGGGACTCCATGATCGTAGTGCTGGAGGTAGGATTCAAACCCACATCCTCTTGGTCTGGAGGCGAGTATTCTAACCACTAGACCATTGGGGTTGTAGGGCGTGGAGCCTATCCCAGGACTTCGGATGTGAGGCGGGCACCAACACACTGCAGGGCACTCACATTCACACAAAACAATTTCATATCTTATGGTGCCATTTTAGAGTATTCAGTCAACCTAAACTGCACACCTAGAAAAGGTGCACCTAGAAAAAACCCACACTGGGAGAACACACAAACAGAAAGACCCCACTCTTGACCCAGGGATCGGACCCAGAATGCTCTTGCTGTGAGGCGACAGCGCTAACCTCTTTAACCTCTAACCGCTTTGCCGTATTTAAGTCACTTGAGCTCATATGACTCTCAGGTGTTGTTTATTCCCAACAAAGGTCAAGCAAAATGTGATGTAACTAAAGTTGACAAGAATTATGGCTTCACCTCTCTCTCGCCTGCTCTTCACATTTCTCTCACGAATAAAATTCTGGTCAGAGGTAACGAACAGGTGTCTAGTCCTCAACAACAACAACGACAATGAAGTTCTCATCGTGGACAAAAGCCTCTGTGTAAATGAGGACTGGAAAAATTAAAGAATAAAAACTCAAATAAGGTTTGACTAAATGACATTATACACCTGATGGAACCTGACTCTCAAATTTGGCAAAATCTAATGTGTCAACGCTGAGCATATTAAAATAAATATATAAAGACACACAATGCATCAACGCCTGGTTTGTTTTCTGAAAGTTGTCTAATCAGCAACCCTCTCCATTGGGAAGAGCGTGATGAAGGGATTTGCACCAGGGGAATGAAAGTGATCTTCGTGGAGAGGAGGACTGTTGTTATTATTCACAGTGAGTACAGAGTAGTTTTGTTGAAGTTCAGCCAAATTGTCTGGAGACAATGCAGCTTTACTGTCAGATCTGATGGGATTTTTGATCAAGACAGAGTGAAGAATATATGAAGTACAAAAAAAATCAAATATATACTTAAAATTTAAAAATGAATCTTAATCCAGTTCAAAGGAAAAAACAAAACTAACAAATTATTTTTAAAAAGGCAGAAATAAGATTATAATAAATTAATATACTAAATATTACAAGCCATCTATTCAAAGTAATAAAATGTTTTCAATATATAAATAATATAGATATATACCTAAAAATTTGAAAAGAAATAAAACTTCATTATTTTTAAAAGGCGGAAATAGGGATACAAAAAATTAAAAATACTCAATATTATATGTTCATCTACATGAACAAACAACATTTTTCAAATATATACAGAAAACAGATATTTAAATAAAAATTAAAAAATAAATTTGAAACCATTTAATAATGTATAAAAAATTTAAACAAATTAAAATTGATTTTTAAGAAGGGGTAACTAGGGATATAATAATACGTAATAGTCATCTACATAAAGAATTTCTTTATGTAGAAATAAGAAAGAAATGTATTAGAATTAACAAAAAAATTAACATAAAATGTTTTAACAAAAGAACAAAAAATAAAAAAAATTATATGCATACAACCAATTAAAATATTAATATATTATATATGATGAGAATCGAGAAATAAAAAAATAAATATATACAGAAAATGTACAAATAATTGAAAAAGAAATGTTAACAAAAAATAAAACTAACTTAAATAATTTTAAAAAGGGGAAAATATGGATACCATACTTAAAAATACTAATTAAAAGCCACCTACACAAAGAAAAAAACATCTTTTCAAATATATGCATAAAATAGAAAGAAATTTAACCCCAATTAAAAGTGAGAAATAAAACTTTTTTAAAAAGGGGGAAATAGGGATACAATAAATAATAAATCCATCTACATAAATATCATTGTGTATGTCATATTGTATATTTTGTATTGTTAATTGTGTGTTGTATTGTCTCGTTTATATATTGTTCACTGTTACGTGCCCCTTGTGCTCACTTTGTATTGCATTTTGTCTTGTATGTTGTATCTTATATTTTGCATTCTGATTAATATAACTAAAAACGACTGGTGTGTCCAACTCGATTCTGAAAAATGATTTAAGACTGATAAATTGCATCAATGTAGATGTAAATATAAGTGAGCCGACCATCATAGACGTAATTGCAGAAGTAACTCATCCCACCAACTTCATTTAGGACGTCATACATTGACACAAATGATTTTACTTCCCCAAACTGTTGGAACCGGTATGAAATACGGCCTGACGTTCATTATTATTTACTGCTGAGTTATAATGACCTCATTCTGAAATCTTGCTCAGGTTGTTAAAGTGATAAATCACCACTGTCGATGGTTTTAAACCAGCAGATTAAAGGAGGTGTCGTGGATCATCACATGTTGCACGTTGAGCGTGAGTTGGTGTTGCCTGCTCTTTTGCTCGTTGGACCGTAACATTGGAAAACCCTATTAAGGACTGGAGGAGACAAGACGGGCGTACACCAGGCCGTAAAACACTCCATGTGAGGATTCAAAGTTGGCATGAGAAAATTTTTCTCACAACATGGAAGAAACTGATTGTAAACACAGTTAAAGTTGAATTCTAGCCTAATAAAGACGTTTACAAGATGTACAAACAAATATACCAGCAATTTACGGCTTCAATACTACACAAGATGATGTAAGTGCTAAACAAGCACTAACACTGACCCCTCGTCTTTTCTCCCACCCCATCATGTACCTGACATACTTCACTTTTTGACCCAAAACCCAAACCACTTTTTTGTTTCTGCACAGCATACGTTGAAAACATTTTCACTTACCTCGTAGTGAGATTCTCCTGTGTTCCTAATCTCTTCTTCATGTTGCTCCATCTTCTTCTTCTTTTTGGCAAAATATGCCAGCAACCTCACCTAACAAAGAGTTATAATTCATCATTAACCCTCTTCTGTTTTAGTGTAATAATACCGTCCTGATCCTCCGTTTGGCGCATACTATACAAACAAGCTTTTCATTAAGTCTAAAAGTTACCATTTGCTTAGTACGCAAAGAATACATTATACGGCTTTATATTCAGACAACGACAGATGAAGTACAGTTGAGTATGTATCTACTCATATATTGTTACTACACAGAATTGTTTTAGTAAAGGATTTTTTCTATGTATTTGAATGCAGTGTCATTAAAGTTGCTGTAAATGTAATGCTCAGGAGTCCCAATACTTTTGTGAAATACTATATACAAGAGCAGAAGACAAAAAACTCAATTTTGAAACCGTCTGACCACTGAGTCTCAATGCATTTAATCCTTATTTTTCAGCTTGGAAAAAGAAATATTTTTATTCTTTCCATTCACAAGTGAGAGTTGTTAAAGTGTGCTTACACCTGCAGCTTGTTTTACTTCAATTTTATGCCATGTTTTGGTCATGTGACCGACACGCCAGGCTTGTTGTTGCAGAGATGAAGCTTGAATTTATCTTTATTAACGACCTTGATAGATAGCCAAACACAGGTATGTTGTAAAAACATCAGAATGCTGATAACACTGTCCACAAACCTGGAGTAATCAATATATTGGGCAGAAATCAATCAGATTTTGCATACAGCATTTAAAGCACTCCCCTCCTGTTAAATCTGATAAACATGTGTGGTTGATGTTTTACATTAACCTTCATAATACATTATATCTAAACCTGGTTATTAACTGACGAGATTGACCAGAACCGGCCAACTCTTACATAAGTTGAGGCTTCAAAACATATTTGAGTCCATTTTTCAAACTTTTTATGTTTCAATTGTTTACTATATTTCAAACAAATTGAAATATGCAACTTGCTTATTAATATCTAAATAGTTCAAGCACAAAAAGATTGTGTTAATCTTAATAAATCATCTGTTTGTCTTCTGTCCCTAAAGAAGACACAGGAGCTCCTCAGGGTTCCGTCTTCGGATCCCTTCTCTATTCTTAATACACTGGTTTCCTTGGGAGGGTAAAAGAGTTCTCCTACCACTATTACGCAGATGACACTCAAGTTATTTTCTCTTTTCCACCTGAGGACCAGCAGACTATAGCTGCACACGGTTTCTCCTACCACTGTTATGCAGATGGCACCCAACTCATTCTTTCCTTTCCACCAGACGACCAACAGGTCTCAACCCGAATCTCAGACTGCCTAGGTGACATCTCTTCTTGGATAACATATCACCACCTCAAGTTTAATCCTAGTAAGACTGATCAAAGTCAATTCTTCACCAAATCTTGACATTGCCATTTCTTTTATCATGTTATCAAGAAGTCTCGGTGTCACTCTCATAAACTGTCATTCTCTTTGGGGACTTGGAGACATCTTCTTTACAACACCAGGAAGATCAGTCCCTTTCTCACCACTGATGCTACTCAGCTACTCGTCCAGTCTCTGATCATCTCTAAGTTGGATGACTGCGACTTTCTACTGACTTGACTTCCAATGAAGGCAACTAGACCACTTCTCCTGATCCAGAATGCAGCTGTGAGACTCATCTACAACATTTCTAAATTCTCCAAACAACACCAGCACCTAAGGAGCTACACCTCCTTACTTATCAGCACCGATCAAGCAGCGGATTACTTCTCGTCCTCTCATAGCATCAATCACTACTCGTCCACAACCACCGATACTCAAAAGAAGAGGACGACCTGCATCAAGACTCTTGATGCAGTTTTGATGCAGTTTTGGCTCCTCAGTGATGGAACCAACTTCCTCCTGACATCAGAATTGCCGAGTCCCTTACTGTCTTCAAACGTTGTCCAAAGACCCGGCTCTTCAAGGAGCATCTAGGGAACAAACTACACCTCGTACTTATTGTTTGGGGCATTAACCCACTAGCTTGTACTGTTGATGTCTGTGCACTAACTTCTGACTTTTGACCTTACAGGTTGAAGGTCAGTTGTGGACTACAATTTGAAGGCTGGGTGGAGCTGCCATTTATTTAAAAATAAACCTTCTTTATAATTGAAATTTATTCTGTTACAAAGCGATTTTTGGTCAATAGGCCTTTATGGGAATTATAATAATGTGAATATTGTTTTCTCTTTAAGTTAAAAATGATGCTGAAAGAGCATCTTGAAGCCCCTGTGGAAAACTAACAACTGTTTCAGTTGGATTTCTTTGCATAATCATCTATTAAGCCAAAAATTGTTTAAGAAAACAAGAAACACTTAGCCTTTAGTAGAGAAATGCCTCACAGGAGGATGCTGTCCATTAGACCCAGGTAGGAATTAAAACGCACACGCACACAGGCGCACGCACAGGCACACACACACACACAGGTGCACACACACACGCACACCCACAGGCACACACACACACACTGCTGACCAGCACGAGGTGACCAATCAATGCCAAACTCACACTGCTCCCTATAAACATGTCACACTCATTTAAGTACATTAAAGATGCTACAATAAGATGTAACAAACTTTACACAATTCTCTTAGAATTAATTATATAGGCACACAGTTCTATACCTTTATTTTAGATTTCAGCTCTTGGGTCTCTGCACAAAAGCACTTTTATTTTAGCATTCAGTCAAATTCTGCATAGAATTAAACTTCACTGTAAAAAAAATGTTAAATGAAGTTTAATTCAGTAGTAATTACAGGGAGATGGAGTTACCTGCTAGGCATTGCTGCCAGTCGCACCTCCTCCGGTGCCCATGGGTCAGCTGCAGGGTCATCAGCCAGGAACCACCGATCACCAACGTTTCACTTCTTTAATCCTGGAACATCTCCTGGTGGCGGAGTGGCGAAAGGGACGTCTCCCTTTTACCCCCTGCAGCTTATGGGTGTCCCCCGTTGCGGCTGTTGTTTGGGTTAGTTGATCTTTCCCCACCACTTGTTCTTCCTCATCAGCCAGAGCCAGAAGCTCCCCTTCTCAATCTCCTCTGCCAGCTCTTTAGTTGCCTTCTTTAGGTTCCTTCCAGTCACTCCTGTGTCCTTCAGGAGGCGTGTTGCTGAGAGCCCTACGTAACCTCGGCATCTGATTTCCACTGCATAAATGGTCATCCTCCAGGAGCCAGCCATCCGGCAATCAGCAGCCAGCTCTGAGTACTTAGCCTTTTTCCGCTCGTAGGCGGCCTTAATCCCCTCCTCTGCTGGTATTGTGAGCTCAATGAGGAACACAGACTTTGCTTTGGTCGACCATGCTAATTTATTAAATGAAGAAATTTTGATGTAACTTAGTTCAGTTTTAAGACAAAAAATAAGATTTCATCCTTTAAAAACAGTTGACTGCTAAGCATTAGTTCAGACTTTTATAGTCAGGTTTAACTAAGTTAACTTTATTATTGTCAGGTTTCCCCCAGGACAGTAGGCCCCGGCGGCCGCCAGAGGCCGGCAAAGAGACTGTATATAGTGTTTCCCTGGGTTCCTGGTTCACAGCTGTTTCGTGTTTGTCTTGTTAGTGTTCTTAATTTGTCTCGTTGAGTTAGTTCCTCCCCTTAGTTAAGTTCTTGGTTGTTCATTCGTTGTCCCTTGATTGTCTTGTTTAGTTTCATTGTTGGCTCCCCTATATAAGTTCTGTTATGTGATCTGGTCTTTGTCCGTGCACCCTCACAATACTGATGTTTCCCCAGATACCGCATTCAAGCCCTGAGACTCTGCCCCAGTCTGCCGTCTGCTTGGAGTCCTGGTCAAGTTTGTCTTTGTCTTGTGTTCTGTGTTAGGGTCTGTTAGTTTGTTAGTAGATAGGTTAGTAGTTAGCCTTAGCCATTAGCATTAGCCTTTAGCTGAGCATCGTTAGCTTTAGCTGTAGCCACTCCCCGTTGACCCTTGCCCTTTAGCCTTAGCCTTAGCCTTAGCATGAGCATAGTTAGCTTTAGACGTAGCCACTCCCCGTTGACCCTTACCCATTAGTATTAGCATTAGCATAGTTAGCGTTAGCCATTAGAGTATATTTAGAGTTAGGTTAGAGTAGCTTGTGTTTCCCTGATCTGTCCCTGTTCCTGTCTGCCCCTCGTTCTGGTTCTGGTCCCCTCAGTTGTTCCTGTTCCTAGTCCCTGTGCTGATTCCTGGTTCCCCATAGCTTCCGTCCCTGTGCCCGGTCTGGTTCCCGTTCCCTCCTCGTTTGCACAATAAATATGGGAAAAAGAAAACCCTCCTGCGACTTGCGTCTGCTCCTTCCCCGAAACGTGACAATTATAGATTAGGCAAATTGTTACCTTGAGTGCATAAAATATTGATTTAATAAAATAGAAGCCTTTGTGCTGAGTTAACTTAAAATCTTTATTTTCTGTACCATTTGTATTGATTTCCATGTTAAGATTTAAATTTTAATTTATTGTCATGTGAGATTCATAATTATTGTCATCTGTATAATACAATTTTTACTTAAATGCAGTTAACATTACAATAGACATTAAACATCACAATAAAATAAATAAATACAAGTGACATCATAAGTGAAATAAAAATAGCAATATAAAGTGTCTAAATGATAAATATTCCAAATAAAGATTGAGATGAAAACAAGGAACATCTATTAAAACTAATTAAATTGCATAATGTCTAAATAATATTAATTTCTTATACAGTTATAAGGCATTATGCACATTACACTTTACAACATTATATACTTTTGCACATTGTTTTGTTCTATTTTTGTCAATGATCTGGTTAGGATTTGGCAGGAATGCTAACAGTTAGCCGCTGCCCATGTAGCGTGGTGGTTAACCCAAATGCGGATTGGAGCGCGAGTAGGTAGGATGGCCATGCGAGTTGATGTAAGAACTCTCTACACTGAGAGCAAGATTTCTCACAAGAAACTGCGTTCTATAAGACACACACTCAATCAAGGCGATGAACCAAATAACTGGAGTACTCACAGCTGAAGCTGAAATGTATCGGAGTTGGGCCAGGTTGACTCAATGTCTGAGCGATTCGCTGCAAGGAATCGACTCCTTTTATTGTCCCTGAACCACGACCGACCACTTCTGGGTCCTAGTGCCGGTCTCTTTACGCAGTGTGTGTGACAATTTTATTATATACAGCATATTATTTTACAGCATATTAAATTATATACAGTACATAATCGTATAAATAAGGGATGAGACAAAAATAAAGAACGCCTAATAAAACATTAATAAAACTGCAGAATGTCTTATCATTTAGCTTAATAGTGTATACAATTATAAGGAATAATGTACTTTACAACATTTTGCATACTCTTCTGTTCTATTATATTCCATATATTATATTATGGTAAATTATATTATATACTGTACATTATTTTATAAATAAGGAATCAGATTAGAAAATACGAAGGCCTAATGAAACATTTATAAAATTGCAGAATGTCTTATTAACATTAATAGCTTATTCAGTAAAAAGGCATTATGTACAGTACATAACTTACAACATTGTAAAAATATGCATATTGTTCTGCTCTGTTCTATTATATACAGCATATTATATTACAGTATAATAAAGTAAATTATATACTGTACATCATTTCTTATATGAGGAATGAGAGAAAAATAAAGAATGCCTAACAAGTCCTTTATAAAATTACAGAATGTCTTATAATTTAGCTTAAAAATAAGGAATAATGTACTTTACAAAATTTTGCAAACTCTTCTATTATATACAGTATATTATATTACAGCACATTATATTATATACTGTACATAAAATGAATGTTGCAATGTATAAAAATGTACATTATATTATATTATATTATATATTATATTATATTATATTATATTATATTATATTATATTATATTATATTTTCATATTATATAAATGATCCATTATGTCTTTTTACCTACATGGTGACCTACATTATACATCATCGTATAAAAAACCCAAAGGTCTAACTTTAACCAACAAATGGAATACAATGAATTTTCTTTCTGAATGAAAACACATTTCTACATCAACCTCATAACTGCAGGAAAATCTATTACATATGTCCATGAACCTCTTTTTTTTCCAGCATCTTATTTAATACAAGAGATGAAATTTCTGCTATTTTCCTATGAAAGCAAGGTCATCAGTAAAGGTCAGGTTCGTTGATTTGACCATCGAAGTGTTTCTTCTTCTCCTCAAATAAATCATTTCCTGCAGGTCATGAGCAGACCTCCTTTTGTCACACTATGGTTGCAATTTCTGGAACACAGTTTTCCAGGGTTTAAAGATTATTTCAACAGAATTATAGAAAACACTTCAGTGGAAGCAGAATTTCTGCTTTATAGCAGGAAAAACCAGACTAAACACACACCTAATGAAAATGAACTTAAATAAATCATGCTGAATAGATCTGTTATTTACACTGGATAAAATGTAAAAAGGTGCAAAAAACATTCAATTTCCATTCAAAATATTAAATAATGAGATTTTTTTTAATTTTAATTTATTTCAACTAACGCCACTGTCATAGTCCAGTTTAAAATGATTCTTAAAATTAATTAAAATCAATTTTTCAATTTTAATTAACTAAAATAAATGTAATTACTCTTAAATATGTTCTTTTTCAAATGGGTAAACTGCTACCTTGCTGCCTTAAAATTTTGGGGTTAATAAGATAAAATTTATTTTGTATTGAGTTAAAAAAATAAGTTGTTGTCTTCTTCTTTCTTTATCGAATTAAAAATATTTTTAAATTAATTATTAATTGACTTTAGTTTTCAAGTATATTTTAAATTAATATATTTTTTTCTGACACATATGTGAACATCGGTTACATACACAAGAACTTTGAAGCCGAATGTTGATTGAACTCTTGCTGGTTTCTAACTAGAGGACTGTGGAGGTTGACGCTTGATGTTAAAAAATAACAGAATAAAGGCTTTAATGCTGAACGCGAGGGAGAAGTAAGACTTACATTTATCCAGGTCTTATTCCATATGCTTTTTAATATCTAATTAATATGACCCGGCCTTTGATTGAAATAAAATACAACTGAGCTTTTACTGTAAATGACACAAGAAAATATGCACATAAAAGAGAGAAGGAGCGAGACAGCAAATGTGCAATTACTGGAAAATAAAATGAATCTTTCATTATAGCTTTCTTTCAGCTCAAGGTTTGTGCACGAAACAGTTTTATTAACCTAATTCTGGATAATATGTACTTTTAAAAAATAATAATGCTCATCAACTTAAAAATATAGAACCTCACTGCTCTTAGGTTTTAACTTCAATAATAAAAATTGTTTTAAAGTTAGTTAATGTTCTGGTCCAGTTTAAGATCAACTCTAGTCTCTCTCTATCTCTTCCTTCCTTCCTCTCCTGCCTCTCTCCATTGTTCTCTCTCTTTGCCCTTTCATCCTTCTCTATCCTCTCTCTCCTTCTCTTCCTCCTGCATTCTCTTTCTTCTGTGATTTCCCTTTATTAGGAAAAATGAAAGATGTTGATCTTCTTCTTTTCTCCACCTCCTCCCTCTCTCCCTCTCTCTCTCTGTCTCCTCTTTTTTTTTTCCCTCTCCTCCATCCATCTCGCTCTCTCTTCCCTTTTTTCTTTTTTTTCCCTCCGTCTCTCTCTCTTTCCTTGTTTTTCTTTCATCTCAATAGAAAACGAAGATATATCTCTTCCTTTCTTCCTCTCTCTTCCCATACCTTTTTCTTCCCTCCCTTCTCCATTCTCCTTTCTTTCTCTGGAAATTTCACCTCAGAAAAATAGCAGATGATTCTCCTTCCCACTTTCTCTCTCCTTCCCTTTATCTGTCTCCCTTTCTATCTTCTCTCTGTCTCTCTGATCGATCTCACTCTCTCCTTCCTGTTCTTCTCTTTTACTCGCCCCCTTTTCTCCCCCTCATTTGTAAATGAAAGAGGTTGATCTCTCTCTCCCTCTCTTCTGTCCCCCCTTCTGTCTTCATCCTCCTCCTCCATCTTTGATTTCTCTCTCTCCTTTTGTGTCATCCCCTCAACTATACACCAGTGTGTAACTTCTCTCACACTCTGCACTTGTTTTCTGAATGAAAAGCCAATGCAGGAGATGTTATATCTCCGCTGACCGTGAAACAAGGGATGAGTCTGTTAGAAGGAAGAGGGCTGAGGGAGGAGAGAGAGGAGAGAGAAGGTAAAGAGAGGGAGGAGTGAGGAGGAGAGAGGAAGGGGGAAGAGAGGAGAGAGGAAGGTGAAGAGAGGAGGAGCAGAGAGTGAGAGGAGGAAGGTGAAGAGAGTGGGAGGTGAAGAGAGGGAGAGAGGAAGGGTGAAGAGAGGGGAGGAGGAGAGAGGAGAGGAGGAAGGTAAAGAGGAGGGGAGGAGCAGAGAGCAAGAGAGGAAGGTGAAGAGAGTGAGGTGAAGAGAGTGAGAGAGGAAGGTGAAGAGAGTGAGGAGCAGAGAGTGAGAGAGGAAGATGAAGAGAGGGAGGAGGAGAGCGTGTGAGAGGAAGGTGAAGAGAGGGAGGAGCAGGAGAGTGAGAGAGGAAGGTGAAGAGAGGGAGTAGCAGAGGAGGAGAGGAAGGTGAAGAGAGGTGAGAGAAGGTGAAGAGAGGAGGAGAGAGCGTGTGTGAGGAAGGTGATGAGAGGGAGGAGCAGAGAGTGAGAGAGGAAGGTGAAGTGAGGGAGAGAGGGAGGTGAAGAGAGGCAGCTCAGTGAGTCACACATCACATCATCTGAACTCTGCATCAGGACCATCAGAGGAGAGCTGTTTGAGCCAGCACACGGGATACTGCTGTTCCCCAGAGCCGCTTTCTGACAGACCTGCGGTGTAAAGTTATAGTAATTCATTTACACCAAAATTATCTGTTGGAACTAATGAAGTTATATGTTAAGTGTGTATGTGTGCGTGTGTGAAATACGGCACAGTAGGGTGCAGAGAGTAAATATATGATGATGATGATGATGTGTGTGTGTCCATGTGTGTGATGTGTCTTCTTCATCCCCACTCACACACTCTGCAGTTCTTCAAGTTTCAATATGTTGTTTTAACGGAGCCGATACACTGTGTGTGTGTTTGTATTTGTGTTTGTCTTTTTCTCTGTGAGTTCTGTTTCTTGGTGTGTGTTCCCATGTGTGTGTTTGTATGTTTCTGTGTGTTTTCCAGTGTGTGCATAAATGTCTTTGTGTGTTCCAGTGTGTGTGTATATGTTTCTGTGTGTGTATTTCCTATGAGTGTGTGTGTACATGTTTCTGTGTGTGTGTGTGTGTGTCATTCAGTGTGTGTGTGTTTGTGTGTATGTGTGTGTGTGTGTGTATTAATATATGTCTGTTTTTCTTAAAAGCATATTTCAAATAATTTCAGGTTCCTGGAGAACATGTTCAATTTATTTATTATTAATATTAATATTAATATTAATAGTAATATTAATAATACAGCAATACCATCAAGCTCTGCTTCATTTCATAACCACTAAATGGTAAATTTGGACATGTCATAGTAAAAATGCAACATTCTATTCATTACCATGATCTTATTTTGTTGAAAAATCGAAGAACATTTGTGTTTGAGGAAAATCTGAGTATAATTACCAAATTAGTTTTAACCAGTTTCACTGACTGGACAATTTGCACATGAAACCCAGGGATAAAGTCCAGACAAAGATGCTTCGGATTCCTCATATGGTAATAACGCCTTTATTCACCTTTTACCGCTATCCTGCATGGCTGTGGATGGTCGTCCACTCGAGCAGTCAGCAACGTGTTAACCTGCAGCTGTAGAGAAATCCTGGAGTAAGCCTGGGCGAGGGTATTAGTCTCCCAGCCTGATTGAAATGGGTTCCAGGTTTCCCAGCAGCACGTCTGGTGTAACTGATGCCGTGCACCAATCAGACAGCATTCACCTGGTCCAGTTCAGTCAGACTTCCACAATTACACCCGCAGCCACCTACCCATGACATACATGGGGGATACTGTAGAAAGACGCAATAATAATAATAATTTGTAAAAAATCAGATAGACAATAAAAATTAAAATTAAACTAGTATAAGTAGGCAAGAGTATACATATATTTACAATAGGCGTTAGATACATGAGGAACCTGCATTATTGGTGGACCATTAATATATATCACACCAGTGGATATGTATATATATACCACTGTATATATAAACTACATTCTGGTCACTTAATATTGATTGATATTAATATTTTTATAAAAGAGAGGATTTTCAGGAATATGATATTGTCTCATTTCGATTAAAATCTTCAGAATCGAATCAAACTGAAATCGTATCGGAGCAGACTTTGTGATATCTGTTGACCATTGAATCGATTTAATATCATATCATATCAGGAAGAACCTTGTGATTAATTAACAGACATAGCACATGAATGTCAATGAAGGGCACCTAATTTTGAATTATTTAATTTACCCACAAGTGATAGATCAAGGCCAAAAGGTTAATTACATTTGGACAAGCCTGTGCTATCACTTTTCTCATCAATTTGCACATTCTCTTTTTAGTATTTAATTCCAATGACAAAACAATAAGGCTCTGTTACCAGTTAATGCACTTTCCTGATACACAAGGTGAATAAAGGCTGTCCTCTCAGTGGACTGTAAACACAGAATACGTTGTTATTTTTAAATTAAATTTGTCATTGTGAACACAGCACAGCACACAGTGCACCCCAAGCACATGTGAGCCCTGAATTTGACCCATCTGTGACAGAACAACTGGCAGCTTTTTTTTAGCAGTGCCCAGGGAGGAGCAGTGCTTGGGGACAGTACCTTACTCATGAGTACCTCAGTGGTACCTTTACATACCTGGGAATTGAATTGTGACACTCTGATCACAGGGCCAACTCCCAAACCATTACGCTATCAACTGTTTAAGCCAGCATTTATTAGCAGACGAGGTAAGAATTGACATCGTAAAACAGGCACAGTTCACAACCCATAAAGAGTGTCCGCAAAACAAAGAAATCTAAATCAGAGTGCAAGAACAGAGAGTAACCCAAAAACACGAAAGCATGGTCAGAGAAACGTCGCGACTTCCAGTGTCCTGATCTTCAGGGACAGTCTCGCTGGCGTGAAGGGTCTTGCTCAGAAACCCACTGATGGTAGAGCTGGAGGTAGGATGTGAAGCCACAAGCTCTTTACTACAACGAAATGTGACCTCTGTATTTGAGCCATCCGTGAAGGACCAGTATGCAACTAACAAGGGCAGCACTTGGGGAGCAGTGCTTGGGGATGGTACCTTGCTCATGAGTACCACAGTGCTAACTTTACCAGTCCTGGATTTGAAACTGCGACCTTCCGATCACAGGGCAAACACCCTACTGTTGCACCACCAACAAAAGTAAAGTTTTGCTGAATGAGGCCCAGTGTTCTGTTTGTTAATCCATAAGGCAAATAACAGTTTTCTTTTTCCTCTTTAGGTGTCTGCTGCGCTCAATATGAAGTCCGATGCTTATAGAAAGCTATCAGCATTGCAACCCCCCTCTATCTAAAAGGATCTATTTGCGGGATTGTGACGTGCTGATTCCTCATAGTTGACAATGTCCTTCCCCTGCTTTTGTGACCTCGTGTTGAACGGAACAGAGTTCAGATTTGTGCCATGCAACATGACGACAGTCAACCTGACGATGGTGGGAAATGGTAGCGTGTGCCAGGCCCAAACGCTGGACGACGTTTTGTTCAAACTGCTCGGGCCAAGGCGCTCACCCTACTTTTTGCCCGTGACTTTCACCTATGTGGTGATTTTTGTGACCGGGGTGGTGGGAAACCTGCTGACCTGCACGGTGATCAGCAAACATCGGAAAATGAGGACGCCGACCAACCTCTACCTCTTCAGGTGGCATTGTTTAACCTTATGAGTTTTTGCACTCTTCAATAACGAACACACTTGAGACACATATCAAAGTCTAGACAACTTATCCAATGCCAAGTTGTTCCGCTAATTCCAGTCCTGGAGGGCTGGTGTCCTGGAGGTTTTCCATCCTACCTGATGAGTCTCTTCTGGTGGTTTTCTTCCTGAGACTAGGTGTAAACATTCTGAATCAAGTATAATGGAAAACCACCAGCAATATGTTTTTGTACACTGAATAACCACTGTGATCATATAATAATGATCTATATACTGTAAATAAACTTCCCTTCCTTTCCTTTCAGTTTGGCGATCTCTGACCTTCTGGTTCTGCTCTTCGGAATGCCATTGGAAATCTATGAGCTGTGGCAGAACTACCCCTTCCCATTTGGAGAGGGAATCTGCTCCTTTAAAATCTTTCTCTTCGAGACGGTTTGCTTCGCCTCGGTGCTCAATGTCACCGTCCTGAGCGTGGAACGCTACGTGGCCGTGGTTCACCCCCTCAAAAGCCGCTACGCTGTCACAAACAAGCATGCCCAGCGGGTGATCTGTTGGGTTTGGGTTGTCTCATTGGTTTGCGCTATCCCTAACACCTCGCTGCATGGGTTGCTGTACTACTACAAGCCGGAGAAGGTTCTGGAATCGGCCACCTGCAACTTGCTGAAACCTCGCTGGATCTACAACCTGGTGATCCAGGTGACCACCGTGCTGTTTTACTTTGTGCCCGTGATTGTGATCGTCGGCCTCTACACCATCATTGGCGTAAGTTTGGGCCGGGAGCAGAGGCAGGGCCAGCAAGGCGCCAAGAAACTGGGCAAAAACTGCAGCACTGACACCAGCTGGAAGATTCAGGTTGAAAGTGGACGGAGGAGACAAGTCACCAAAATGCTGGGTAAGACATGCTTTTGTTTTCTAGAAGTTTCTCTATTGCAGGGGTGCCCAGTTCCGGTCTTGGAGGGCCAGTATACTGGGGGATCTCCATCACACCTAGTGAGGCAATTCTGGTGAGCTTCTACCCGTGACAAGGAGTCAGTGTTCTGAACTCAAGTATGATGGAAAACCTCCAGGATACCGGACCTCTAGGACCGGAACTGGACACCCCTGCTCTACGTTTATTGTTGGATTTTTGGAAGCAAATCCCAGGATCATAGGGAGTCAAAGATGCGGCTGGTTCTCAAGCTTAGGATGTATTGAGAGGTGAAAATGGTTATAAGACCACAATTTGGTGTCTCCCAACCCCAAAAACCCAACTTTAGCATTCTCTCAGCCCTTTTATCCAAAATCTTTGGGCTTACTTGAGCCCTTCAGTAGTAAAGTAGTAAAGCAGAGACAGTAAGCCAGGAGCAAGCAAAGTAGTCGACTAGAGTGGAAACCATGAGAACAGGAAGTAAAATAAGATCACTCTCTCTCATGTTTTGATGTTTTCATGCAGCGGTGGTAGTGCTGGTGTTCGCCATCTGCTGGGCTCCGTTCCACGTGGACCGACTCTTGTGGAGTTTCGTCACTCAGTGGACCGAGCAAATGCACAGTGTCTTCGAGTATGTCCACATTGCATCCGGTGTACTCTTCTACCTCAGCTCTGCCGTCAACCCTGTCATCTACAACATGCTCTCCTCACGCTTCCGCCAGTGCTTCGTCGAGCTTGTGTGTAGTCGCACGGAGGGCAACGCATTGCGGAGCACCTCGCCCCCCTCCTGCAAGCGACACTACTTCCCAAAATCCCCTGCGGTGGTTTCCATAGTCCCACGCGCTGACCCTCGTCCGCCTTCCATCATCTTCACGCGGGAATGGGAGCGGGATCTCGAAACCACGTTTATGTGAATATGCGACTTGTTCAAGAATCTTTCTTTATCAAAATGTGTGACTCTGAAACACAGGTGTAGCACCAAATTCTGGGCCCTATAAACAAGCATTCTCCATGGACCTGCCCCACATAAAATAAAATTCCAGACTTCTCAAGGGCCCTCCCCAACTTGGGGCCCTGCTAAGTCAGTCCCACTTTTCACCCCACTATGACGTGCTCTTGGCAGCTGCGAGATGGAGTCGGAGGATGGAGTCTACCTACAAAAAGTCAACTGCTATAATTATAACATGGATCAGAAGACAAGTATTAGAGATTTAATGAGCTGTTAATTAGTGCTTTTAAAGATAAAGGATAGGCAAGAATGTGACTGTCAAAATTACATTAATAGGGCATCAAATATACAGTTACGTACTCATGCCGTGTTGTAATTTGACATAATTT
Source organism: Distichodus sexfasciatus (assembly GCA_032718565.1). Taxonomy (NCBI): domain Eukaryota; kingdom Metazoa; phylum Chordata; class Actinopteri; order Characiformes; family Distichodontidae; genus Distichodus; species Distichodus sexfasciatus. Next base: position 105,311 of record JAVGVS010000440.1, on the reverse strand, counting down.
CATTGTAATTGTTCATGTAAATTTGGATGGAGCCTTAAACACAGCCATGAAAACGTATTTTAAAATTGAATAACTTATTCTTTTAAGTTGAGGTTAATGAAAGGAGTTTAACACAAGCAAATCGACATGATCTAAATAATCTAATTTATAACGATGTGAGTCACCTCTTTGTTATTTGAAGTGTTAAATAGAGTCGCTGTCCGTTTGATTGCAGTATTTACCGAGACCTTTTTTATTTATTTTTCTCATTTCCGCTGTGCTTTGACATCACAAATGTTCTCATTTATATGATAATAATGTTATGATCAGAATTGACTAAGAGCAGGTTCGGCACAAAGATGCATCTAATTTACATTAAAATAACCTCCTGCAACACAGTGGGAGAGATTTCATTCACGTAATGAAAAGATGTCTCCATTTTTCCTGTAATGTCGGGGGGAAAACGTAACTAAATTTTCAGAATGTATCCCTTGCTTTTCTCTTTGATGCAGCATCCGGACATTTGTTGCCTTGGTAGCAAAATGTAGAACTAATTTTGCTCTCTGTTCCAAGGACATGAAAGGGAAAAGAGGGGAAAAGAGGGGAAAAGAGACGAAGAAGAAGAAGAGAATGCTTTGGTCTCTAAAGCTTTTCTTCTTCTTATCCAGGAGCGTCACAGATGGAGCAGTAAACCTGATGGGAGTTAATGAGAATTTCTAGGGTCTGACCTGCTTTGGAAATTAATGTGGAGTCAAAAGAGAATATTCAGCTTCATTCAGCATTCTTAAGAAGAAATTTGTGCTTAAAAGTCACTTTCACCAAGATTCTGGTATGCACCAATATTTTTAATTTGAGGTTTGTAAGAACAGAATCCATAACCCTGCAATTATTATTGCAAAACGTATAATTATTTTTGTGTAATGTTGGTGTATATTATACTATCCTCATCTACTTCTTTTGATTATTTTAATGTAAAATAAATACATTACGATAACATTTTCTCTGTTATCAGTTTCTATAAACGCATATTGTATATTAAATAAACATAATTGGAGATGAGAGACAAAATTCTGATATCAAAGTTAATTTTGGAGATGAAAGTCGCAAATTTGCAAGAAAAAATGTGAGTTCCTTGACATTGTAAAATCCCAAAATTGCAAGATAAAAGTCCAGATTTCCCATATTAAAGTCACAAATTTACAAGAAAAAAACACATCCTCTGACATTGCAAGGTCATATTTTTGTAAGAAAAATTAAAGCAGTCTGAGTTTACAATGTCAATTGCAATTAAATCTCAGATATTTGGACATTATTCTTGTAAATGTACAACTTTACAGTATCAGAGAATATCTGAGGTTCTTTCTTATAAATTTATGACTTAAATCTCAAAATTTATGACCTTTTTCTCAAAATTTTAAATCCTCTCTCAGCTTTATTTATTATTATTTTTTAAATCTATAGTGACCCTTATATAGTCATAAATTTCAGAGTCAAATATAGAAGAGAAACGTTGTTAAAAACGCATTTAAGATAAAACCTAGGAAGATTATTTGTGAATGAGGCCCAAATGGTGAATTTTAATTCATTTAGTTTGCTTTGAAATCTTGAAACGCTGACTTAATTTGATGTGACTTTAATACTTAGTCTGAAATATTGTGCCAAAATGTGTTTTTCATGCTTTACAGAATGCTCCAAGACACTTTACATGTTACTATTGGATTTTCCCAGCCATTACAAACACTTTCAGATTAAATCAGATTGTGAAGTTGTGATTTCTCTCAGTTTTCCTGCCCTTTTCTCGTTCGAGTAGAAACTCACATGCTATCGCGTCCCAATTTACCACCTTCACACCTCCGTCCAGCTGGGACTAAAAGCCTCACCACAGCAAGCAGACGGGATGCTGTGTTTAAATTCAAAAATGTGCCAGAGCCAGGACACAAGCAGCCTAATAAAACCAACCCCGAAACTGAACGGAATTTTATTCAGAGTAACCAAGTCAACCATGTTCATTGTTAATCTATTAATTTTGAACCAGTCAGCATAGAGCTTAATTAATTACATTTAAATCAAGAATTTGTGAGGTGTTTACTACTTGAGGTTTATAGATGCTATTTCTGAATAAAACTAGATTTCTGCTGTCTCAATGGAACATCCAAGAAGGCTGAAGCTTTAAGGAATATCTATAGAAAAATGATAAAGTACACTTTTATGAAAAATATATACATTTTATTTTTGAGCAAACAACTTAAGAACAGTGACGTGAAATGCAGAGGAAATCACGATACAAAAACATAAAAACAAAAGATGTGTTTTGATGCAGTGAGATATATAATAATCAAATGAAAAGGCAAACCATTTTGGGGTTAAATTAGCATTCAGAGCAAATGTTCACCTCAAAACAATGGCATGCAATCACGTTTTTTATGCTCAACTTATCACTGCACTGTTCATTTGGTTTAATTATGGCAGAGACAAGATACAAAACTCAATTTCACAAACATATTTCTTTCTCGCTAAACAAGTACATTTTACACAGCGTGTCAAATAAAATTTTATGGACAAAAAAGTTATTAGCTTTCCAGGTGGGCATGGAGATTTTGATCATGGTCAGTTCCCATTAACTGCAAAATACTGTATATTCATCTTTAATTAAAGACATTTCCAGAAATCCAAGTTTATAAGTTATAGACTGATAGACTGACTGAGGTTCCTTTTGTAAATAGAATTTTTTTTGTATTATTAATTATTTAGTTTTGTAATTATTTGGTGAGTATTAAACATTAATTTCTTCATTAATTAAAGCTCCTTAAGAATCCCTTTCTGCAAAAGACACAACAAAAAGAAAAGACGTAAATTTACAGTAAAACAGTAAAACTGGTTATATTTATATATAAGAATATGAAAACAATTGCTGCATCCCACACTACACCAACATATCTGAAGATTCATTTTCTTATTTCAGTTTTTTTAGTTTCATGCCTTGTTCACACTATATCCCAGATATAGTCCCAGACAAAAGTAGGGGTGTGACGATACATCACTGATACACTGATTCAAAGAATGGACAAGCTCATAGCATCGATCCAAACTGAAAATCAGACATTATACATATTGTAATGATATTGTAGACATTTGATATGACTGTAAGCGATAAATCAGCATATATCACATGGTCTCGTATCGATCGCTGACTCCTGAACTGAACTGAAATTGTATCATAGCAGACTTTGTGATATCGACCGACATTAAATCGTTATCCACTGAATCGACACAAACCTTGTCAGAGAACAAAAAATAAAATTAATATTTATCGTAAAAATGTTCAATTAATCTTCATTTGGTTTGCAGTCATATCAGCCATCCCTAACTAGAAGGAGCCTTCAAAACCCTTTCCAAATAGCATCTTTTGTTCGTTTAACAGTACTCAGCTCGAAAACGTTGGTCGCCGCGAAATCCGCACCACGTTGTATGTGTTCAGTCCTGGCGCGTCAAATCCAGGAGACATGCCCCTTTTGTCAAACGAATAGAAATTGAAAAGCTGTCCATCCTGCGCCTCCAGGGACACGGAGGCAGATCCCACATGGAGAACGCAAGGGTACTCCTTCTCAAACACCACCCGAAAAACACGGTCCACCAAAAAGTTGAGTCGTATGGTCCGGTACTTCTCGGGAATCAGGTCCTCGATCTGTGGCCCAAACTGCTGCATGATGAGGACACCTCCCGCCCCCGCTTTGATCTCATAGAAGGTGATATTGGCGTATGTATAGAACCCCACGTAAGGGTCCGAGTTTGGGGGTGGTACCAGTACCCTCTTGGCGTCCCGGAAGGCCTTTTCCATGGCGGGGATGATGTGGGAGTATGCTTCGCCCACCACATCCCGGTTGGAGGGTCTGGTTCCTGCCATCAGAACCACCAACCCCAGTTTGAGACGGGGAATCAAGGAGAACGTGGCCGAGTATCCGTCCAGGTCGCCGTCTTTTCGCACCAGTTCATACCCGAGTTGCTCGTTGACCTCCCAAGGGGTTCCGGTCCGGTTGGCAAAGTAGTCTTTGTCACAGCGGAACAAGGGGGTCAGCATTATTTTTAGGGTGTCAGGTTCCAGAAGTTTGCGATGATAAGCACCAAGCAGCATCATGGCCAGTTTGGCCAGGTCAGCAGCGGTGGAAAACATCTGGCCCGAGGGTCGGTACCAGCCCAGGTCGTAGAGAGGGGCTGGCTGACCGCTTACGTAGACGCCAATCGCCATCTGGCTCTGGACGTGGGGTGTGATGTCAAAACCCGTGTCCTCCATCCCCAAACGGTCCAGGATGTTGTCGGCGACCCAGCGCTGGTAGCCGACGCCCACCACCTTCTCGGCCAGGACATGGGCCAGTAAAGAGAAGGCCAGGTTGCTGTAGTGGCATCTTGGGAAAAGAAATATAAAGTAATATATAAAATATATACCGGACGAGTCTTATATCCACCAAACGCGTACATCATAAATTTGAAAAAGACTTGTTGAAGTGCTTGTGATTATTATCACTTTGAGGTTACCTTTAAATTATGACATCAACTTATGATATAAGTTTGCTTTGTGTTGCTGTTCCACATAAATATGAGTTTGAAACCTACCTAGTTCCCGGGTCGGCGACCAGCACGTCGTCCTGCAGCAGGTTGATTGCCGTGTGGGTTTTGCCTTTCCACAGCAGGTTGGTGGCACGAAGACGTCGAGGTAAACCTTAACGTAATATTGAAAAATGCAGAAATGATCTTAAATATTATCTTTATAAAAGTGAAAGAGAGTGTGTGCTTGTGAGCGAATATTGATGATGGATTGACCTTTCATATTTTACCCACATTTTTTTTTTACTGGAATCCTAAATGGTCGCATTCATTTCTTTGTGCTGAAAAGATCGAGGTTTTGAATGCGAAACGGGATTATGTCATTTAGAATTTGGCAGAGCTGAATAGTAATTACAGAAGTGAATTACGGCAGAGAGCTGCAACGGTAAACTGGCATTTATCTCGAGACATTTTTATTCGTAGGAAAAATGGAGCTTATTTGTTCTCGTTTCAAATCAGGGTGTATTGCTACCAACAGCCACACAGACTGAGAGCTCATAAATTTATGTTGTCAAAGCAATGGAGGTGTAACACTCACCAGACAGCTGGCTGGCCATCCTGCGCAGCGTGACAGAGGAAGAGCGGATGTGAACTTCACCGCTGTCTAGAAATATCAGACCGTCCGTCACATACTTCAGCTCCGAGTCCTTGCTCTTCCCCAGCGGGTTTTTGATGGTGAAGTTGTCAATGTACTTCTCCAGTGGGTCATCTAATGAAGACACTTTACCATCCTCCCACAAGCGGTACAGCATCAGCGTGGGGAAGATCTTCGACAGACTGGCTATTCTGAACATTTTGGCATAAATACACAAAGTACAATCTATTCATCAGCTGGAAAAACTGGAAAAACAGGAAATGATAGAGGACATGTGCTAACATTATGTTTTCTTCATGTTATTTTGAGATCACGAACAGGCGTGGCCTGTTACAGCAGGAAGCAAGGGAAGTACTGTGTCCTGCCTCTGCGGGAAACAAGGGAAGTATCATGGCCCACCTCCGCAGGATACAAGGGAAGTAATAAATGTTGCCACAGGAAATAAGGGAAGTAGTGTGGCCCATTACATCAGGAAACAAGGGAAGTAGTATGGTATATTGGCACAGAAAATAAGGGAAGTAGTGTTGGACTTTGTCACAGGAAACAAGGGAAGTATCATGGCCCGCCTCTGCAGGAAACAAGGTGAGCGGTGTGGCTTATTGTCACAGGAAACAAGGGAAGTAGTGTGGCCTGAGGCTGCAGGAAACAGGGGAAGTAGTGTGGTGCTTTGTCACAGGAAACAAGGGAAGTAGTGTGGCCTGTTACTGTGGGAAACAAGGGAAGTAGTGTGGTGCTTTGTCACAGGAAACAAGGGAAGTAGTGTGGTGCTTTGTCACAGGAAACAAGGGAAGTAGTGTGGCCTGTCACTGTGGGAAACAAGGGAAGTAGTGTGTGCCATCGCCTCAGGAAATATGGGAAGCAGTATGACCCATCGCCTCAGGAAACAAGGGCAGAAGTGTGGCTGTCACCGCAGGAGCCAAATTGAAGTAGTGCCTCTGGCAAATTCCTGAATGCTTCCAACTGGATTGTTTTCCATGTGGCAGGTCATGGCAGGAAAACCATTCTCACGTTCTTTACTTTGCAGTGTTTATCCGTTGAAGGCTGCTTGACAGTCGACTGGCTCTCGGCTGTCTTGTGTTTAAAGCCGTCACCAACTATAGGGTGTGTGATAAGAGAGCGCTGATGACAGCTCCCCCTGGGCTAGTCGGGTGGCGGACAAATTAAAAAACAAAAAGCTGAACGCTAAAAAGTGCTGACAGACAGAACAGATGAGTGACAGACGGGATTCAGTCTCAAAAGACCCTTTTGGCTCACATCACTGTCCTCTCCACACTTCCAGCTAGGATTTGATTGCAGCAAACTACAGCACTTTAGTTTTCACCATTTAAAATCAGCCGGGTGTACAAGTAGAGTCCGGGAGGTGATGTTGCATGAGATATTTTCATGTGAGCACAAGAATTTTTGCAGCGTGAGCACAAGAATTTTTGTAGCGTGATCATGAGATGTTTTCGTGTGAGCACAAGACTCTTTGGTCGCTATGCATGAGATGTTTTCCCGTGAGCGCATTGTATCTCCTTAAGCATGAGATGTTTTACTGTGAGGCAAAGATGTTTTTGCTTGAGAATGAGATATTTTTGCTTGAACACCAGATGGTTTCGCTTGAGCATGCACGTCTCATAATAGCAACACTTGAAACCATATGGTGAGCATGCAAAAAAATGCAGAACAATGCGAAAATATCTTGCGCTCACAATAAAATACATCAGTAAATCGGTGTGCAAGTAGTGCTGTTGTGAAACTTGTTAAAATATTTTGCATAATTATTTATAAACTTGCACACAGTAGCACGCATCTTAATTGCACATCTACTGCCTGATTTATTTATCAAAAAGAACCTTTTATTAGGTAGTGCACAAGATTGATTTATGAGGTGTCTGTAAAACCCCAACAAAAACATCACTTTTTAAAATAAAACCAGAAAGTAAACGAAAATCAGAGAATAATATTAAAGCTCACAGTCTGTTAACCTGCCGAAATCAATCTACACGTTTCCCTTCTGATGAGGTTAATTAAAGGTTTGTGACTTCCAGACCTTCGTCATCACCTCCCTGTGAGTCAATTCAAAGCTTTTCCTACCTTCAGGTTAAAACAGAATATCACACCGTTGCCGGTGTGGGACTTAACACTGCAAGTTAATGAACCATTTGACACCGAGCTGACGTCAGTAGCAGAAAACTGTGTTCCCTTGCAGCAAATCTTGACATTTATGATCAATATGTCATGTTAACATGCTTCGCGCCTTTACTTTAGCTTAAAACAATAATTTATGAAACTAACATGACATTCCATGTCTTTTCAACTGGAACTTTCTGTATTGAAATTTTTGCGTCTCACCTGTAGATGGTGTACTCATTAGGGGGGGGTGAGTTGGGGTCCGAGCCGTTTCTCTTGCCAAAATTTCCCGTCCACAGCACGGTGTCATTGTAAATGACAATGGCCGACATGGCAGGAAGGCTGGTGGGGTTGATGTTCTGACGGAGTAACGCGTCCACCTGACGGGGACAGATGTGGCTTATTTTAAACATGTGACCCAGGTTGGGATTAAACGGTTCAGATGAATGAATGGATTTAATATCTTGGAGTCTACAGTGGTCGTAGATTTATGAGGAAAATGTTTGGATATTCTCTGACATTGTAAAGGGAACATTTGCATATTTCCCCCTTTTATCGAATGGAGTATTTTTGTGTTTTTCCTTTAAAGTTTTTGCCACTCTTTATAGTTCAAGTTTCTCTAAAGTCTTATTGTAACATGACAGAATATCTGTCACTTTAAAGTGATATCTGCAGTATTATATTTTTGGGAAACTTGCCCCTGGTTACTTTTTCATCAAATAATGATAATAAACCAGGTGCATGTCTGACTATAAAAGGGCACTGCACCTAAACGGACAGCAGTTAACATTTCCCACTCTCTGCTATAAGCATTGATAAAGGACATTTTTAGCTTGAGGCTTACAAACCTCACTTAGAATATCAAACACATGATTCACCAACACGCACACACACACCGGTAGTGAGTTATAAAGCCTTCAAACTGCATTTGGATAGAGATGAAGCTTTTTAAGAGTTAAAAGCAGCAACTCTTCAGAGAGCTGACAAGTAAGTGGCATGGAAATTAGCTTTCAAACACGGAAGAAGGGTCTGAAGCAGCGTTTAAATGAAACAAGGTGAAACTTGAAGTACCATAGCAATTGACAGGGATGGATGGATGGATGAGGGGAGGATAGATGGATGGATGGTTGCATGAGTGCATGGAAGAAATGCCTGGATAGATGAATTAGTGGAACTAAAGGATTAACGGATGGGTGGTTGGATGGCTGGGTGGATGGAAGGAGTAGATGAATAGAGAGATAGATGGAAGGAGTGAATGAATGGGTGAATGGATAGATGGATTGGAGGTTGAATGAATGGAATGAAGGATGGATGGATGGGTGGATATAATGAATGGATAGGTGGATGAACAAATCAGTTAATTAAAGGATGGGTCAATGGATGGAAGAATGGATGGGTAGGTGGATCAATAAACAGATGGATTAATTGAATGGATGGAAACATGGAAGGAGGCATGGATGGGTGGATGGATGAATGGAAAAATGGAAGGATGAATGGGTGGGTGGATGGATTGACAAATGAATGGATGGATGGATGGATGGATGGATGGATGGATGGGTGGATGGATGGGTGGGTGGATGGATGAATGGGTGTTTGGATGGGTGGATTGATGAATGAATGAAGGAATTAATTAAAGGATGGGTGGATGGATGGAAGAATGGATGGGTATATGGATCAATAAACAGATAGATTAATTGATTGGATGGAAACATGAATGGAGTAATGGATGGATGGGTGGATGAATGAATGGAAAAATGGAAGGATGAATGGTTGGCTGGATTGATTGATGAATGAATGGATGGATGAGTGGATGGATGGATGAGTGGGTGTTTGGATGGGTGGATTGATGAATGAATGAAGGAATTAATAAATGGATGGATGAACTGCTTCAAAAAGTGGAAGGATCAATAGGTGATTTGTTGGGTGGTGGGTAGGTGGGTGGATGGATTAATCAATGGATGAATGGAGGAATTAATGGATGAAAAATACTATTTGGATCTTTAGAATTTTCCAGGTGTTTCTGCAGTAGAGTGATGCATTCAGAGCACCTCGTGTCTATTCCAGAGGAATGGTTGAGGGTAAAAGGTGTGAATACAGAGGAAATGTGAATTTCCAGATTTACCATTCTCATATCTCCTAAGACATGAAGTGTGAGATTTTTTTGTGGTGATCTTGACTGGGAATTAAGTGATGCTCACCTTCTCCAGAGCCTCCTTCAGGTAAGGGATGGGATGCTCCAGTGGAGTCGGCTCTGGAAAACGGGGACATTTCCTCTCAGATTTGGAATTTTTCCCCAAACTGTCATCTGGAGAAGAAAAAAACACATGAGAAACAGCAGCAGAGTCTCCTGAGTTTCAAACAGGAAAATAACGCGTTTGACAGGATACGTCAAACAGAAAAATACATCCTGTTTTCAAAGAGGGACAGAAAAACATGATAAGAACACAGTGATGAGTAATAGCACAGCACTCCAGCCTTATTTTTGGAGAAGATATGACGTTTGGATGTGTAGCAAGACTAAAAAAATAAGAAGAAATGTGCAAGCAAATACGAGAGCTATCTATCTAACTATGACTTCCATTACAAATCAAGGTGCTTGGCGGTCGTTTGCTGTTCTAATCCCGTCCCCCACCCACTAAGAGAGCGCTTAATTGGATTTACAGCCATCTCAGACGGCGCTCTCATTCACACATCAAGCCACTTTTAGATCTTTATGTTTATGAGCTTGAAATTGAAAGCAAACTTGTCATACGTTTCCACTTCATAAGTCATCAAAGTCCTTAAAGAGGCTTTAAAGTGGACTGCTTTACATAAAGGTCAGTAATTGCTTGTGTATAAATTATTCCGTCGTAAATGAAAGGTGGTGTCACACAAAACAACACTGCACCTTTAGTCTGGTAAATCTCAGTCGGGAAATCGAGCACAAGGTCACATGTTTTCAAAAAGGAGGGATTGGATTCAAATTCAAATCTTTTTTCAACTCATTAAAATCTACATTTTTAAGATTAAAAAGGTAAAAACCACTTTTATTTTGTGGTTAGATTATGATAAAGTGAATTACAATCTTACAATACAGATTTCACATTAGCCGACAGATTAATGGCAATAGCGAGACCACGTATAAAATCAAAGAAAAGTAACACTTTAAAAACGTTTCGAATTTTCATTTTCTTTTCAGCTCAGTTTTCAGTTCATTAAGGAGATCCGGATTATTGTGTTTCTTGTTGTTGACTTGACCATCAGATTTAGATCCACGTCGACCATTTTTCCCCAGAATTTTTTATTACGCTGTAGCGTTTGTTATGCATCTGTCTGACTGTCACCATTAGCCCTCAAAGACAGAGTTGAGGTGAGAATTGCACGTAATAACTAGAATCTGAGGTAACATACTGTGAGCATCCACTCAAGAAATCATTAGACGGAAAGTGTTCTTTAAAGGTCAATCTCAAAGTGTATTGCAATGTAAACCTGCTGTGAGTTTGGGCAGTGTGTACTGCCAGAGGAAGCAGCCGGTCATGATGATGGAGAGGATGAGGAAGAACACCAGCCCAAGCAGAGTCCACTTCACCTTCATTCTGCCGCTTTTAGTCAAACTCTCCAGCGCTGATGCTGGACTTCTCTAAAATAAATAAAATAAAATAAAAAACACAGCTAAACATGAATACACTGTAAGGAAAATCTGTAAATTTACAGTATAACAAAATACAGTAATTATGAAATACTGCATGAGACTAGTAAAAGTTTTGATATTTGCAGAAATATGATTAATCATGCAGTAATATGGGTTATTTTCATAATTTTATTTATTTACAAAGTAAAACTAATTACAAAATACACAATGTGAAATTTCACTGCAAATTTACAGTACAATAAAATACATTGGTAACAAAATACAGCATGTGGTGACATTTACAATGATATGATTTACAATAATATAATTTATTTGGTATTTTACAATGTAGTGCTGTAATGACAAAATACACTAAAATGTTATTGTAAATTTACAGTATAAAAATACAGCAGTTATGAACTACAGCAGTTATGATTTTTGCGTAATGTGATTTACAGTCATTTTATTTGGTTTTTACAAAGTAAAACTGTAATTACAAAATACACACTGTGAACGATTTCACTGCAAATTTACAGTATAATAAAACAGGGTGGGTACCAAATACAGCATGTGACTAGTAAAGATTTTGATATTTGCAGTAATCTGATTGAAAGTAATTTTCATAATTTTACTCAGCATGTGACCAGTAAAAGTTATGAATTTGTTCATTTACAATGCAGCAGTATAATTACAAATTACACACTGTAAAAAAAAATAAAATTTACAGTATAACATTACAGCAGAGTTGTTAGCCATTTACTGTATAGCATATGTAATCACTTATACTTATATTGTTATATAAAAAGTATATATGTGTGTGTGTGCGTGTGTGTGTATAATCATTTTTTATATAACAATACTACAATAACTAGTCATTATTTAGGCTTTGAAAATGAAAGACGATATCAATGAGATCATCAAGGTCTATGATGATCAAAGAACATTCCAGGCACAAAGAGTGGAAATAGTAAATTATATACTGTTATATAATACTATTCTAGTATATATCGCTATATATGCTATTCCATATATTTTACTATATTTTACTATGTACTATATTGTACTGTTCTACATACACCTATACACAGACCAAAATACTCACATGCATATAGTCACATATATTCCCCCTTGATTTCCTAAATAAATCACACCTGGATCGCCGTCCCGGGGCAACCCTACGCCCGAAAAACGCCCTGCGCCATGTCGGTTAATCCAAACCCAGCATTGTAAAATGCAGCCGCCTCCTCCTCCTCCTCACGGTCGGAGCCGTAATCCCGGGCCTCGGCTCTGCTCTGACAATTCAATTTCCTCTCCCGCTGCAGCAAGCGTCCTGACATCATAATCCTGAGATTTGCTTCTCTAAAGTCCGCTGGGAAACAGGGTCGCACTTAATCCCTGCAAATCTATTCACTCTAGCCCCGCTCTGCTGCTGCCACGGCCACTCCCGACTCGCTGTTCCAAGATTCCCGGTGTTCCAGTGGGGGCGAGACGCAGGCCGAGCTCCGGGCATTTTCGGAGTGCTGCTGACGCGCCACGCCAGGTTTCATCAGGCAGGCCGAGGAGATCTCCTGCGCTGAAGTGACTGCTGATGATGGGAGACGGCAGAGCAGTCGGGATAAAATGCAGAGCGCGGTGCTCTTCTTGGTGCATTCAACCTCTAACCTTCTCTCAACATTTGCTCAATCACACTTTTCAAACATTCTTACATTAATATTTGGCATGGTATATGCTGTAGACTATAGCATGTATCTTTATATACTGTACTATACTATACTATACTACTGTACTATACTATGATATCCTATTATCTCATATTTATTTAGGTTTGAAACAGATATGATTACAAGCAGATATGACAATCAAAGCTTATTTCAGATACAGTAGGTGGATGTATAGAATTAACACGAACATACTGTAGTTCAACTAAAGACTTACACTCAGACCTTTATGTCTTTCTATCTAGAAGCGTTCACTCGAGGTTTTTCCAGATGACGAGCGCGGCCGATACGGCACGCCAGGCTTTATCACTGAGGCCGAGTACATCTCCTGCGCTGAAGTGACTGCTGACGATGGCAGAGGAGTCGGGATTAAAGGCATACCAGGTCCCTGCTCTGTCAAACAAATCCTCTAGTATTGAGTGTGAAGGTTCACTGCACGTGCAGTCAACCTCTAACATTCATTTATGATGATAATAATAATAATAATAATAATAATAATAATGAATCTGTTCTAGTATAAATGGGTAGCAAAATAGATGAATGATGAATGAAAGTTTGCCTGGCTATAAAGGTTAATAAGTGATATTCCATTCGTTGTCTTGCCAATTAACCTTTTCTGGATGATGTGTACCTCGATGTGCACCAGGTGAGATCTAATTAAAGCTCTAATATATATCTGAGTGATATGGCTCCTGGTGGCACAGAGTGGCATCTCATGAGGAGGTAGGTAACAAGTCAAAATGTGAGCCCATGAAGGTGTCTCATTATGTTATATTTTGGTTGTAATTGATAAAGTCAAGTAGGTTAAGATCATTAGTCACTATAACTAATGTCTAAGAAAGGAATGACGTCCAGAATTATAGTTTTGTGATAATAACCCCAATGACGCACTTCGTACAGTGGTCGAGAGAGCCCAATTTAATTAAGAAAATACAAATATTTTAATTAATTCCCAACCTAGAGATTCTGCCACCAGCTTGCCAGTGCTGATAGGATTTTAAGGACTTATTTCCCTGTATGCTATACTGGCTTTACTGTTGCTTATACTATAAAATGTTATTAGGATTATGCAAGTTGAAGTTATTTTTGATAAAGGACGGAATCTCGAAAGATAAACATCAAAATGTTACATTTTCGTTTGCAAAGTAGCTGAACAGGGATGTTATTTCTACAGATGAAGGACACACACTGCATCATAAACGTGAGGTTAAGAACAAACTTATGCAGTGTCACGTGTGTCTGTCTCCAGACAGAGATGCACAGTCTGATTTTTTACACGTGATAATCTAAAAATAAACCCAACCCCTGCATCCCCAAATCTTTTCCCTAGAAAATATCATATCTCAGTCTTATCCTAATTGTTACTTAATCGCTTTTCCAATAAATAAACAAAGAGCACCGCAGTCCTTTTTGGGATGGAGTGATTCTTAAAATGAGCAGAAATTAAAATAATAAATATAAATACAGGGGTCTCATCAATGCCATCTCTACCTAAGTTACTTAGACAAGCCATGTCTGTATAATAATATTTAACAAGATTCTTTATTTTGTAACAAAAATAGTTATATAAATGTAAAGCATTGTGAAATTAATCCTGATTCATTTCTAAGAATAAAGAAATCTAGAAAAATGTAGTTAAAAATTTATATACGGTATATATAAATATTTTTTAAAAAAAACATTTTCAGAAGGCACAGAGCTACCATTTATGCATTAGAAGAGAGAATACGTAGAAAGATAAGCGTAATACAGTCTCTTCTATATATATCTACTTTGTTGTCCTAATTTCATATGAAATATTCAGTTTTCACTGAAGATTTTTAGGCATGTTTATGCTACAATTTCTGTCACAGGGCTATATAATATTTCCAAGCTGAGCATTCTATGGTATATTATAGTGAAAAATATATATGCATTTTGCCAGAAGGAAATGAGCTGATCTCTGAAATACACCCAGATAAACGTGGAATACTTTATTACACAAAAACACCACCACATTAAATACGTTCTCCAGATTCCGTCCATATGTGTCGCATGTATGTGTGTTATTACAATACAAAGTTATTGAAGAGTTTTTACCTGAGTCTGAACTCCATCCAGCGAGGTCTCCCTCAGAGCCACTTTACTCCCAATCTTCCCCATGATCACTGAGAACTCCCTAAAAACACACACATTCAGCTCATCAGGTCAAGCACTTGCGAAATTCACAGTCAACGTCAATAAATAGTTTCCCATAGTATCTTATTAGATAGACTGGAATCAAACGAATTTCCCTAGATCCCAAATCATCCCAGCTACTAGTGGAGCTCCGCAGGGTTCTGTTCTCACGCCTCTTTTATTCATCATTTACCTTTCACCTCTTGATAAAATTTTAAGGAAATGTGGACGATACTCATCTATACATATCCACCAAGCCTAACTCTGCAAAGATGTCTTTAAATAAAAAGTAACAATATTGGTATTATTATTATTATTATTATTATTATTATTATTATTATTATTATTATTATTATTATTATTATTATTATCATTATCAATGAGACCACAGTTTTAAGATTTAAATCCCCACATGGTGTGCTTTTTTGAACATGAATTCCTGCACATATAACTATGTATGTACATTTTGTATATAACTATGTATGTACATTTTTGGAATCATGCTACAAAGAATGTTCAAAATGCCAAATGACACATCTGTCATGGCGACGTTAACAATGCAACACCAGGTTTCCTTGTCAACAGAACAGGTTTTTCTGAAATAAACAGCTTCGCCTGATAAGCTGGAATATGTTGCGGGTTGGTTGGTTGCGGGCAATTTTATTATCGGTGTGCAAGCGCAACTCTAACAAGCTAATAAACGGCGAGAGAGAGCAGGAGTCAGCGTCGGAACGGTGCAAATTCCCTCCTGATGAGCTCCTTCATGCATTCACCAGCACATCAATGCCACCAGCACACATAAAAGCATGTGACACAGTGTGACAAGAATCACCACCCCAAAAATAAACACTGCCTCAGTAAAATATCCAAAACAATATTGATATTGAAGTCAGTCAGTTTTATGTTAACCTACATGTACTATTATTATATTGTCTGGTGTTGTGTTTTGTAGAAGTGTACATATTTATAAGGAGAACCATCACAATCTCTGCAACAGCAATGTGTGGTTCATTTTGCATGCTGTGCACCAAAAATGCAAAAATGAATCAGATAACTCTCACTTGGCCATTTCTTTGCCCTCAGTGCACATTGCGACTTTTAACAAACCCAGCGTGAGCCTCTCCTTCTGCCACTAGCACTATTCCTGTTTTTTTAAATAATGTAAAAAGGTTATTTATAGCCTGTACCTTTCTTTTTCTGAGAAATGTCATTCAGAACTTTTTTCCAATCCATTCCATTGTTACAGTACAATTATAACAATTTTAAGTAATTCTAAATCCATATTTAGATAAAAAAAATTTAAAACTTCCCTGCTTTTTCAGAAGCAGCTCGTGATTTTCACACTGAAAATTTTACATTATTAAACCTGTACTTATTCAGTGTACTGTAGAGGTGAACTCTAACTATGTCTTACTATATCACTGCACTCTCTTAAAAGTATATGTTTCTTCCAAACTTTTACTGATATATCCATATTCCAGGCATGTATATATTTATATATAAGAGTATAAAATCTTTATACTCTTAATACCTTAGCACCAATCACCAAAGAAAATTACTTGCTTGGGACCCAAACTGTCCCAGTTACTAGTGGAATTCCACAGGGTTATGTTCTCGGGCCTCTTTTATTCATTTTTTACCTTTTACCTATTGATAACATTTTAAGGAAATGTTTAAAGAGCATGTATATATCCTTTTATAATCTTTATACTCTTAGTATCTTAGCACCAACCACTAAAAATCCTTGCATGAGACAACATACTTGCTAATAAACCTCAGTCTGATCTCAATCCTGAATCTGATACACATTACACTTTGTCGTGATTACTCTTAACTTGAACAACTTCACAGTCAACATCAGTGAAGTCAGTAAATACCTTATGGTCTTATTAGACATTATTAGATAGACTGCAATCTATTGAAATTACAGATATTGCCCTCATCTGGTTAAGACCGAAGCTTTCTGGTTTGTTCAACTTAAAAATGATAGATTCCAAACTGTCCCAGTTACTAGTGGAGTTCCACATGGTTCTGTTCTCGGGCCTCTTTTGTTCATTATTTCCCTGTTTCCTATTGATAACATTTTAATGAAATGTTTATAGAACGTGTATATATCATTTTATAATCTTTATACTTTTAATAACTTAGCACCAATCGCTAAAGCAAATTTCTTGCATGGGACAACATACTTAAACCTCAGTCTGATTCTGATTCACGTTGCACTTTTGGTTATTTATGTAAATCCAATGCACATATCCTCTACCTTTTCATTCTGTGACTTATTCTGTTCTTTGATTCACTGTCTGGATTTTAAACTCTTTAAGTATGTCTATTTTTCAATCTGTACATTATTAGATCCTTAGACGCTCTTCCTCGCTTCTAAGCTGTCCTGACAAAATGTATGACATAACATTCCATTTTCTGTCAGTTATGCTCTTAATTTTGACATATTCCATATTCAGTGTTGGGGAGTAACAGAATGCATGTACAGTGGTTACGTATTCTGGTTACAAATTATGGGTAACTGTACTCCGTTACAGATACAGTTGAAATAGATGGTAATCATAATACAGTTACATTGTTTAAAATGATGAATTACATAACAGGATATTTCTGTTTTACATGTTTATCCTCTCATAAATTTAAGCAAGTCGAGTTTTCCATAAATGTCCCTACTCTTTGTTCTTCTACAGCAAATTGCATATTCAGGGAGATTTAAGGCCAACACATTCAGCCACCTGGTTGAGAAGAAACAAATTTATGTTATGTTTTGTAAGGAGGGTGTGATTGCCACATTCATACAGTTGTAAAAAGCAAGACTATGTGAAAGTAATCCAAAGTATTCAGAATACGTTATTCACATTATGTAACCTAACATACTATTGTACAAATTACATTTTAGGGCATGTATTCTGTATTCTGTTGGTTTCAGACTAATTTCACTGTGTTTTTCTGGATGAAAATGAATCTCTCTGGTCCTGTATTTTACATCAGTATTAAAGTTCGACTCTCTCCAAAATCTGCAAATCCTCGCACAGCACAATTTTTTTATTGGACTGAATTTTGGAAGCACGTGGATCTGCAGCGTGAGGGATTTTTGAAGATAAAATTACTTTTGCATTTAGGGAGAGATTTATATGAGATGCATTAGGGAATGCTTGCGATGACATATTAGAGGCAAATAAAATGTATATAAAAATAATTTACCTTAAGGAACGTTTACATTTCTCTTTAGCTATATTTGTGATCCATTATTAAACAAAAAGCTCAATGTCTAAATATGTCATCTCCTTTTGCCCCCCAAAATACTGCACGAATGTTTAACTGGACGCATCAGGATTTTTAGGAAGATTAAAATGCTTTTGCTGTTTGCTTAAGCAAACCGTGGCCTGGTTTTTTACTCCATGTCTTTTACAATCTCAAACAAACAGATGGAAGTAAAATTCCAGCCGGGGATATTGCAGGCCAAAAAACAGAATACGCTGCCTTTGTGAAGAGATTTCATTAATAAGGAGTGTTTATTAATTATGAACGTTAGAGAATGCCAGCAATGGAATGGTGAGCATGTTATGGCATGTCTACCTATAATGATGCGGAGAGAAGCTTGGAAACACTGCTCATTTTCTTCTAATTAGTGATGAAATTCACTACTTCTATAAGGTAAAAATGTCATTTTACTTTCCACAATGAAAACCAAAAACATCTCTTTACACTTGAGTGCTATTTAAGTGTGCAGAAAAACTCTGTGACCTGTGTCTGTGTATTTTTCAATTTGCATATTTTCTCATGTAGCTTATATTTTTAACAATATTTTTATTTTAGCTATGTTGTGCAACATAAAGGAAATTCCTTTAATATGACAATGGCAATAAACTTCATTCTGATTCTGTTTTAATTTTTTTTTTTTTTAGGATGAAAAGGAATGTGTCTGTTCCAATATTTAATTACGTCTCAAAACTGCAAATGCAAGGTATGATGTACTTAGCAACTTAAATTCAACGTCATTTATGCATCCGCATTAAAGTTATTTGCATTTGGACTCTTTTTCGTGTTACATTTACATATTTTATTAATATTACATATTTGCAAGACCTGCTTCAGTTCTTCTTTAGCAAGAATCTGACCAAACAAACACAAAACGACGCTGCATCACAAAATAAACAACATTTCCCCACTTTTTTCTATCCCAAAAAGTGTAACTGACTCACATTTTGCAAACTTACCCCTTATTCCAAGGTGTAGAACAAATTCTCCACTTTGTTCAAAAAGAGACGTTCTCTCCCGATGTCGACTAGCACATTATAAAATCCCGACAGATGTTGGCATCATGAGCAGAGCTAAATCCTGCTTGTATCAGACCCAGGATTTGGGATTATCTGCCTCCAGAAACATCTGCCCTGGTCCTGGTGGGGCAGCAACGAGACACACAGTGTAAAACCTGTAAAACAAATCTATTTTAATGAAAGAAGTTAATGTTAGTTAATAATATGTGATGAAACTTGCTATTTACACCCTTATTTATTAGTTTGCAGCAATGATATGAAGTTGCTTTGGTATTGTGGTGTATTTTGGGGTACAACAGTCAAAAAAATGAATAGCGGCTTTAAATCCATCAGCTATAACATTACCAGAACTTTGAGACAGTACAGAAAACATTAATGTTAATAAATATTTTTAGGGGTCTAAGCATGAAATGTTTCTTCATTATTATTATTATTATTATTATTATTATTATCTCATACCAAACAGATTGTGCAGCTTGAACCGTAAGTTGCAGAAGAACGAAACTGTCAGGGTTAGTCAGAAAGATTCATCTTGGCATAGGCCAAAAAGGATAGTGATAGGCTTATAATTGACAGTTTAACAAAGGAAAATGCATTTTGACCTCTAGGGGCTATAAAATGCTACGTAAATGTATGCAGCCTGAACCGTAAGTCACACAAAGCGATGGTGTGCTGCTTAGCTTTTAATGAAAAGCGTAAAGGGGTACTAAATATGCTACATAAATGCATGCAGTCTGATTCACTGACTACTTTCTTGAACGCTTAGCTCAAGAGTCGTACATCCAATTTTGCTTAATTTGGTATAAGCAATCGGAACTAAGATAGGGAAATATGTTCTAACTCCTTATGCCTTGATATGACTAATGTCGTATTGTGGTTTTATCCTATCTCATAAACAGCAGTGTGTGGGTGTATGTCTATGACATACACATACACAGACAATGCTGATAATCAGTGCTGACCCTTTTGTGCTGCTTTTTGCGACTTTTGCTTGGACCCCTCTTAATGCCACTTGCAGCTATATTAAGATATTTAATTTTTGTCAATGACTTTTGACTATAAAAAGAGCAGAATAAACTAAACCGCTAGCATTCATATCAATATTGCTTCTTGCAGATGCGTCACACAACCAAATGTGACCTCTGCATTTGACCCATTCATGAAGGTGAAGTTTGCAGCTCTATCAGCACCCCTGGAGCAGTGCTTGGGGCTCATGAGTACCTCGGTGGTACCTTAACCATAGGTAGTTAGGTAGTTATTTAATCATTTAACCTGTCACTGGTCATAATATTATGGTTTAATGCGGTAGTTAAGCTCAACTTTCCTGATGCTTTCATGTGCGAAAGTGTTTTCCAGACCCACAACATCCCCATAACACACTTACAGGACAAGCAAAGTGTTGATAAACGTTGGCAGAGTTGAGTTTCACTTGTGTAATATGCATGGCATTGCTGACGCAGAAACTCTCATTCTGTTATTGTAGAGAGCAAAAAACACAGACATCTGCCTGTCTATTAAATATACATTTCATTTGCGGAATGAGAACCAAATCACGCAAGAATATTAGTAACAGCAGAGCGGTGGCAAATTGTTTTGCTGTTTTGTACTGGAGTGAAATTAACTTTAAGGTATATTCATAAAGATAACACATTTGCTCAGCGGCAAAACAGGATCATCAGAGACATACAATAAACTGCAAATAGCTTTTTATCAGCTTTAGTAATACACAAGCCAGCACCGTGGAGTGTAAAGACGAGGACGTAACACGGAGCTTCCACACACAGCATATACATGACAGAATGAAGTGAGAGATAGAAACAAAGACAAGAAAATTTGGAAGAAGCGAAAAACTAAATTTACCCATTAGTAGCTAGAGGTGTTATAGATTGATGTAGATCACATGACAACGACAATTCTATTTAAGTAGACTACAGTACTTTTTACTCCTTATTAGGTATGTAAATGTCACGAGGTGTGGTGTCAGCATGACATAAGGTGAGGTCACGGTGCAAGTCATCTTTATTGGCAAACTTCAAACAAACAGAAACAAAACGAGAGCCTCAAACAAAACCAAACTCTTCTTCTTCAAGTTGGCGGTTGGGAAACCCACAGCACACCGACACAGCGAGGGTAGTGCAAGGGTGGACCGACAGAGACAATAGGGAAAAGCTAAGCTTATATCCTAAAACAGAAACGAGAGGCTGGATCAATTAAACAAAGGGGAACCAATCAAAAAGCAATCAGAAAATAATCAGGATAAACCAATGAAGTGAGAACCAATCAAAACAGGGGGCTGGACCAAAACAAACAAGAACCAGGTGAACAAACCTATGAACAATGATCAACCAATAGGACACAATAGGAAGGTGGGACAAGAACTTGACAGACAGGGAGCACGAGACACAACTGAACACACTAAAATCTAAACAATGGTGGCATCTGCTGGCCGCTCAGCAAAGTCAATAGGAGGCCTGTTATGGCCAAAGTCCAGGGGGGGTCATCACAATAAACTAGCACGAAACAGCATATAAAATGGCAATAATTGCATGTTGAGTGCTGTACGGTTGTGTTAAAGTTTGCATTCCACATTAAAAAGTGCAAGGAGCTTCGCAAATTGAATCTTGAGATTGAAGTAGCTGAGATTAACACACAATCCTCACTAAATGTCATGTACAATCGAGTCATAATGTTGTCGATTAGCTCTACAAAATCTGCTTTCTTCTGAACAACAGCAGCAGCAGGTCGTTTTGCAGAATGACGTTTAGCTTGTTGTGTTTTGTTCCTGCCTTGTACAGTTCTGCTCTTTTTAGTTGCTTTTTCATTACTCAAACCGAATGGAGAAATCAAATGCATTCTCACGACTGTTCTCTCAGAATTAATCCGCTCCCCGGCCGAACGCAGAGCCCAAAGCAAAACAGACGCAATGCGGAAAGTGATCTTGTTGCTTGTCGTGTTCTATTATTATCACTCCTTCCTCCATTCCCAGATAAAAATATATAAATTAAGAAAAAAATGAAATATGTGCTGGAAGGCTAACATCACTAGCAATGCACAGCTTAAACTTGTTCTAAATATTTGTGATTATATTACTGATTAGTGTTATTTCAAAGTAATTGGTTCCATTACAATATTACTGGCTCCAAATTGTAATGTGTTACACAACTCCTGCATTATTAGGGGGCCATGCAGTGGAACACCTATTGTTATTGTGCCGATTTTTTTTTTCTGCCTTAAAACGCGTTGTGGAGAAAAAAACGGTAAGACCTACAGCTTTGAAATTTGGCAGGTAGGTCCGGTACCCCACCCACTACTAAAAAAATGCACCAAAATAAGCTATTTTGCAATTTGCCAAAAAAATTAGCATTTTGCCGAATAAATGTTTAACCGTAGCTCTGATTCTCAAAAATCTTATATCATCTTATTCTTTGGTTTAAGACGAATTTTTTAGACCCTCGCATCTATTTCTGCCATATTTGATTTTTCGCTAATTTGCATAAAATGAAATCCCATCTTTTTCGAACTCGTCCCTGGATTTTTGTCCAATCTGCATGCAACTGGTATCATTTGAATCCCAAGACACTCTTCTTTAATTATTATTGAGCAAATTTTTAATTTAGGTCTTCATTTTTATGTAATATGCAAATAAATGGGCTCGGCTTGGCGTGGGACTGCAAACCCATACACCGAGTGTCATAGAAATTCGGCTCTGGGTGGGCAACAGCTTTGAAATTTGGCAGGTAGGTCTTTGACTCTACCCAATACTGAGGAAAAAAATTTGTGCCACTTTGCCCATATTTCAACAGTTTAAACCTCACGCAATATTCAGGCAAAAAATAATAATTGCACCACTCTACCACGTGGTGGCGCTAATAAGCTATTATGCGTTTTCCGTAATAACTTTTGAATCGTAGCTCCGATTCTTAAAAATCTTACACCATCTTATTTCTTAGGTCAAGACGAATCTTAATAAACCTATTTATTGTATCTATTTTCCCATATTGGATTTTTCTTTAATCGGCATAACTAGTCAACTAGATCCTGGATTTTTATCCAATCTGCATGTAACTGGTATTATTTGAATCCCAAGACATTCTTCTTTAATTATTATCGAGTATATTTTTAATTTAGGTTTACATTTGGCTGTATTTTTTAAATACATGTGCTCGGCTTCGTATAGTAATGCAATGCCACACACTGAATATCATAGAAATCTAGCTCTGGGTGAGCTACCGCTAATTTTCATAATATGAAATCGTATTATTTAAATCTCAGCATATTCTTCTTTAATAGTTATTGAACACATTTTTCATTTACCTATTCATATGGCTATATTATGCAAATCAATACTTTGAAACAAATTCAGCAAGACATATGTTTGAATAAGGAAACTTTACTATAATTTACAGTTTTTAGACACTCTCTTATAGTAATTTTCAGGTATTTCTTTATATGGCTGCAACGCTTCACTTCAAAGTCGATATCCCACTTATTGGCGCCATAATAAACTATTTTAAAGTTAGCCTAATAAGTTTTGAACCGTAAATACGAAGAAAAAAAGATGAAAGATATCAAATCTCAGCATATATGTACTTCAATTCATAAAAAACTGATAAAGCTGCAAACTGCATGGCCCCCGTAATCACTGCTTGCAGTTATATTTTTTGAGTTACTTTCAGCAAAAGAGGTGTGGCAGTAGGACATTGTAAAATGCTAAAATGTAGTTTACTGCAGTTCATTCTACATCCAGTGGAGGGCGTTGTGGTGGAGCATAATGACTGTGATGTGTTGGGGATTTTTTTTTTTTTTTTAAATTTGAGGTTAAAAGTGTGTTGTAACATGCGTTACTGAAAAATGCAACGAGTATAATGTTACTTAAAATATTATTAGTAAGACTTACATTGTTGCATTACAGCAAAAAAAAAGTAATACTGTAATTACGTTACTTTTGTAACATGTTCCTCCCAATACTGGTTATTTGCCATATATTGATAAATTGTTATTTAGATAGTACAACATGCAGAGAAATGTAGCTTGATTGTTCTTAAAACCGCAAATTAAAATAAAACTTCAGAAATTAGTGTTTCTCAACAGATTACGTCAAAGAAATCTTACAAGAAAGTGAAAATAAAATACTAACTTATAGATATAATAGAAAAATGTGTTCCTAAACAACAGAGTTGAGATCAAGAGGAAATAGCTTCACTGAAAGCAGTTATCTGATCAAGCACTACAACACTACTAAATAAAGATTTATACTATAAGCAATAACTGTACATGTGTATATTATAGTTTAAAAAAAAAAAGAAGAAGAGAGAGCTACATATGTAAAGTGTAGCGTAATTTTGTTGCTTTGTTGTTAATCAATGGCATGTTGGTGACATAAATTCTAAAAATGACAGATTTTGCATTGATTATTAGCATTCTGAAAGTAAACGGAATAATAAAAGATGAATTGGACAGCTGTGTTCCCGTTTTCATAAGGACTGTACATTCTGTCTGCTTTTTATGCTCGATTTATTGCAACATTTACTCAACAAACAAGCAAAAGGGGAGCACCGGTTATGCAACAAATCACGTTAATTGGAAACATCAAAGCACGATGAAATACATTGAGATATGAACTGAAGGGCCGAGGTACGGATAAAGGTAAAGGTGAAGCGTTTGCTAATTAATTTTCCATGCTACAAACTATGATGGGATGGACATGGTGAACAGAAAAAGATCATAAGAAATGGACGTGTTTTCATTTGAGAGTGATTGTTATTTCTCATTTTGAACACAGCACAGCACACAGTGCACCGCAACGAAATATGACCTCTGCATTTGACCCATCCGTGAAGGAGCAATTGGCAGCTAACAAAGACAGCGCCCAGGGAGAAGTGCTTGGGGACAGTACCTTGCTCATGAGTACCTCAGTGGTAATTTTACTGGGATTCGAACCTGCGACCTCCCTACTGTTACACCACCAACTGTAACGTCAACAAACTTCAGAAACTTCTTTGAGTTTTAATCATTCTAAAATAATCGTATTATAAAGACACTACAAATTCGCTCAAACAAAAATTCTTAATGGTTGCTAAGGGTATTTAAGGCCTGCCTTTCCCCTGTGTCTTTGTCTTGAGTCTGTTGTCCTTCATGGAGATGTTTTTGCGTTAAGCTTGTGTGTTTTGTTTATTAGCAACATTTTGTATAAACCTTGTGTCTGCATCTTCCGTCTCGTCTGTTTGCACTTCTGCGCTGCTGACAGTGTTACAACACTAATATGAAGTATTAGTGTTGTAACACTGTCAGCAGCGCAGAAGTGCAAACAGCGTTACAACACTAATATGAAGTATGACTAGTTAGCTACTTTTTTATCTGTAGCTATTAGAGTTGTAAACCTTCTCTGGTCTCAAGATTCGATTCAATGACGACTATCAGGTTAGCGATTTGATTCGATATGATACTATATCTTGATGCATCACAATGCATCCCATCAATTTTTCTATATTACTTCACATTTCACACAGATTGTGCAGCCATAGTTGCTGTGGGATGTTCTTTTTAACTAGAATTTTTTATTTTAATTTTTATAAAATCACCAAGCAATGTCATTATGATATAATTCAAGGGGAAAATACTCAGGCAATGTTCTGAAAGATGAAGTGATTAGTGAAACAGGACTGCATGTCACAGACCACCTGCAATTCCGCCGTAGGGGGCAGCGAACTGCCAGTTGAAAACCACCGTTATAATCGATTATGGTCTGGGATTGCATCAATGCAGAATCGTCTAGGTCTGCATCACGATGCATTGATTATGCGATTTATTTCAACACCCCTAGTTGCTACTATATTAAAACACAACCTTGTTTGTAACTTAGCTACTTTTTATTGTAAGAAACATGCAGCTTTGGCAGGGGGCAGTTGGTAGCGTAATGGTCAGAGAGTGGCCCTGTGATTGGAAGGTCGCCGGTTTGAATCCCGACCGGTAAAGGTACCACTGAGGTACCACTCATGAGCAAGGTACTGTCCCCAAGCACTGCTCCCTGACGCACTGCCCATGCAAGCTGCCCACTGTTGCTTCACGGATTCGTCAAATGCCGAGGTCACTTTTGGTTGTGGTGTGGTGTGTTCACAATGATAAATAATCTAGTAGCTTCTGCCTCACTCTGGCATTTTCAGGTCTATCTCTGAATTAGCAGGGGGTAACTCGTCTTTTCTGCTCTCGACTCTGCAGGAATTGCGAACACACACTCTCCACTTTTCTGTCACACTGAGAAAATCTATATAGCACTTCTTCTCCACTTCAAGACGTATTTGATCCCTGACATTATTTCTTATCAGTGCATTCCCTCTGACATATTCTGGGGGAGAAAACAGACCCTATAATTCAAAAGCCACTTTATCTTCTTTTTAAGATGTTTTCTTTATCATATTGTGATAAGTGAATCGTTTCTGAAATAAGCTTGCAAAAAAGACAGTTCTTTGAAATAATCGGTTTTGGGGGTCTGAAGAAGCCAAATAACTACGCTTATAATTCAAAGGATTTCTGTAGAACCATAAACGCTAGCAAATGTGCATGTAGGAGCCTTTCTTGCACTTCAGTGTGTTGTAGAAATGTAAATACATTTTCTCAATATTGGCTCAGCCCTTTTCAGAGAGCTCGGCTGTCTGCTTATCCGAGAAAAACCTCCATAAGCTGCTCTTCTTTGTCAGGATTTTTGCTGTTTTGCTTTTCAATAATGTATATACAGTATATGTTATATAAGTTCGCGTAGATTTCATTCATTCAGTTCAACCATTTTTGGTTTGGCGTATGTTGGAGATCTTTGTGGTGTTTTGCGGGGTTAAAGGAGTGCAGAAGAGTGACACCACAGATTTATCAGAGCTTTACTAATCTTAGTGAGGTCTCAGAGTTGCTGCGTGGAGAACAACATCAGGCCTGCTGTCAGCTCGTGTCATGTTGCCCTTTGGGCTGATGTAAGTACACAACCTTGCTCCCGTTCTTTTTGTAGCCGTGCTGACTCTTTTACCATTTTTGACATTCTCACTTTTTACCTCGTTCAACATTTTTTTTGCATACAATTAAATCTTTCATGTACACCGACAAGCCATAAAATTATGGCCCAGTATTAAGCACATATTAGAGAGGTGTAATCATATATCAATGGAAATTTAGGGAAGGCGCCTGTCCCGCTCAATCCGGAGAAGCGGCGCATGTCGTCACGGAAACACAGAGGCGGCGGTTCTGCAGGATTCTTGCTTCAATCTTGGCCATAGTGGACTCCATCCTCTGACTACACCTCGCAGCTTCCAAGAGCACACTATGATGCAACTGTGAGATGCAACGAGTGGGCTCGGTAGCCAATCAGATGCCACTTCTACCAATTCAACACCAATCACAAGCACCTGCTAATTGAAAATAACTGTCTGTGTAAAGATATATTTTAAAATTTGTTTAAGAATGTTGCATTTTGCCACACTGCGTCTCTATTTGTAACAAAAAATGTGTTACTTTTAAAGGTAAAGCAAGTCGCTTTGATATTGATAAGCTACTGGACTAAGTAATTAAGTTAGAAGCTTTGTAAATTTTCGTTAGCTACTTCCCCATTTTCACACTCACTTCATCAGTATGTTAAAACTATTATGTTCCGTCAAGTCCTTCTACAATAAAATTGAGGTTTTTTTGTAAAATTTGGGCCTCGTCCTCATGCTTGAGGAGAGAACTGTCTCGTTAAGAAGCCAACTTCATCACTACAGAAGTGGACGACCATCTTCAGGCTCCTTCATTACGATGATGATTATTATTACTACAGATCTTATTAAGTTGATTATCCCAGTGAGGACAAAGCGCTCAGCAGAACACAAGGACATTCTGAAGAGTGTTTGGGCAAAGTTGTGATTGATGGCGCAGGGAGTCCAATGTTACATGTAGTGCAATGCTGCTCCCACCTGGCAGAAGAAGGGTACCACCAAACTCTAGGCCTTCTTTACAGCAATCAGGCTGCGCTCCTCATTATTTCTTCTACAAGGTACTAATCTAAGATTACGGCACACCACAGTGCTAAAGTACATAATTTTATAGAGTTCATAGAGTCTTCATTTTTAACATTTTATATTTGATTTGTTTGAATAAGGGACCACTAAATAGATCAGCTAAACAACAATGGGTTCAATTTAGAATTTAGCTGATCAGTTAAATCAGGTGTTGTAAATTTGGTTGGAGGCTAAACTCTACTGAGCAGTGAACAGAACTGGTGAGAAAAAGACATTTAAACCATCTTTTAAACAGCACTTCATAGTGTGTATTATCAAAATCTTAACGAAGTTTATTGCAAAGTATGTTGTCACATACAAAGAATTTGTTTTACATAATATATGTACAAGACACTAATATTGGGAAAACATATTTATTGCTGCATGTTAAAATAGTATTATATACAGCTTTTAGTATTAAACTAACATAAAACTCTGAAAGACCTACATGTCCTCGTGTAAAAAGAGAAGAAGAAGAAGAAGAAGAAGAAGAAGAAGAAGATGATGATGAAGAAGAAGAAATAGCATTGTTCGACTTGGAGTGTCGCGCTTTGTGACGTCACTTATTATGGCGGCTTGTAGTTGCCGTGTTCCGCCGCTGGTGGGCGCTGAGAGCAAAACCACATTTAACCAAGTCCCACTGCCGTAAAAATTTAATTATTTTTCAAATTGATTACATAATAATAATAATAATAATAATAATAATAATAATAATAATAATAATAGTATTGCACATTTATATAAAATGCAGATTTTTGTCAGGTGAAGGTTGTAACAAACATGAAAGAAATATTCATTTCTTCTGTTAAGGCTTGCTATAACATTGCCAAGGTCACTGCATCTGTCTGGTCTCTACAGTAAAAATGCAGTTCATACTTAAAATGTTAAAACTGATGAGAATATGAAATCTTATTAGTTTATCAAAGACTTTATGAAGATTATTAATACATTACCTAAATATCTGTTCCTCTCGCCAGCTCAAGCTCCTAATCCTGAGCTATGCTGTTTCAACTTCTCCCAAGAAAGAATCCAAAATAACAAAATCTCAGATATTAAAAAAATCAGTTCTAACTGTCCACGTCGAGGCTATCTGTAAGTATCTCATAACTCTATTTAGATTACACATTTTACATCTGATGTGATCTGGGAAAATGTGCAGTCGCACAGTGATATTAATTATACTTACTGTGTTTTTCAGGGTAACAACTAATGATGGCAGGGTGACATGTGTGCCGACAACCTGGTTAAATAAGGACTAAGCTGCAGTGCTACAGGTTTCACACAACAAAGAGAGAACATGCACAGTACCTACAAATGTTTATGCAAATTGTGACTCATTACATGAATTTGTATTAATCTGCTGTCAGTACCTGTCAGAACGTAATTATTTGTATCAATCCCATCCTTTCTATCAATGCTTAAAATAAAGCTTAAACTGCTATAAAAGCATTTTGAAAATGACTTATTTCATCATCATCATCATCATCATCATTATTTATAGAGCACTTTAAAACAACCACAGGCTGACACAAAGTGCTGTACATAATCGACTTTCATAAAAAAATTAATAAAAGGCAAATAAGTAATTAATTACTAGCTATTTTATTACAAGGGATGAAAAGTCTCAGTCTCACTGAGGCCGAAAGCCAAAGAATAGAAGTAGGTTTTAAGACGTGTTTTAAAAATTGACAGTGAAGGGGCCTCCCTAACGTGCAAGGGCAAATTATTCAAAGAGTGCAATCTCAGATGCTTATCACAGCTGCTTGAGCAAGAAATGATGCTGGGTTCAGCATAATTATCTTCATCTTCATTAGTGGTAAAATAGAACAGATAATAACAGATATAACAGATGTGGCAAGCAAAAGTTTGTAAAACGCTGTCTTATCACACTTTGTATAAAGCGACTGATGACAAAGTATTACCCACATTAACAATTTTTTTCTTTTCAGACTTTTTGGCTTTTTGCACGACTCAATGTGGACCAGAGAAATGACATTAAATAGACATATGGATGCGTAGATACATAGATTTATTTATTTTTTGCAAGCAAAACAAATGAAAATGTATTTAATTTTTGGCACAACAACGAGGCCATTTTACTTACATTTTACACTTTGTTTCTAACTTGTAATTGTGAAAACGAATAATTGCGAATTTAGTCATATAATAATAACATTTGTTATAAAATGAATTTTATATTCTTATATATCTCTATAATATTAAAATTGTTTATGATGATGGACACTGTGTTTGTGATCATTGTTTCTGTTTTGTAAAGAAATATGACTCTACATATGTCATTTTAAACTATAAAAGGCTGTTTTCTGAGTATATTTCAGGATACTGCAAACCACAAGCTGATTGTGGCTCAAATTTCCACCGTTTGTATTGGAACTCTTATAGCCTTTATCGAACAGTTTTTGAACCGCTGGCCATGAGACTTAACATTTTTTCTTAAAAACGTTTATTAATTAATAACTTGTAAAATTTGACGGCTAAACACTTACTTAACATAAGTATAACTTGCGGCATATCTCTTTTTACTTCGTGTAGTTGGGGAAAAATGCACCACGACGCCATATTTATTTTAAAAAAAAAGAAAGAAAAAGCCAAAAAAAAAAAACCCCACAAAAACCTATTGTGACATTTTATCAAATTTTATTGTCAAATTTAATCAAATTATAAACTAGCATAAATCGTATTCAATCAGTTACAAAAAATTAATTAGCATTCCTCATTTGGGGGAAACGTTGGCTGTTTTGGTTAAAAGCGTTCATAATGACGGAAGCCTTCACCACAAGATGGCGGCCAAGACTTTACAACTGACATCTTTTCCTTTTCTGATCTGTTTGTCTTTATAGCTAAGTTTGTAAACTTTATATTTATCTTGACCCAACAAGAGTTTTTATTGAGTTTGGTGTTGACTCTGGAGTTAATACCTCATTTTCTTCATTAAACTCTTCATTTTGTATATCATACTTAACACAACAATCACATTGACTGTATATTGTGTTTATTGTATATTGTATAGTAGATTTTCTTGGATATTGTCTTGTATATTTTGTACTGCATGTTGTCTTGTCAATTCTACTATACTATACTTTGTATTGGTCATTGTGAACACAGCACAGCACACAGTGCACCACAACAAACTGTAACCTCTGCATTTGACCCATCTGTTTTTTTGGCAGTGCTTGTGGACGGTACCTTGCTCACAAGTACCTCAGTGGTACCTTTATCGCTCTGGGACTTGAACCGGTGACCTTCTGATCATGGGACCAACTCTTAACCGTTACACTACCAACTGTGTAATGTATACTGGTTTGTCTCATTGTGCAGTATTTATACTCTCTATCTCATGTATCCACATCGTCTAAATTTGGCTAGAGAGTAATTCACCATCGTAAACAAATTCTTATAAGTTTTTACTTACCTACATGGCAAATAAATCTGATTCCGATTCTTATTTTGGTCTAAATCAAATGGATTAAAGTAAAAATCTAAGAGGTTGAGTTACAGAAACAGGACCAAATTGATTGTGTGTTGTCACATAAAAGGAATTAAAGTAAAGACATTAAAGTTTTTTTTTTTTAAAATTTAAAAATACATACAAGGTACTAATATTGATAGATAGGGAATGTTGGTCTAACAATGGGGTTAAGAATAGATCTATTTAAAGAGTTACAGTTACAGAGTTGCAGAGTTTGCCTTAAATAGAAAACAGAATGAGAAAGTTTCCTCTGGTTAAGGTCCAGGTCATCGTAATGTCTAACATGTGTTATGACGTTATGATATTTTGTATGTAGCCAACAACTGACTGTCAGTCAAAGTGAAGAAAGTAAAATTGAATAGTATTTCAACAATGTTTATTAATATGTCTACACACATTGAACTGAAGGGTAAAGCTAATAATTAAGCCTACAAATAAATGCATGCTCTTTTATTGGTTTAAAAATAAGATATCATAAGCAGAATTTTAGCTGAAATTTAAAAAAAAACTTGTATAAAATTGTCATTTATTTTATATGTACATCAACTAATATAAAGACAGATTTATTAAGATTTCTATGAATCAATTCATCAAACTATAGCTCTTGAACAACTGTGTAAATCTTAAGTTACTTTATATTTACATAGTTCACTTTGATAAAAACCTTGTCATACAATTGAAACTTACAAACGTAAAAAAGTGAAACCAAATATTCTTTTCAGTGTAGGTCTGAACAACATGTCAATTTTAGTGGCTTTGCCTCATATTCGAAAAAAAAGTTTGAGCGTTGTGTTTTAGATCTGAGTATCAGCTTCGTTTGCCAGCTTGTCGTCACCCACACACAGGCCTTTTCAACTCCAGATCAAACATTTTTGCAATCAGCGTGCAGCTTCAGGGCATGGACGGATGGATGAATAGATGGAGGGATGGTGGGAGGGATGGTGGGATGGATGGTGGGAAGGGTGGGAATTTGGGGAGAATTTACCACAAGCGCTTCACAAACTTTGCCATAAATGGCAAAATAGGACAGTCATGTCTCTGCTTTCCAGAGAGAAATCACTGCTAAAAATGCCCGAGTTGACCACACGTGTTTGCTGGAGCTGCGGCCTGAACGCTGATGTTCGGAATATTCTTTAAATTGCAATTTGAGGTCATAAAGTTATGCTTTTTTTGGCTGGACAATTAATTTGGCACCTCTAATCGATGCAACAATTCTTTACAAAATTCTGTCACAATGATTTACACTCTTTCTAGCTTTAATAGTTAAACCAATATACATTTTAGAACAGTGGCATTTACGTAGTTGGCCTTGTGATCAGAGGGTTGCAGATTCAAGTCCCAGACCAGTAAAGAAACCACTAGAGTAATCCTGAGGCAAAGGTACCATCCCCAAGCACTGCTACAGCAAAAAGGTGCTCACTGCTCAGCTATGGGCCGGGTCAAATGCCGAGGTCACATTTGGTTATGGTGCAACAGAAACTCTCATGACAACACTACCAAATGCTGAGACTGAGGTTGATATTTGTATTTATTGGTCTGTGTTTTCAAAAACCGAGCCAATCCATTTTACCAGTCTAGAAAAACAGGGAAGTCAGATATTCGTAACGACAAACAAACCCAATTCAGCTGACCAATATTTGCAATAGATTCTTTTTGACGTGAAGCGACCTCTCCGCTCTGCGGAACGGCGCTTAAGGCCTGAATGTTCCAGTTTAAATGGAATCCTTTTTTAAAAGCACTGGGGCATAAACAAACAGCATCACCCTCAACATTCTCCTCTTGGCTTGCCCAAAAAGCCTGTGATCTGCAGCCTGACTCCTTCACACCTCTCTCATTGTCTGTTCAGGGTAAACACAGACCAGAGTTAGAGAAGCTACGATTAAATTGCGGCTTTTTAAGCTACAAGCTCCTTGTGATTGAAAGTATCTAAGCTCTGCTACAAACATTTCAATTGAGGATGCCTGTAATATCAGAATCATATTGGAGATTGGATCGATACTTAGATTTGACTCATATTTTCATCCAGTATTTTATAACGTGTTTATTGTATGTGGGAAAGCTAGCACTTTTATATGGCCTGTGCCTTCTGCCTTAAAATGTATGCCATTATTTTAGTGCCAAAATTTTGAGCACGCAGTGTAATGTTCACATGCAAAATCTCTTGTCTTTATGTGCTCAACTCTGCCTGCAAACACGAAATTTTACCTAACTAAATTGCTTCACTTAGCAGATAACCCAGGCTCACATGGGCTCGTCGGGCCGTGCACTACCGCATTTAATAGTATATGGTAGGTAAGGTTATATCATACTTTTCTATGTGCTAGTATGCGTCTCAGGAAATAGACGGGGATGTAGCATCACGGCTCTCTACACACTAAATTTCTATATTTTGTTAATTTTGTACCCCAATGGAACTTGGGCAGCAAAATAGCTTGTCTTTACGCGCTCGACTATACCTTCCTATTTTTTCAGCATCTGTAGATATAAACATGAAAAATATCGGATATATAAACATCGATTAATTCCCTTATCCTAATTTTAATAAATACAGCCACGGATTCTTGCTTCCATCTTGGCTGAGGTGGACTACATCCTCTGACTCCACCTCGCAGCTACCAATAGCACA
This sequence comes from Distichodus sexfasciatus, assembly GCA_032718565.1. Classification (NCBI taxonomy): domain Eukaryota; kingdom Metazoa; phylum Chordata; class Actinopteri; order Characiformes; family Distichodontidae; genus Distichodus; species Distichodus sexfasciatus. The sequence goes on along the minus strand of JAVGVS010000440.1, from coordinate 71,122 downwards.
CTGTGATGTAAAGAGTGTGCAATAACCGTGTGGACACTGTAGCCAATCAAACCATGCAGTTCAACATAAGCAAACAAGTTCAAATAGCAGCTGTGTAACATTTGCCCACACTGCCTCTCTCACACTATCATAAAAATTATAGCTACTCTTATAGCTACAGTGTTTCAAAAGTAGCCTCACTACTGATAAGCTACTGTAACAAGTTAAGTTTGTAGCGTCACTAATTTTAGTTTAGCTACAACACTGATAGATGGAGGTCGTCTTTTGTAATTGTCTAAATTTTTTGATCTCTCATCCTGCTTTTCCTGCTGAATTTCAGTAACCTCTAACGTATTTTTAGTCATAGGAGGCCATGGTCGGAGAGTCGCCATTATCGTCTACCGTTCTAGCTCTGCTGAGTGTGTGTGTGTTAGTGTGTGTTTGTAAACCTCGCAATATGGGGACTTTAGCTGATTTCACAGCAAGGTGGGGACCTGTGTGTCATAAGTGGGGATGTGTCACTAATAATGATACTATGCTCGTTCTTTTAAGGCTTTCGTCCTTTTACAATCTCATCTGTCCTCATCATGCTCATATACTTTAAAAGCGTGTTACCACAGGACTTTGACATGTTTAAACCCTGATAAAGTGGGGACATGTGTCATTATGGGGACATAAACCCCCCAAATTTTTATTCAAGATAAACTTATCCTTTTAAAATCTCAGTCCCCATAATGTCGTATCCTTAAACAGTGTGTGTGTGTGTTTGTGAGGTGTATGTGTGTGAGGCGAGACTCAACTCGCATGTGACTGGCGTTGTATGACATGCAAAGAAGCGGAAATTCCATCTGTTGTAAATGCTTCTTGGTGCTTCACGCTTGTTTCACCGTTAACGACGCAGCCAGGACCGCTCTGCCCATGCAGCTCTGCTTTTAGCTTAGAAGAAAAGGGAAATGTCTTTACTTTTAAATGTGTCGCACATGTATCGGTGGGAAAACCTTTCAGTCGATGTGAGAATGGAGGATGTGGACGCGTTTGCCAGCATTGTCTTCCCGCGGGTCGCGGGTTTGAGTAGCAGTAGGGCTTCATTTAAATGTCATTTAACATTATTAAACTTATGCTGACATCACACCAAAACCTTCTAACTTTAGCCATAAAAATCAAAAGCAACTGGAAGCAAAAACGTAGAATGAGGGCTAATTAAAAATATTTAATGTAAAAATTTTAATAAATTACCCAAAGTGTTGTGCTGTGCTCAGATACTTTAGGTAAAAGGGTATTTATTGAAACAGGGATATGATACCATGATATGTTCACATGATATTGTCATACACAGACAAGTCTAAAGACCAAAAATATTAGCAATGCTACTTGCGGTTGCTCCATCTCCTTTAAACATACAGTATATGGCCAATTTTCCCAGTTGAGTAGTAAACTAGTCCCAGACTAGCTTTTGATTTTTGAATAATAAATATCATTGGTACTACAAATTGTCCAAAACTAGGCTTAATCCATGAGCTAGAAACCGGCCCATAACACACAATTCCCCAACGTTGATTAACAACACATTTAATCACAAAAATGTTGTTGAAATTCTCTTTTAGGTACAGTTTAATTTGAGAAACCTCAAATAGTTAACATTAGCGCTCTATAGACAAGTCATAAATAATCTTTCACTCCACTTGCAATTAAGGCATGAATTTCCCAATCGGGGGACAGTGCCGCTGTGCTCTTAATCAGGAGGGGGGAAAAGTGGGTCAGAGCGAGGACTGTAGCTTTAACTGCACAAGAGAAATCTTTATTGGCGAGGGAAAAAGAGTCTTTAACGTCAACAGGCCGGATCCGGCGGCTCTTAATCACACGTTAATTAATCGGAGCGAGAGGCATCGATTTTTTTGCCGCATAAGCATGGGAGTCTTTGGCAATCGTGACGCAGATTAAGTGGGAGGGGAAAGAGGAGGAGGAGTTGATGCCTGAGGCGGGGAGAGGAGATGACAGGACCAGAGTCATATCCGAGAGTTCAAAAGGGCAACTTCCACCCGTCAGCAACAACCCCCACCACCACCACCACTGTCTGCACACCGGAGCAGAAACGAAGAGGGATGAGGCATGCAGTGCATGTTAAACACGTTAATACAGAGAGACGTGCAGTATCGGAGAGAAACGATATACAGTACATGTGCAAAGATGTGGAAATGATGACACATTTAGTACACATGCGCACACATTGCTGCATGCAGTATGCATTAAAACAGTAAGATATAAAATGTAACACATTTACAAATACCATATGCATGCAAATCCCCCCAAAAAGTTCACCCCACACGCAGATGCATGCACACACTTGGTTTACACACATACTGATTCTCCAAATAGTGCACAAGTAGGCATTATCACAGAGACATGTACAATGTCATGGAGAAACTCAATTTTGCAAACAATATACATGCGCAAAGATGTTGAAATGATGAGTTCATAACACATGCATACGCATGCACACACCAATGGTTTACACACATGCTGATTCTGCATACGGTACACAAGTATGCATTAACACATGCAATGCTGCATGCAATATACAAGTGCATACATGTAGTGTGTGCACACATTTATACATACAGTGCACAAGTATGTATCAACACAGAGAGATACAGTATATAATGCATGCGCAAACGCACATGCATGTGCACACATTCCTGCATTTGCTAGACACACAAGGCTGCATGCAATATGCATGTGCAACACATTTACGTTCATAACATGCACATGCATTTGCTTTATGCACACATGCTGCGTGCACACCTTTCTCCACATACAGTCACGATAGTATGTAGCTTCTTTTAATATAATGTATGCCATAAGTTCTCATGCAAGATTTACTCTAGATTTTGGTGGGGAAATCATATTGGGACAATGCTGCATGCAATAAATGTGCAAAGTTCATCACACACATTTAGTACACACCCATGCATGTGCACACTTTTCTGCATCAGCACAGGCAGGTGGCTGCATATAGTATACATGAGCAAATATGCACACACACATACATGCATACACAACACTTTTTTTCATTTTCTCTGTATATAGGCTACTATTAGGGATTACATCAGAAATCTGATTACAGCCATATATCTGATGCTGATTGGACAGACTTCAGGGAGTCGTTTGCATTTACATTGACAGCATTTAGCAGATGCTCATATCCAGAGTGACTTCCATTTTCCTAATTTCAGGGACAGTCTCCCTGGACCAACTTGGGATTAAGGGTCCCAGTGGTATGAGCTTTGGGCGTAGAATTGGCCAACCTCTTGGTCCAGAGGCAAGTATCCTAACCACTAGACCATGTATTATTACTTAGCTCAATTTATTTATTTATTACTTTGCTCAAATTATCAATTAATTTTGAGCTTCTGAAATTTGTAGTGGCACAGAATCATTTAAAACCTTTGTTTAAACCTCTTAAAATGTACGTTCAAAGTCTCTACTGCTGTTGCATCAGTGATTGCTTGATTTCAGATTCACTGTGATGTTAAACAGAAATTGCAGTAACTACTGTATATGCATTATAAAATTAAACACCAGAGGTTCTTGAGTTCAATAAGCTACTGACACATCTAAATGATGGATGGTTATCTATATTTGTAAAACAGATTATTCATTTTCGCTCTCAAAAGTAAAGGAAAGATAATCCCGTTCCAGCGGTGCAGGCAGGACGGGAAATCACAATGGAATAAACATGCAGAAAACAGGATTAGAGCAGAATGTTTGGAGAGAGCACTTCTGACATTAAGTGAATCCAAAACATTTTCTGGCCTTGGTTTTGGCTCATGCACACATTTCTCTAAATGTAAGCTCTTCCCTTCTTTCCTGCTTTAGTGTTTCTGTAAGGAAACTGTAGAAACAACAACAGCCAATCAGAAGGCTCAACCCCAGACTGGGGGCTGCAATGAGAGTGGAACAATCTTAATAATAATAAATGATGAGACATTTTTATTTGTGCACAGTAGGAGGATTTTTTCCACAATTAACTAATTAAATTAATTATTTCATATTCAATCAATAAAACCCCATATCATGCAGTTCATACAGAAAAGTAATATTATCTTAAACAAATAGAATAAAATAATGTCTGAAAAAATTAATTAATAAATAATAAATTAATACAAATCATTATAAACTAATCTAAAAATGTCTTAAGATTTCTAACTTTTAAATGTGTAATTAATTCATTCTTATTCTAATTGAATTTTTACTGTAAATTAATTAATAATACATTATTTATATAGGGCCTTTTATTATTATTAAAGCAATATTATTATAAAGAAAAAATAAAATAATAAAATAAATAATAATAAAAATAAAAAGAAATAAAAATCTAAATTATTAAATTCAATTTGTATTTAATTAAATCTGTAAGATACACTACCCTAAAAAGGTCTTGTGATTTGTTTAAAGGTGTTTTATACATTTTATTTCATTCAGGTTAGCAAAAATTAATTTTAACAGTAAATTTATTTGAATCAATCAACAATGTTAGTTATATATGGCCTTTTGTGCATAAGTACAGTAACATAAGTACTATAAGACTATTATTAACAAATAAAATAATGTTTGAAGAAACTTTGTATGAAAAACATTAAACTAGCATTTAATGAAATCATTAAAAACACAAACACAAAACTAAAAACTTCTTTAGATTTCTTTTAAAGGTGCTTAATTAATTTAGTTTAATCTGACTTGCAAAATGAATTTTAACAGAAATTATTTGTGAACCATAATAACTGAGTAATTTAAGACAATATTCATAAGTAACATAAATAATATAAGATAAAAATAAGTACTTATAAGTACCAATCATTAAGCAATCAATCAAATTTTATCAAAAACTTTTTTATTTATGTAGTGCCTTACAAGCTGCTTAGCAGTGTAACAATAGCAAATTAAAATATAATTATTAAAATAAAAAAATACAAATATAAAAACTAATTAAATAAATTAAAATAGTACTCAATTTTTCCCATTGTTACATACATTAACATTAAAATGATAAATATTTAAATTATTATTAAAAAAATCAAATATATTAAAAATAGAACTCATTTTTTTAAAATGAAATGATCATAATGAAAAAGAATTAAAAATTAATATAAATATTTAAATAATTTATCTTTGATAAATAAATAAATTGTAATACTACTCAATTTTCCTTAATCTTTTTAATAAAATATTAACAGCAACTAAATTAAATTTCTACCTAAATTAAGATTTTTCTTTTTACTTTGTTTAGTGATTGTGATGCTCACAGTGTCCAGCTCGATGTGTGTACTTCCCATCCTCATGTGGAAGTAATCTATTTAAATGCGTTGCAGCATTGCATTGACATGTCGCCGCTCGCCATGACGGCCCCCCTCCCTCGTGTAGCGACTCTTGCGTCTCGGCGCCCGTGCAAATCAGCTTCCTGTCCTCGTAGCTCCCATGATGTGCTGGCGGGTGCCCAAATTTGCCAATCGTCCCTCACGTCAAAAAAGCATCAGGCCTGTACATACACACACACACACTTATACACATGCACCAACACATACGCACACACACACACACTCCCTACACTTATACACACCAGGCCTGGGGAATGACAATGACACACACTGACCTGACTCAGAGCAGCTTTACTGTTTCTCATGTGTCACTTCACTTTTAAATAAAAATGTTACAAAATGTATATTTATATAATTTTATCATAGAAATATTGTTATTTTAGCTTATTATTTGTTATTATTTATATTTGCATTATATATGTTAAACTATTTATGTGCATTACATATTGCTTTATTGCATGACATTTTTTATAGATTTAAAAACTGTATTATTTATTATTAAATAACATATTAAAGAATAATACATTTTTAACACATTACATAATAATATTTAATGTAGTAAATATATTAAATATTAACTATGAGATTTTAAGATATACAAATGTGATCAATATATTCCAAATAACATATTTTTTATATTATTTTTTATATTACAAATCATTTTTACAAATATTTATATAGTAATTTAATCCTATCCTTGAATATGAAATTAAACAGACCTTCGGTCTTTAGTCTTGTTGCTGCAACAATGTGAGGCTGCGTTCTGTTCTGCACAAACTCTCCTTGTGAATACATTCACTTCTGCTGCCTTTGGCATTTGAACCCATCTAAATTTTATGCTTCTCCACTGCGCTGTCACGCGGTGTTAGCTTCAGCCGGAATTTCTTGATGTGCGTGTTTTTTACGGCACTTGATCACGAGTTCTCTCAAACATTCTACATGAAGAGGCGTGTTTGGCATTTACCAGATGCTTTAGCAGTAATACGTTCACTGATCTGCAAGCAACAACGCTCTAAGCAAGCCTCAACCGTCAGGTGACGACTCACTGCTGTCAGCACCATGCAGAATTGCCGGAAGTGTAAACCTGAAGAAATTTTAGCAGAGTGTAATCTCCAAGTCAACAACACCGATTTGCAGTGTTAGAGATGGTTGCAATGAAGAGTGAAGAGTGGTGGTGAAAAGCTTATGGTCAGATACTCAACAATACGCAAAGGAGCCATAGTTTAAATCGGGCTGTAAATATAAATGTAAATTTCTAGTGAGTTGTCGTTGTGAACACAACACAGCACACAGTGCACCATAACCAAACACATGAGCACTGCATTTGACCCTATAAAGGAGCAGTGGGTAGATTTTTTGTCAGCACCCGGCGAGTAGTGCTTGGGGATGGTACCTTGCTAATGAGTACCTCTGTGGTACCTTTACCGGTCCAGAACTTGAACTGACAACCTTCCAATTAAGAGGCCAACTCTCCAATCGTTACCCTACCATCTGCCCCATTGCCCCGACTGCCTGTTTTGGGGCAGTTCATAGTGTAACGATTCGCCCCGTGATCGGTCGTCGGTTCGAATCCCAGATGGGTAAAAGTACCCCTTAGGTACTCAAGCTTCCCCGGCGGTGTTCATGTCAGCTGCGCACTGCTCCTTCATGGATGGTCAAATGCAGAGGCTAGTCATTGGTTGTGATGCACTGTGTGCTGTGCCGTGTTCACAATGACAAATAATCACTCACTCTTCACTTCTATTAAAGAAAATTCTTTAATTTATTCATACCCTAGACGTACAGTTGAAGAATCGGAATTTAAGCGTTTCAACAGAAAACATTAATAGTTATAATTAATTAGTAAATACCTATGTTGACATGCTTCAATTGATAAGTAATTAATAAATACTGCTGTGGAACTGCTTTAAATTTAGATGTGTCAGAGTCAGTTGCAGTTTTAACTTTTACTTAAGTATTTTTTTTAAGCAAAGTGACTTTGTATGTTTTACTGGTCTCTACTTCACACTTTTGCACTTTACACACTCGTTAATTGCTGGATTTTAAATTGGGATCTATTTACGTCGTCCTTATGAATCACTTTTCAAACGATCCTTGCACATTTTGGCGTGGCTTAAATTTATAGCATTTAAAGAGTTAAAGTTAGTATGGTTTTGACACTTTTAAATCGAACACTGCTGGATATATTTAGCCTTGTAGATGAGTTCTGATCTGACACTGTGTGCATCTAAGAGGTGCAGCAGCTATGAAGATTTTTAGTAATTAAGGTCCAGCGGGTGCAGGTACCAGCGTGGGAGATTCTAGTGATATTATTCGAGTGTACGCTCAGTCAAACACCATAAATCATCATCGTCCCTGACCCCAGTTATAATGTAATGGCCGAAAGGCTTGTCGAGAAAACCCTGGGACCCAACAGGTTCATGCATCTGCCGTGACCCTGGCCCGGGGCCTTGCGCTTACGGCCCTATGTTTTGGATGGGCCAAGACAGATTGAGTTTGTCCACTGACCCACAATGGCCGAAACTGTAGGATGCCCAGTGGTCTGGACCTATAGCTGAAATGCAGAATACGTTAAAATCCTACCTCCAGCACTACCATCGTTGAGCCCCTGAGCAAGACCGTTAACCCTCAAGTTGCAACTGAGAGGTGGAAGTCACTCTGGATAAGGGGGTGTGCTAAATACTGAAAATGTAAATATTTTTTAATTACAGTATTGTGACATAAATCTCAAATAAAATGTAAAATACTTTAATAAATTTAGCACCTTCCTCCTCCTTGCTTTTTTACGTTCATTTGCCATCTCTCTGCAGGGCCCTGAAAGTGAGGGGAAGTTGGTGGGGGGGAGTGTGCTCGTGTTCCAGATATTAAATTACTCATGAAATGTTTGCCCAGCCTCCCGACCCCTCCTGCCTCCACCTCACCCCCCTCTCGGCCCGAGCAACAGCCTGGTCAGAACGTTCCACTTCACGCCCCCACCATCCCTCTCAATTCCCCCAACCGACTGACTCTCGGGGGTGTCAGTGTCACCTCTCTCCCCTAAGGTCAATTTTCCCTCTGGGTGGGCGTTGTATAGGCGTTTAAACTGATAAGCGTCAAAAACCACCTTCCATACATACCTTTTTCTGCCCTATTCCGCCCCTCCTCACTGTTCACTCTTTAAAGTATGTTACAGTCTGATACTATATATATAAATATACATATACATATACTATACTATATATATACTATACTATCACATATACTTCTATATATATATATACATATACATATATATATATATATATATATATATATATATATATATATACTTTCACTATTGTTATGCAATATCAAGTTATCTATCTGTCTATATATATATATATATATCTGTCTGTCTGTCTGTCTATTTATTGTCTGTTTATCTATTTGTCTATTTATTGTCTGTCTGTCTGTCTGTCTTTTTATTGTCTGTTTATCTATTTGTCTATTTATTGTCTGTCTGTCTGTCTATCTATTTATTGTCTGTCTGTCTGTCTGTCTGTTTATCTGTCTATTTATTGTCTCTCTGTCTGTCTATCTGTCTGTCTGTCTGTTTGTCTGTCTGTTTGTTTGTCTGTCTGTCTGTTTGTCTCTTTTTATTGTCTGTTTTGTCTGTCTATTTGTCAGGTTGTTTGTTTGTCCGTCCATCTGTCTGTCTGTCTATCCATGAAGAAAATTAGGACATTTACTTAATATTTTACTTGTGTAGACACAAAGCCAAACAATCACAATAAGCTAATGTTTGGCATAAACACACATGCAATAAGAAGTCTGGGAGTGTTCTTCAGTAGACTGTAGATTAGAACCCACTAACACCTTGACATCCTCCAGTGTTTTTTTTATTGTTTAAGATTTGTTCATAGGTTAAGTAGAAACAAATCTAAAAAAATAAAGACATTGGTGAATCTAAAAAGACTGTCGTGGAAAGAAGAGATTTCTTCTTAAAGAATGATTCCGGCTTGATTGTTGAACTCTGTCAGCACCTCCCACGCATGATCTTATTGCTGGAGAAGCTTCTGTAAAAGAGGGAATGGGGGAGGACTGGGACTCTGGCACTTGACCTACTCTGGTTGATATAGAACCTTTCCACACGCTCTTAGCGGGTGAGTAGGAAACTACGTTCACTCAGTGAACCTGAAGGGATGGGTTTAAAATCTGGGCAGGAGACCTGAGAGCTTTCTGCACTGAGCTGCAGCGTTACATTCTGCTTCATCCTGCTCTCTATCTATCCAGCATTCTGCATTCGTCAGCTCTGGAAAATATTGTGTAGACCATGTTACACTCATTTAGCTGAACTTCTATATAGAACTGGTTTTATTTATTAATTATGTGTGTTTATGCAATGTGTTATGTTGCATTGTGCTGTCTGATCTGTCTATCTGTCCATCCATCCATCCATCCATCCATCCATCTATCTATCTATCTATCTATCTATCTATCTATCTATCTATCATCCATCTATATCTATCTATCTATCGATTCATTTAAATATCCATATCCTTCAGTATCTAACTATCTATCCATCTTTCTATCCATCCATCCATCCATCCATCTATCCACCATCTGCCTATCTATCTATCTATCTATCTATCTATCTATCTATCTATCTATCTATCTATTCATGCATCTATCCATCTAAACATGCATCCATGCAGCCATCCATCCATCCTTTGATCTATCTATCTATCTATCTATCTATCTATCTATATATCTATCTATCTATCTATCTATCTATCTATCTATCTATCCATTCATCCATCTCTCTATCCAAATTGCATCCATCCATCCATCCATCCATCTATCTATCTATCTATCTATCTATCTATCTATCTATATATCTATCTATCTATATCATCTATCATCTATCTATCTATCTATCTATCCAGCCATCGCCATCATTATCTGTGATGAATATTGGGTCACTTTTACCAACTGTTGTTAAGAGAAATTGTGTTCTTACGCAGTTTCAAAGTGTAAGAACAGAATCTACTGATCAGCACTCTCACACTAATGCTCTAGTTTGTGCAAAACATTATCTTATTGCGTGCTGTCCAACTGCCCGTAGGTTTTGACCCATAATTAAGCAAATACAGTGTTAACTAGAATCCTAAATAATGCATGTTCATGTTCTCTCATAATGGTTTTGATATGTATTATCGATAGTGTGAAAATAGCGCAGCACATTCCAGAAGAGCTCTTTAAAACTTAACATAGTCCTCACAGCGCTGCTAGTAATTGATTTAGACAGCAGTTCACTCATTAAACTTTCAACTGCTCCATCTCTCCCGACATCTCCCAACTTCTCCCAACCTTCCCATCCTGCGCAAAAAGTTCAGTTACTCCAAAAAGTGTGAGGGAGATTAGCTTTGCAGCTGCCACCTCCTCCTTCATCACTTCTGCTGAGAAAAATGTTATAAAAGTGTCTGGTCTCCAGTCATCTGCTTCTGGAGAGTCTGACTACTAAGGTTTTAGAAGAAAGGATAGAGAAAGAAAGGCAGTGAGAGAATCTGAGTGAATCTGATCTAGGGCTAGACAATTATTGAAAAATTATAAGACGATAAAACTGCCAAAATACCGCTCCAACTTTGCAACATTGAAACGTCAATTCAAATTGCAGGAGTATTTGATAACGAAATGTCATTTTTAAAAGTAAGCGAAATCAATCAATGACTTTAATGTGTACTCAAATACAAGTGAAATTACAGACTCAAACATTTACTCATAAAAGTGCGATCGGACCCTGTTGACAGATTTGGGTTGGATCTCCACCCCTGCAGTTATGAAGCAGAACAAGCAGATGCGAACCTCTCCGTCCTTGAAACCAAAATGCCCCCTCACCAAACTGCAGCTGGAAGCAATCTCTGCAGCTGAATAACTCAGCACATAAATCATGCAAAGCTGTGTAAATCTGCTTCTGCAGCAACTGACTCACCCTGATTGTCTCAAAGAGCTGAACACAACATCATGCAGGGAATAGAACAGACTCATGATGATGAATATGATGTGGTTTACTGTTTCTGGGAGAAATATTTTTAATTAATTTATAAGTTTAATGGTTATTTAAATAGTTTTATATCTTATATCTACATATGTCTTTTTATTGAATTTAATCTTTTCCTCATGTACATTATTTTCAGTTTACAAAATTTTAATGTTTAATTTATAACTATAGTTACTACGATCATCTCATATTTATCTGTTTACTGAATTCAAACGTCCCTTTTATTATGTAAATTCATAATTTATCATTATTATTACTACCACTTCATATTTTTATTTTAGTCAGTCATTTGACAAATCATTCAATTTGAGCCAAATCTAAGTCAGAGTTGTTAAATATATGTGAAAAAGAATGAAAATGTTGTAAATGATTTTCTCATATAGATATTCTCATAACTTTTGCACAATTTAAACTTAATTCTATTAATTCATATGTATATTATTTTCATTATTATATGTGTTTAACTGTACAGGATTATTTCTGTTTGATTAATGAAGTGTGATCTTTTATATACATTGTCCAAGGTGTGCATAAATGCATGTATATGCATGTGTGTACGTGTGATTACACTTTAGTATTACTATTATATATTACTATGAAAAAATACTTTATTATTACCAAATTCATAAAAGAGTCCAAGTCACTCTATATGTGTTAAAAAGAATTAAAATGATATATATATCAGGACTTGCGACATATTTTTCAAAAAGAAGCGTTCACACTAATATTCATTGTATTTTACGATGGAGAAGTTGCTTTGTCTGTTTGTCAAAGCTGTTTTAATGCGACTTTGACATATAAATTAACATGCTGCCAAAACAGTAAATAGCTGACAGCATAAGCGTCCATCTGGCTTCACTGGCAGCCTTTTTTGCTCGTTCTGATTGTTCTGATCCAGAAGCAACAGTTGAGTTGGCGTCAGTGTGGAGGATAGAAAGCCCCAAGGAGAGTGAAGCGTAGAGATTAATCAGGGCTGGGGAAATGATGTTGAAGTCAATTCTGATGTAAATGTTATTTAAAACATTATACAGGCCATATTTATCAATCTACTGAGTTATAAAAACCCATGTATTACTATAATATACCTATTATTATTATTATTATTATTATTATTATTATTATTATTATTATTATTATTATTATTATTATTATAGATATCCTAATAGACTATTATAATTGTCTTTTTGCCCCTCCCAAAATAAAAAGTGTTTACTATTAATTAATGTATAACTATAAGACAAGGCAAGTTTATTTTTATAGCACATTATTGTACCATCAGGTTCAATAGGGAAGTTTATTAAAGTTAAATAAAATAGTAGTGAAAAAAATGTGAGACTACGCCAGATAGGTAAAATTAATAAAAAATTATGAAAACATAATATAGATGAAAAACAGATGTAATGTATATTAAAACTCCACCGTGAAGACATATGAATATCATTAACTAGGCATGTGTTATATGATGTCACAAAAATATGATGTCATCAAAACCAGGCTAAGTCTCTTATTTAATCTTTTTATAACTGGCTCTTTTTTCCATGTCGTAGCGGCATGACACGCTTGTTGTCATGGACGTTGTTGTCATAGACGTTGATGCGATGGCGTAGCAGTAAGATCTGACCAGTGAAGGCGAGGCCAGCCGGATCCCGCTCTGCACACTCTAATTTGTGATATGAAGTCCATCAGATGCCAGTGATCAGACGCCCGCTGCTGTATATGACCTACAATCTCTTCTCCTATTGGCAGGCGGTGGGTCAACCGTCTCCAGACAAAAGGTTGCCATAGGGTGACCTCTGCCTGGTCCTACACTGTGTTCTGTACCCTTTATTGTTCTTAGAGGTAATCGTCCCAGGTTCTAGCTATGCCAGTCTCTTCCGTTATGCTCCACTTCCCTCTCTCACTGTCACACACACATGCTGTCCTTATACACTTTACATATGCAGCCTGTCTCACACACACACACACACACACACCTCAAAACACAAACAGGCTGTGCTTATACACTCTACATATGCATCACCCAGCTCTGGGCTTTACCCACTTCAACTGTCTCAGGTCAGATTAGTCTTTTTACGTTGCGTAGTGATACGATGTCTCCATTAAAATGGGAAAAAATTATCTCTTAAATCATGGCGGTCTGTTGTTGCATTGCGATGGCTAGCTGACCGGTCCGTGTTTATGAATAAGCGATCCGCTGTCATTTCAATAAGTTCACATTAACTAGCCGTTACTGTCTTCTCTCTCTCTGTAATAGGCCAAAAAACGAGAGTTTACTCAAACTGCACCGTACATCTTCACTCTGAAGAGGAGATTATTACTAAACTGCATCTTTCTCCAAACTATTACCATAAACATCTCTATGCTGCACAAACACTGAATACCATCAACTAATACACAGTATTTAAGATTTTAAAGAGATGCTTTACACACACACACACACACACACAAGATATGACATGTAACATTTGTAAAACATTACTTTTATTGAATTTAATAAATTATTTTTTATTACTTGTGTCACTATTATTCAAAATGTGTGCAATCGATAAGTAATATTATTAAATAAGATCTGTTAATTTATTTACAGGATTTGTGTTAATTTATATTATGTAACTGATGAATTATTAATTATTGATTATGTATTTATTAAGTAACTAATAAACAATTATAAAACTGCTATAAACAATCTCAATTTCATGCTAAATTTTAGAATGCTGTATTAAATTAAAGACTGAATGCTTTGGAAATGATTCTGGCAGCAGTGGGGTAACAACACACTTGACTCACTGAAAATGTAATATTTTACGGAAACCGCACCTGAGATAAGCCAGTGTGTTCTAGATCATTATGCCATGTGATAATAATGCTGTGATGAAATTTCATCCCTGGTAGGACTGTTTAAAAAACCAGAATAAGGAGGGAGTTGGGAGTCGTTTCCATCCCCAAACTCACATTGCATTATTCTGCGTGAAACGATGAATAATGAGCTTTAAAGAACCGTGAGGTTATTCAGCAAAAGAGCAGTGGGGAGGCCAGGCACTGGCTGGCATTCTCAACAAGCGAAGAGGCTGAAACTGGGTCCAGCCTCAAACGCTGAGCCTGAAGAGAGCGATTAAAGCTGCCAGAGGCCTGCTGGTAAATCTGGAGCACATTTTCCAGATGTAGAGCAACAATCAAATCAGGACGAGAGAAGGAACACGGATTAAAACAAAGCGATGGATGGAGAAGGCTGGTGAGAGATGAGAGAGTTCTTACAGTTGAGAAAGGGAAAAGATTCAAGTTCATTGATTTGTCAGATACATACAACGTGTAGTGAAATGGATCCTGAACGATCCTAAGACTGTGCAAATCAAAAGAAATTTAGAAACGAACAACAGATTAAGTTGAAATTTTAAATAAATCTTACATGTAAGATAAGATAAGACAGGAGCATAGGAGACAATATGAAAGAATATACACTGGAGATCAAAGTTAGAGAACAATTCAGGAACTCAGTTTTTTGCAGGAAATAATGTCATTTTCATTTACTCAACGATGTTGAAAGGAATTACTGTTTATTGGCTATACCATGCTACTAGAACAGTGTTATACAAAATAACTTAAGGAAATTGAACTAAATAACTTTATTTTGCAGAAAACACTGTGATCAAAATTAGAGAACAGCAATGACTATAACATGGAGAAAGATCACGACTAAATTTTCTGAAGGGATTTAAAACAGTCTGTGGTAGGAGGTGTACAGGCCATTTGCTTTGAATATTGACTTTGCACATCTCTTGACCACAGGACATCACTAGTCTCTCACACAGCTCTGGTGTGATTTTGGTCCACTCTTCTTGCAATCTCCTCCACAGTTCAGTGACTGTAGTGGGTTTCTTAACCATAACTTTGTCGCCAAGGATTTTCCAGAGGTTATCTATTGGGTTAAGATCAGGACTCTGGGCTGGCCATTTCATAATTTCAATGATTTCAGTTTCAAGGAACTGCTTCACCCATTTTGCTGTGTGACAGGGGGCATTGTCCTGCAAGAAAATTGCTGTGATTGAGTGATGAGCGCGGGGAAGGAACCTGGGATTGTCGAAGAAGGTTCTGATAAACATTTGCATTCACCCTGCCATGAGCTGCATAGAGGCCCAACTCCTGCTGCAGAAAACATTTCCCCCCCAAACCATGATGACCACTCCTCCACTTTTCACTGACTTCTTAACACAGCTGGGGTTCAGTCTTTCCCCAGTTTGACGATGAACATACATACATATGTGTATATATATACACCTATTTGTACTTGATTTTCTGATGTTTTTACATTTTTATATTAAATATTTTATTTTAAAGGCTAAAGCACATTAGTGGTACATAATTCAAGCTAGCCTCATATTAAACATTTATGGTGTAGAATTTGATAAAGCAAAAAGATCATTTGCTTTATCAAAGTGCTTGTTGTTTATTTTTCAACCTCATTTAAATTTTATTAATATTCAGAAAATATATATTCATATTTTATTATTATTAATTGTGACTATTATTCTTGCTTGTTTAGCTTTACTCTTATTATTACTCATTTTTTCACCAATTATGGAACACATGCCTTTTTTTATTAACTGATTAATAATTAATTCCTTATTTTGAAATATTGAAGCTAAAAGCAAATGTGAAATAAATGCTGCAATTTTTGCATGTTTAATATCTAAACTTAAAAAAAAAAAAAAAAAATTTAAATCCTGTTGTAGAAAATTTCAGTAATCAAATACACTTTCAAGACACATTGTGTTGGTAATGGAATTGTGTTGTGCCGAAATTAATCAGTTCATCTTAATTTATTAAAACCACTAAGTAAGTCACTCACAAGGTGCTGTTATTATTATTATTATTATTATTAATCTACGTGCCACATATTACAGCAGCTTGTCTACAAACTCTGTGCTGCGTTAAGTTCTGAAGCAACTTATTAGTGGCGGGCGAAGCGTTCACGCTGACTAATGAGCACTTTTGGGAAGCTCTCCTGCTGTTTAATGAATAGGTAACTCAGCTCTGAACCGGATCGTGACACGAACCGCCAGCTTGTTACAGAAGGTCACAACAAAATTATCTGCAGAGGCAGCAGACAAAGTCGCTCCCTAAAAATGCCTGAGACTCAGTCAGGGCAGCACGCAAACCACAGCTGATTTGTTGCTAGAAAACCAAGAAATCAGTTCAAATTTATCCTTCAATTTTAGAGCATTCTTCCATCAATTTATTTATTGGCCTAAATTGGAAAATGAACATATTGTATTGTTGATATTCTTCTTCTCAGAAGGCCTAGAGCGTTTATGTTTATGTGTGTGTTTGATGTGAAAATACCAAGACAAACCTGACATCATCTTTGTAGTGAGCACATTGTTGTTTTTGTCTTGATTTTTTCCTTTGTTGACTTAATTTTGTAAAATATATTTCGTTTCCAATGGGCGTACTACAATTTATGCGTTATATAGTATTTGCAAGTTGAACATCCCATAACTTATTATAATAAAAATAAATATATCTCTAGTATATAGTCAAAACTTTACTGAATAAAAACACAATATAGGTGACTGTAGAAAGTAAGTTTGAAGTAACTGAAAGAGTTAAAAATTCATTTGCATTTGAACATATATATTTAAGTTTGCATGTATTAAGGTTACTATGTGCGCTTACATAAAAACAATAAAAGCGTCTTCTCTTTAACATCAAGGTAGAGGCAGAAGACTCCTAAACTCAAAACCTCTTTTAATTCTGGATTCCAGCAGTTTGTGTAGCCGGGGACTTGGGAACCGTCATGCAATGTAAGCAGAGACGCGGCTCACTTTAATGCTGAAATCTCGATCACAGTAGACATTATCCCACGTTTTTCCTCCTCCCTCTGCTGCAGGCGTACAAAAGTCTTTGAGGAATTCTGAGCAGGCCTTGAGATTTCCAGTTAACGGCGGATTTATTCTGTGTGTGGTTTGGGGAGCGCTAACCCGCTCGTGTGTGCGATTCAGGAGATGACTTTCCCAAAAAGCAACACAGAGTTTGCCCTTCTCTAGCAACACTATATTTTAAAAGCCTAGTTGCTAACTAATCTAGCAACACTATATTTACCCAAAAGCATAGTTGCTAACTAATCTAGCAATAACACACTATATTACCCCAAAAGCATAGTTGCTAACTAATCTAACAACACTATATTTACTGAAACATAGTTGCTTCTTTCTCTGTAACACTATGTTGCCCCAAAAGCATAGTTGCTAACTAATCTAGCAACACTATGTTATCCAAAAAGCATAGTTGCTAACTACTCTAGCAACACTGTTACCTCCAAAAGCATAGTTGCTAACTTCTCTACTTGTAACACTATGTTACCCCTAAAAGCATAGTTGCTAACTATTCTAGCAACACTATGTTACCCCAAAAGCATAACACTAACTTCTCTAGCAACTATATATTTACCCCAAAACGCATAGTTGCTAACTACTCTAGCAACAATATATTTACCTCCATAGTTGCTAACTTTATATAACACTATATTTACCCCAAAAGCACTGGTTGCTAACTAGTCTAGCAACACTATGTTACCCCAAAAGCATAGTTGCTAACTAATCTAGCAACACTATGTTACCCCAAAAGCATAGTTGCTAACTACTCTAGCAACACTATGTTACCTCAAAAGCATAGTTGCTAACTACTCTAGCAACACTATGTTACCCCCAAAAGCATGGTTGTTAACATATAGTTGCTAACTAGATTAGCAACACTATGTTACCCCTGAAGCATAGTTGCTAACTAGATTAGCAACACTGTTACCCCAAAAGCATAGTTGCTAACTACTCCTTAACACTATATGTTACCCCAAAGAAACTGGTTGCTAACTTCTCTATAACAACACTATGTTACTACAGTTGCAACACTGAAATCTATATTTACCTCTATAGTTGCTAACTTCTCTGTAACACTATGTTACCCAAAAGCATAGTTGCTAACTAATCTAACAACATATGCCCCAAAAGCATAGTTGCTAACTACTCTGTAACAACACTATATTTAAAGCATATGGTTGCTAGAGTATGTTGTAACCTCTCGTTAGTTGCAAATGTACACTATATATTGATTTGCTAACATAGTTGACGACTTCTCTCTTAGAGCACACCCCCCAGATTTGCCTGTATCTTTTAAACATGAGAGAAGTTGCAGCAAAGCACTCACTTATGACAGTGATAAGCGTGACTTCACGGTTGAATCCCAGCTGTGTTTCGGCTGTGGGAAGTTAGCCCGACAGATTTACGAGTCCCGTAGTCTACAAGGAGGATTCAACTCTGTACAGAAATTGTTAGGATCCCTCATTTGAATGTGGTGGAGCAAGCGAACTGTAGTTATGAGGTTTTGTAGCCTGTACTTGCTACTATGGCTGTATTGATCTTGCTATGAGTTTGAAACGATTATAAGAGGTATGTGCGTGATGGGGTTTATAATATTTTAGTCATAATAGGCGTGATGAGATCCGATGGATTACGGTTAATAGAGACCTCAGATTCATATTTCGTGGGTTATTTGTGTAGGATCTGGGGCGATTCACCGGGTGTGCCATGAATACGCCAGTAACTGGTCACACAATTATTCAGAAAAACCAACAAAAGCATAAAACATTATACAAGGCTAAAAAGATTCACTAGCACAAATATAGACTTAGTAAAGAGAGGAGAACAACTGACAGGTTTCAAAATTTACTTGTACTTTCCAGTTTATCAAAAGGAATCAGCTCCAGTTTGCAGTAACTTAGCAAACATTGCTTGGTTTTAAATTTGTGCTTTGCGTTCACCACTACAATTATGAAACTAGCAAAGAAACTAAAACAACGTTCATTTTTCAACAATACATTTCACTTGCAATTCCCAGTTTAAACAAAGGAAACAGCAATTACTGGTGTTTTTAACGATTCTCTGTAATTGTCTACAGTCTGAGACAAAAATGGGACATGTAACCCTTAGTAACTCTAATGTAACCCTTCTTAGTAGAAATGTAGTGCAGTGAAAAAATACACTGAACTTAAGTACAGTGCTACAATAACAAAGTACTACCAAAAGTACAATGTAAGTCAAACTCAAGTGCACTAAAGTACACACTGTAATTGTCTGCACTCTGAGACAAAATTCAGGACCAAAATGGAACACGTAACACATGTTGTTGGTAGAAATGTAGTGCAGTAAAAGCTACGTAATTTTCTGTAGAACTGCAATAAACTGAAAGATGCTCAAATTGATACTCAGTCCAAGAATTAAGTACTTAAAATAGTACTTAAGTCCAAGTGAAACCAACTTGCAGCAGTGCCATGAGCAGGCAGCGGCTAACCCTCAGCAAATTCAGTGTTTATTCGGTACTTTGTTCGTCTTGTTTAGTTTCGTTTTTGTTTTGTACTTCTAGTTTAAAGTGTATATTTTACGAGCCATATCGTCTGGTCTCTCTGTATGCTTGTGGCCCGTAAAGTTGACTTTGACTTTGACTTTACAAGTGCCCGTGCAAAGCGGACACACTGTAATTGTCTGCACTCTGAGGCAAAATTCGGGACCAAAATGGATCACGTAACAGATGTTGTTACTAGATATTTAGTGCGGTAAAAAGTACATAACTTTCTCTAGAACAGCAATTGCAAAGTTGAATTTCTCATATTGATCAAACTCAAGTAGTAAGAAAGTACTCAAGTAGTACTGAAGTATAGCAACAAAGTACTCAAGCGCATACTGTAATAAAAAAGCAGCCGGAAAAACCTGCAATATTAGCTGGAATGTATACTGCGTAATAGGCTGGAGCTTTACGCACTGTTATAAATTTACAAAAATGCAGACGTTGCTCGGGGTGTGATTTACGGTATTGCTCATGATCACGCCGGGTGCGATGAAACCCCTGCTCAGGATTATCGAGCTTCGGTCAAGCTACCAGAAGCCTGCTCGAAACCTTGGCTAATCTGCGTTTGGACGGTGAACAAAGCCTCGGACCTCGGAGCTCGTGTTTCACTCGCTTAACGAATGCCACTTCTCTCCAAAACTTGTGTAAAAATCCAAAAAGGTCCACTCGAGGGACGTTGCACCAGCCCTGACTTCACCGAATCCCGGCCTACACCGGCATTAAAAGCCCTTCAGCACGGCTGCTGGAGCTATCATAGTTTTATGTGAAGAGCGCTGTATCAATTAGGACGAGGTCCGACCGGGGTCCATGTGAACCCCACAGCACCACGCCACCGGTCTTGGGGAACGTTAAAAATTGAGTCTGTCCTCCATTGTAAAGCCATAAAGAGGCGGGTGACGCTCCGGCCTGGTGCTGAATGGGAAAACGTTTGGGTATTTCTCGATGAGAAAACTGCTCGCAGTGTGTCAGTCTTTCAGAATTAAATTTGCAACAAGATATTAACCGCCGTCACGGTCTGCAGCAAAGTGCAACCGTAAAAGCGCCTTAATCAACTGGGATTTTTAAACATTAGTTCTAACGCAAATGCAAAAACTGACAATTTCTTTAACAACAAACTTTCATATCTCATTTTTTAAACAGTATTTTGGGCGTAAACATCAGTTTGTGCTTAATGCAATACTCGGCCGACGTAAAAATATATTGAGTGAAAATCTCTCATTTCTCCCTGTGTGCTCATTTCATATTCGGATCAGGAGCTGGGGTCAGATGTTAGTCCAGCAGGTTGATTGAAGCAGCTCGAGGCTTTTGGTCTCTGTGATTAGCGCTGGACACACTAACTGAATTTAACTTGATGTTTTGGCAGCAGCTCAGTCAAGCACTGCAGGGGTTTGGATCAGGACTGAGATGAGACTCCAAATCTCTTAATTCTTCAGGGAATTTACAGGAAAAAAAGCTGAAAAAGATGCTGAAGTGACTAAAAGTGACAAAATGAACGTTTTACACATCCTATCGTACATTAATGTAAGTCACGTTTAATTAGCAATTTTGCCAAGCTTTTGGTATGTATCAGACCTCTTACATCATGTAATAACAATAATTCTGCAATGTATAGAATATGATTAATAAAATGATACCATTAAATATTACATAAATAATATTATTACATAGTAATATGTTAGATTAAAATATTAATATGAATGTAAAATGATTAATAAAATGATACCAGTAAAACGACATAAATTATAATTTTATATATAATATAAAATATGAAATATATATATAATATATACTATATAGTATAAAATGTTATATAGTATTGATAATATTATGATATAAATTATATTAAAATTACAACAATAAATAATGATAATAATAAATAATACATAAAAACATCATTTATTATTATTATTATTAATATTAATACTAATATACACAAACATTATTATAAGAAGATTAGTAGTATTAATAATAATATTAATATAATAATAATAATAGATATATAGCATATATTGTTACATAATAAGTCATTTTAATAAATTAACAATATACAATATTAGATTGTAATATAATATTGTTATATATAATAGTGTTAAATTGTTAATAATAATAATAATAATAATAATAACAATAATTTTTTAATATATGCAGAACAATGCTGAAAATGTCATTTGATCAGTAATGTTTGCTAGTTTTGATGTATTGACCTTCTAAGTTAATATGAAAATAATATTATTAATTTAATTTAAATAAATTTAATACTGACTAAGTTACACATTTTAAAAAAAATAACTGATGCATAAAAATGCACTTTTATTTTATTTTTAAATTTTTATACATGAGACATGTCAGTAACAGGTTGCCAGATCGACATGGTCACGGTGTAATCTTGAACTCTGCAGTGTCTAGAAAACGTTCTTATCTCAACCATTCAAGGGAGTAGTTCCTCACCCACATCTAAAGCTGAGGTCAGAGGTCAAGCACACACACACACACACACACTCACACACCGCTGCCCCTTGACTATGAGCTTGTCCAGACGGCCAAACTCTTTTCCAAACACTGATAAGAGCGTCAGACTTCTCGAGCACTTTGTACAAAGAGGAGAGTCCACCACAACAGCTCACTTTTTAGTGTCACTTTGTTTTCAAGTGTGTAATAAATGTGCTTTAAGTGGCATTAAGGTGCACGCTTTTATTACATCCCATTCCCTCAGAGAGGCTTAACGTCTCAGATAAAGCTGCTGTAAAACGGGTTTTAGAGGTTTTAATCTTAAAGATGTCTAAAAACTCGAGGCTGATTTTGAGTGTGTCTTTCTGATTTAGACTTATTTTGAGGACATGTTTTAGACTCTACACTTTCAGACTGGAGAGTGAACCTAGCTGTGGGGACAACAACTTGCTGTCACATTTTGTTTTTACTAGCTAAATTGTCATTTTAATTTTGTATCTTTTGTATTGAAAATCTGTATTAAGACAGATCAAGGACGTCACTAGGACTGAAAGACATGGGAGGGCTTAGCCCCCAGGGTTATGTAGGAAGGAATTAGCGGGTATTTATATCTCCTTATTTTAAGTTTGTATATTGTATCTCTATTTTATTTTTTTAATTTTTTTTTCTAAATTGCACAGTCAAAAGAGCAGATCTGGATACATTTCACATGTTGTACCTGTATAATTTGCATGTGACAAATAAAGAATCTTGAGTCTTGAGAGCTGAAATTTTTTCACTAAACAGGCTTCTTTAATTTTTATTTTATTTTATTTTATCTCATGTACAGCAATTATGCTTTTATCTGGCTCACTTTGTTTGACTGAGCTTCTCTGGAAGATTCCTTTAACTCGCCAATTCTTTAAGATGTCTACCTTTTTTTTTTTTTTTTTTTTTAATTACAGTCTAAATTAGTCCATCAGGGTTTTTTTTTAACAGCCTACATGTTAGGGTTGTGTTCATTAAGCTTATGCTAGCAAATATCTAACAATGCATTTAATATTAAATGTAGTATAATATCTAAAGATTTGCAATTACCAATTATAACAACAGCATTATCTTGGTGAGTTAGTCAATTAGTTTTTAAAATACTTAACAACGTCACTTTTTCCTTTCACCTAAGGAAACATAAGTAAAGTTAAGCAGTGAACAGCTATTGACACCTACTCACAGTATTGTTCTGTTGAACTGAGTATAAACGTTGCTACCAGAGAAATGTTAATAGTAAACCAACTGTCCTAATGCCCTTCTGCTACCTACAGCAGCTTAAACAGCCAGTACATAATTTTAATTAAATAATGATAGCTAGACTTATTATTTTTAATTTCAATTCATAGTCTTGCTTCTATTTGTTAAGCTGCCTATCTCGCTCAGTGATATCTTGTATGAAATGTATGGATATAATTTAAAATAATTACTCTTCATTACTGGTTTTAGGGGGGCTTGGGATCATTTTGGGGGCTTCAGCCCCCCATAGTAGACCTAACGACGTCCATGAGACAGATTATTTTGTATACTTGTGTTTTGTAATGCACTTTAACTGCATATAGTTTTACCTTCATATGCATATATACGGATTTTAATGAAGGCTTTTAAGAAATTAAATACAATAAAATAAAAAATCTAAATATTTGTGGTTATATTATGCACATGTATATATACCACCTCAGTGGTACCTTTGCGAATCGATACTAGTAGAAAAAGTAGTAGGAAATTTATAATTTATATAATAATAATAATATTAATCAATATTTAAAAAATACATATATAATATAAATTATTTTGTTATATTTAGTTTATTATAATGTTTCATAATTTAATCTCGTAATTTCTAATTTCTATATTAATTTGCTCGGTCTTAAGAATGATCACAGTACAACTTCTTGTATTAGTACCGGACCAGTAAAGTACCACTGAGGTACTCCCCTTTCATGGATGGGTCAAATGCAGAGGTCACATTTGGTTGTGGTGCACTGTGTGCTGTGCTGTGTTCACAATGACAAATAATCACTCACTAACTCACCATACATAACATATATTACGTATAACATAAGATTTCCTTAATTTAATCTGTTAATTTCTCATTTCTACAATAATTTCCATAGTTTTAGCAGCGATCAGAGTTGATATAACTGCATCTTGTAGTGTAACTATGTATGTGACAAATAAATCTCAAGAATCTTGAATATGATTTTTTTTTTTTGCACAAGGGGATTATCTAGCTACATTACTTATTATTTATATCTAGGGGAAGTTGGTAGTGTAACCTTCGGTGATTGGAGGGTCGCTGGTTTGTATCCTGGACCGGTAAAGGTACCGCTGAGGTACTAATGAGCAAGGTACGGTGCTCCCCAGGTGCTGCCCATGTCAGCTGCCCACTGCTCCTTCACAGATGGGTCAAACGCAGAGGTCACACTTGGTTGTGGTGCACTGTGTGCTTTGCTGTGGTGTGTTCACTGTCTATGGAACGCACCCAAAAATATAATGAAGTAAAAGTGTGTGTGTTCAGGTATTTAGGAGCTTGTGAGGGCCTGGCTGTTCCCTAAAAACGCTTTTATTCAATTGTATGTATTTAATTTTTTGACTTTATAGAAAATGTCCATGTTTTTTTTGAGGAACTAAAAGAGGTAAAAGGTTGTTGAGGTTAGGGTTAGGGTTAGGTGTAGCTGTAGTATTGTTTACATCTAGTCATTATAGGAGTCAATGGAAGGACCTCACAAAGATAAAAGTGTGTGTGTATGTGTGCAAGTGTGTCTCCCTGTGTGTGTGTGTGTGCCTCTAGGTGTCACTGTTGATACACTTTGTGAGTGAGCCACGTTGGGAGTCATCACTAGCACTTTTATTTTGTCCTTATTGAAGCCTGACCTCAAACATCTGTTTTATCATAATTAATAAGAAGCAGTATTGAGTATTGAGTCAGAAAAACATGCACATCTCCATCACCCCCCTCATCATCACAATCGCCATCACCATCTTCATCATCATCATAATCATTATCATATCACCATCATATTCTCAAATTTCCACTCCAACTGATAAAATCTTTTAAAAGCAAAAAATTCCAGAGAATTAGACAGACACGGTAATCCTGTATCAATCTCAGTTTACATCTATTCATCCTCAAAAAGATAAAAGAAGAACGAGGGGAAAACAGAGCTCTTGGAACCGAGCACAACTCGTCTGCTTCCAGCAATAACATCTCCAACCCTGTGAATAATAACAATTAATAATGCCTCCTACAGTATCATATTTATTTTTCCACATTTCTCCCTTTGAAGTTTTCAGAGATAAAACCTGCAGTTTTTTACTCATACACACCGGTGCGCTTCGCGACTGTATCAGAGCTGTAAATGAGAAAGTGTGGTTATTCAGCCTTTTGAAATTATTAATATTTGTTGTAAATATTATAAGATCAATTAAACCTGTATTATTGTGATTTATTAAGGGTTATTACATGCTTATTATCATGCCTTATTGTAAAAGAAAAATTTTGGTATCAATTCATGGATATCAAATATGTTTCTTTAAAATACATATATATTTTTTAAATTCAGAACCTCATAAGATGTAATCAAGTTTCAGTTTTAGATGGATATATATATATTATTTTGAGTCATTGTGACTTTATGCTTTTGTCTGATATATTGGCTATGTTGGCTATTCTATTTAATTCTGAGTAAAAAATTAATAAAACAAAACATCACAATTATTAATTAGATTAATAATTTTTTAATAATATTATACACAGATAATAATATGAAATTACTGTAATACTTACAATATATAATAATGAAATACTTGCCAGAATTAAGAATTTATTGAATACATATTTATTTAATTGTTAAATGATCAACCACGATGCTATTTAATTTATTTATTTATCGATATGTGACATGAAAACATAAAAAAATAATATTATTTTAATTTTGGAATTTGATGCATAAATATAAATTGTTATATAGCATTATATATAGTATGATAATAAAATAATATAGTAATTAATGTAACAGTAATGATTAAATCTGATATATTTTCAGCCAAAAGAGGCACTTAAAATTCACAAATTCACTAAAATAGTTGAAAAGTAGCTGCTGCTTAGTTTTAAATGTTACAAAGTATTTTGTTGTTACTAGCCTAAAGTTAAGTATTGATAAATGCTAATGATATTGTAATTATCGTCTTCATCTTCTTCTTCATCTTCTTCTTTTTCTTATTGCTGTTGTTCTTTGTTTATTTTTCCTGATGTTGTTGCTGTTGCTATGCTTGCTTTTCCCTGTTGTTGGTGTTATTTGTCTTGTTGTCATGATAGTTTTTTGAGGGAGAAGAATATAAAAGTCCAAGAGAGGTTTCAGCCAGGAGCTGCAGCCGCAGTAGCGTTGTCTTTGATCTGTGGCACCGGCTCGAGACTGGTATCAATTCACTGCACACATTCTCAACCATACGGGAAAGCATTAAAAATAATTTAAAACACTTCTCACTCGATACTCCGGCAGACATAAGTCAAAGCGCTAACCTCTAATCTCTCATGGTTAGTGTAGTTTTATAGCCTTTGATTTTCTTTTTCAGACGGACTGGTATTTTTGTGTAAAATACGGCCAGTTTCTTGATGTTACAATAACAGTTTTGCTGTGTGGGACTAACAAAAAAACCTTGATTCCACTTTCACCAGTATGGAATATAATATATAATATTATTTCTCCATCGCCCACTGGTTTATGTTGTTTATACAGACCCTTAAGAGGTTTTCATCTCATGTATAATCTTCTCAGTATATACTTATCCGTCAAAATATGTCAACAGTTAAACGGTATTTTGATATAAAGACCTTTTGACCTTGACCTTTTGGAAAATGGCGCTATAAAATCCCTCTTCGTCATTCTCACCCTCTCATATTCTTGCTCCTCAAATTCAGTTTTAAGAACATTTCCAAATTGCGAGTTTTGCACACGACGGAGCATGAATTTGCATGTCATACTGTTACCAAGCGAAAAGTATGACACCATCCACTTCAGCATCTGCATTATGCTCGCAGCAGTTCATTGGCACTTTTCTCGCTTCACTACTCGCTCACAGATGAAAACACAAATCCGAAAAGGTCTAAATGAGAAAACAAAACAACAAAAAGAGTGGCATGGCTGCCAGCCGCATGAGTTTTTAATGTGCCAACTCAGTTGTGCCAGCAAACAAGACTTACTGCAATGCTTTTAAGTGTGTAGAAAATGATTAACTTTGGCTTGTTTACATGTCGCATTCCAATTTTAGCATAAAATCAGCCTTTGTGAAGAAGGTTTCTTTGTAGCTATGACTATTTACACCATTTATAAGCAACTGCTACTTGGTGATTTTTAGACATGTCACAATTCCTTTATTCTTCAGTTGAAATCCAGGGTGCTTTGTTTGAACGTACAACGTCTGACATAATGGGAACCCTGGCAGGAGTAAGAATGGAGTTTTAATTTCATGCTAAAAGCAGTAATTTAAGGCCCAGCCAGGATTCCACATAATCAATAGCTGTCTCATAAACGCTTCAAATGGTGCCTTCTGTAAATGATTTAAAAAAAAAAAAAAAAAACACAAGCAAGAGAGAAAACAAAGGTGCATTATCAAAGCCTCCCCCAAAAAAGCAGTCATGAAAGGCAGCGAGAGGAACAACAGCCACAATGAGTGTAGTTTGGAGTAGAATTGGTGTTCTGGCACGGCCTAAGTGGTACCAAGTGGCTTGTTTTGATAGCATGTGGAACTTATTCGCCGAATTCCACTGGATACTTATTCGCTTACTTTTGTCTAAGCGGGAAAGCCTGTTTTACGACTGAAACTGCATAATGTCAAACACAAGCCATGTGTGGTACGATTCCAATTACAGTCACCTGGGAGCAGGTATCCATTGCTCTGTGCTTTGGAGTTACCCAGTAAGCACATTTCTCTGGAGAAAGAAAAACAGCCATTGTTTCCACACTACCGCTGTCTAACAGGTTGCTGTAATGCAGCAATTTCTTTTTTATTTGGAAATTATTATTAAAGCCACCATCCTCTTTTTGTAATATGGTGTTTCTAGATAGGAAAAAAAAAGATCTATATATATATATGTATATATACACATGGCAGTTCGTTAATATAGGCTACATTACAATAACAGAAATGACCTCAACTGCCTGCCAAGAAATTGTGTTTTCATTGGAATATGCGATTTGGGAAATAACTCGCTTCACTCAACAGGAAACTGTTTTTAGTATTTTCCAAGCGGCGCAAAAACAGCATCTGAATTATTGCTGTTAACCTATTCAATAAAAAATAAATTTACCTCTACGGCATAAGGCTTATTCCAGAAGACTTTTAAAAAATACTTTACTAGATATATTAGCCCAAATATGGAACAGCTACCAATAAACAAAATAAATGACTGAAAGAGTTGTTATTTTTTAGCATTAAAAAATACAGGCCAGCTGTGAACCACAAATAGTAGCTGGATGAAGCTATCTGAGGCCTGAACTTGAGCTTGTTTTCTCTTTAAAAGAATTATAGTCCTTTTTTTTCACTAACAGGTGCAATGCCGAACAAACTGACAATATAAATAGTGCATGCTTTTCCTCCTTTTTTCCAACTGTGTGCATTACCAGTAAAGCATCAAGAGATAAAGGAAAGTAATTTGCTTATAACAGTAATTTTTATAGTCAAATCAACCTGAGCCTTTTGCCTAAACACTTTCCCTTAAAAGAGACAGTTTCATCATTCTTACACTTCTGTCACATAAAAATGAAGACAAATTGTATTAATAAATGACACATTTAAATAAAACTAAATATATTTGATGTTACGGAATAAACATTTTTTTTTGCTTCCATACAGAACCTTGAATGAAATTCAAGATCCCATTATTGTTTGCTGCTACAAAAGCCTGAATAAGCTTTTATTTTTCCACCCCAAAAGAAAATTCCTTAAAATGGAAAGGTTCTGCACCAATTAAAACTTGTTCATGGAACCGTGAACTCCAACAAAGGAGATATTACAAAAGCTTTTATTTTATTTTATTTTTTTTTTAATTGGAAGCTTAGGTTTACCAAAACTAGAAATAGATTTTAAGTCTTACCTGAACACTCCCCCCCTCCCAAAAAAAAAAAAAAAATCGAGATTGTTGAGACGAAAATCAAGATAAATATTCGGATCTTTATCCCACAGAAATGAATAAAAAGTAAGATGAGGCTGAATAGTAAACTCTCCTTTCGTGATTGACAGCCGGACGAGAGGAACTTTCAGCTTATGGGGGACATCGTCTCACACTCTTACCACAAAACTCTTACCACTCTTACTTTCTCAACTCACATCGACTAAACACCTATTTTTAGTGCTATTAATAAATTAAAGTCGTTAGCTATGAGGGAAAAATTGGTGTCAAAAATCGCCAATCGGTCTCCCGTCTCCCGCGTCCTCCCCTCGTCTGCCTGACTTGGTGTGGTCCGCACTCGCTCGTGATTTTAGAGCTGTGTGTTTCGGCCCTCGCGCTCAACGGTTAAGTCCGCCGCTCTGCGCTCAATGGCTTTCCGGGCTCGTTTTCTGTGAATGTCTGGACTGTTTTTGCCTCATCAGTTCTCCCCGAAAAACGATAATGGATATCCTTTGGATTTTATGGATACTCCCCGGCGTGCTGGGTATTGAAGGTAAGTAGATTTTTGCCCGTGTTTTTGTAAGCGCAGCATCTCGCCGGCTGACTGACTATCTGACTGACTGACCGACTGACTGAGGCGTGAATACGGCTGAGGGAAACGTGGGTTTTTCGTGCTTTATAAAGGTCTGAAAGACTTACAGAAATGCCAAAATAAGGCTTTACGGCTGATTTTCGCTTTTCCCTTTGTCAGTCTGAGGGCTTCAGGTAAGCTTTGGGCTGGCGTTTTTTGGTGCTTGGCATCTCCGGAGATCCCGAATAAAATAAAGCGCTTCAGGTTCGCCTTCACCTTTCAGCTCGGGTACAAGCGCCCTGAGGGAAAATAGGTGTGGAGGGTGGGTTTTGAGCTAAAATCACCCCTTGTTTTATGTTTGGACGCGTTATTTATCCCTAACAAACAGGCAAACACTACCTTGTTTTCTTTTTAAGAAATAAATAAATAAACACATTCCTAAATATAAGTGTGTTGGTTCATGAAGAGCCCTAATTAATTCCCGTATAGAGCTTTGAAATTCAGTGACAGATTGTGTCCCTGTGAAGAAAAAAATTCTTTAAAGCTTTAAATTTAGGAGATTTATTGTACAGATTCTAAAGCTAAAATATACTATAAGGAACCCAAAAATGGTCTGTGCCATTTTGTGCTTTTCACTTGCAAACAACTTTTGGTAAAATCTTCCCAATAAATTCTCTTTAATGTGGTATAATTCTCCATTAAGAATCGTTAATTTATACCTCTTAAAGAACAAAAAATATTAAAGAGCCTAAGATAAAGGGTTCCCCTACATTTCCTACACTGCATGGTTCCCAAACTCCCATTTTGGCACCTTTATTTTGAAGCGGGATGAAAATAAATGGGTCCATGAAAAGTGTTTAATTATTTAAATGACATGTTTTTTTAGGGGGGAAAATGGGGTTCTTCAAAGGTTCTGTAGGGAACTCATAAACGGTTCCTAAAGTCCTGTTTTGGCACCTTTATTTTGAAGAGCGTGCTGATGCTGCTGGCCTCAGCGGATTCGGCCGGACAATGAAGCCGGGTCCTGCGCTGGCCACATGAAAAGCAGTGAAAAGCAGAATAGAAGTTCACACGCAACACACAGCAGACCAATGCGTTTGCCGAACGTAGAGCTTTAATTACGAGGCCTGGTTTCTAGAACAGGTTCCTGTCAGACAGGTAGGAGCAAACATCCCAAAGAGAGATAAGAGAGCCGTTCTTTAACTGGAGCAGTATCAAGTCTGCCATGTCTCTCACTCTCACGTTGCCGAGCTGAAATACGACATTACATTTGGACTCCAGAATCTTTTTCTTTGAGCCAGAGGCGAGTTTGGAAGGTGCATCATTGCAGAAAAAAAGCAAATAAAAGTCAGTACCTGTGCTGGACGTAGGGAGGACGAGGTGGGAGGAGATGAGATCAACACTTTTGCCATTTTGAGCAAAAGTTTTGGACCACGAATCTTGTGTGTCTGTAAACTGCTTTTACCCTCCAATGAAGGAAGACAAAAACATGGCTGGACATTTCTTGACCGGGCATAAATTTGGCCTTAATTATGTTGTAAAATTGCTTTTCAATTTTTACATATGCAGCATATTTTGTAAGACCAGTTGATGCATGTCTCTCAGTTTGTAATAACATGAGGACCTATGCAAATTAGGACATGGTGTCTCGCTCTTAAAAACCCTCTTGAAATGCATTGTGGTTTTAAGGGCTCAAAACGAGTGCAAATTATGATAATATTTGTTCTTTAATTTTGAGGGATTTATGTAAAGTGACCTGCTTGTGTTCATATCTATGACCTTGAAATATATTTTTCAGCATTTTCGATAATCAAGTTTAAAAACCTGTTTTTGGGGAAAAAATGATTAAATTACACTCATAGGGAAAAAAGGGTGGTAATGAATTTTGGTGAGCCTTAACAACAAACAAACATTGCTGACGACTTCATGGTGCAAAAGGTTGTGGTCATTTTTCCAAGTGTTATAGTTTGATTGCCGAAAGTGTCCTCACTCCTCGCGTTAGTTGTAAAGATATATCCAGATAAAGCTAAAAAATATAATTTCATATTCTGTATATATAATCACACATGTATAATCCCAAATGAAGGCTGAATGTCATATTTTTTATTTTTTCTGTATTTCACAACAGTTATTTTTTGTATTCTAGTTAAAAAAATGAAATTCAAACACTATATTGAGATTCTGTGTGGATAGTGATGCTGTGATGTCTGGTGTAGTTTTGTGAAAAGCAGAACATCCTAGATTTGCCTCCGTAAATTGGACATATTAAACACAGGACTGCAGAAAACTGGAGAATGAATATTTAAGAAAGAGAGCGCTGCGAGGCAGATTTTGTTTCTCGATCCGTTAACTTGCGAACTGGGAGGTGCTTTCTTCCGTTTACCATCACCCTAGTGCTCTAACCAATGGTTGTGCAGCATCGTGCTTACGTATGAAAGTTTGCGGGTTGAAAAAGAGGTCACTGTCGCATCAGAGTAAAAAAAAAAAAAATCCCCGGTGAGAACAAAAATATCGTATCTGGGATGAACATAATCTTGCATTATTGCTTACTTGCGTAATTAATTCAATGTATTTAAAGATATTTAGCTTTAAATTTGTGTAGAATATATGCTTTAGCCTAAAGACAGAATTTTTACCTTTTCTATCTTGGTCGACAGTCATTATTTTCGAACAACAGTCCGTTCGTCGAGGCTTAACGCGATTAACACTCGAATCGGCAGGACGTCTGACTGTACGTACAGAAAGCGAGTGTAAAAGTGGGTCCCTTATGACTCGGGTTCACGCTGTTCCCGTTCGCACAGGCTCTTTAAACTCACCTCTCCATTTAAGAGTAGACTGGGGAGAAAAGCGAGACGGCATTCGTGCCATCTCTGCAGTTTTCTTTCGTTCGCTTCTTTATAATTATGCGTCCACTTTGATTTTTACTCAGACTAATAATAGTAATACACTGCTGCAGATCTGAGTCACTTTGTATGTTTCACAGTAACTTGCGGGGCTTGTAAGCTTAAATAAGTATATTGAATGTTGATATTTGCCAGTCTACAGACCTTACGTTACAGCCCGACAAAATTACACATTCAATTTGTTAACAGTCCACAAAGTGAGTCATTTTGTGTGGCGAACACATTCGGAAACTTGTCATTACACACGACGACGCAGTGCCTTTTCAATTAAGGCCTTTGTAAGAAATATTGTGTTGCAGCGATTTGTCGCACGGCATTTGTGTACGTTGTCTTTTAACGATGGTATTGTGTTTCGTGACTTTCCATTAGAGTTGGAAAAGTGAAGTTTATCAGAAATATGCAGAACGCTCCAAAAGCGTGGCGGTTTGAGAAATTTCTTCATATTCCATTCACAAAGCGAGATTTATTTTGTTTAGCAACTTATTGTTTATTTTGGTTTCTCCAGCGAGCTCCACTACACGTCCTGCTGTAGGACTGTTTTCACTTTGTGGGAGTTGTGTTGAGCCTGTATTCGTGATTTACTGATGTTGTCTCCAAAACGGTGATATTAATGGGAACACGAGCCAGTTGTAAATGAATCACAGACATCCAATTTAATCTCTGAAACAAAGCTCACGGAACCTTTTCAGATGCCTGAGGACGTTAATATTTCAGTCATATAAAGTCAAAAAAAATTCCCCAATCTCTGATATATTTCATGTCCCTGTAGTTAAAGATTTGCTAAATTGAAAACTCCCTCAGTGACAATAAATAGAGCTGTGCTTCTTACTAGTATTCGGGAACATTCATCTTGTCTTGTAGAAAAATATTTTATTTTTGAAATGTGTTGATTTATTTTTTGTGTCAGTTCTTTTAATGTCATAGTAGATTTTTTAACAGAATAACGACACAATTTTGTACGTTAAAACAGATCACAGCCGTCTTTACTAACAATGTCCCAACCTTTCAATTACGCTGATTTTTAAGCATCTCCCAGAAACCAGCCATCTATTTATTTATCATCTTTTGGAGAGAGTTTAAAGCGAAGTGGAGAGAAGAAAGCCTTTATGATCTATTTCCATAACACTTGGAGCAAGAGAGAGAACGAGACGATTAAAGCTATTGTTTGTTAACATTGCTGTTTTGGGCCAGATATCGGTACTTCCGGCCCGAAAGGCCTGCCAAGTTTTGAATAATCTGCTTTCAGATGTAAATGCGGACAGCGGTAGTTTTCCAGCTACAGTCCCCGGCGTGAGCCCACACATCGTACCACAGATTTTTTTGGGTGGGGGGAGAAACATAACAAAAGGCAGGCGAAGCTGGATGAGTCCTGAAACGGGATTAGACGAAGGTAGACCGTTCCACAGCTCTCAGCCTCGGTCTTGTTTTCCTCGGTCGGCCGAACGGACAGATGCACTGCGCCGCGTTGTTTCACTCGCCGGCCTCCACAGTGGCTTTCACAAAAGAATCCACTTCTTTTCATCGACTAATCCGCGCTTGCCCAGGCCCGGCCCATTGTCACTTTGCATGCAAAATTTCAATTAGTGCTGGTACCAGTTGTTTCTCTGGCCAGTGGGTGTCGGATTTCGAGGGCGACGTCCGTAAGATACCTTGCAAGGAAATTCGGGATTGTGGATGGGCGTCGCGGACAGGAACGCTGTCCCACTTTTGCCTCGGACGTCATACTTCAGCGTTTCTTTTCTGAAATTTGATATCTGTCTTTTTTAGGTTGTCTGTTTGCATAATTATGTTTGACTAATCCAAGTACAGGTTTCAAAAATGCGTAGGCGCTGTATTGTCTTGTCCAGTAGGGGGTGGTAACATTTTTTTAAACACTATGGTCAAAACATGGCGTCGTCATTTACATTTTGTTGGACAGAGTTTGTTCATCAAGTACTAGTGCAACTCAGAAAATAAGAATAGTGCAAATTTCACTGCCGTAATGCAGTAAGTCTTTGAAATAGAAATCCTTGATCAAATAGTCACTGTATAAATGAAAATTTCTGTTTTGTTAACCTTTATCAAATTAATCGTAGGTAATATTATAATACTTTGAGATCCTGAACTTCTGTCTGTCATGAGCTGTGATCGTCAACACTAAAACAAAAACGGCTTGAAATATTTCACTTTACGACTTATGACAAAAGGTAGATATGAAGCTCTTAAATTAAATGACTTAAAACAAATGAACCTTTTCGCAATATTCTAGTTTTTTGAGATGCGCTAATAGATTCGTCAACGTGTGAATTTGAAATTTGATGCTTTAGGAAAAGTCGCAGTGGACGTCTCGTTCGTCTCTTAATCCCTACTTGTGCCTGAATTCTTTCTCCCCCACC
Organism: Distichodus sexfasciatus; assembly: GCA_032718565.1. Classification (NCBI taxonomy): domain Eukaryota; kingdom Metazoa; phylum Chordata; class Actinopteri; order Characiformes; family Distichodontidae; genus Distichodus; species Distichodus sexfasciatus. The sequence continues at coordinate 35,914 of JAVGVS010000440.1, read as the reverse complement.
TCCTTGTCTACCAGATGTAACATAACCTGCAATTATTTGAGGGTGAAACGTTATCTTTGAACGTAATAAAAGGCCGCGTCGGTCGGGTCCAGACGGTTTGCCGAGGGAACGTGAGCGTATCGGGGGTTTCCAGCGAGCAGGACGGATCAGACGCCCCCTCTGTCGAAATTCCTGCCCTCTGCCGAAATCCGTACCGCCGTATCACAGGCTCCCGAGCGCTCCCCCGCCGAGAGCACCGCAATCCCTTTCCCTTCAAAGCCTCCCCTGTTTTTATGATTCATACACTCATGCGCCTTCATAAACATGCACCGTTTGCCCAAAGTGCTCACACAGGCACGTACGCGCTCAAAAGAAGTGGAGTTTTGATGTGGGGGAGAAGAAAGTCAGCGTCGGCGTCGGCTTTAATCGCGTACGGCTGCATTTGCTACGTTTATGTCAGAGCTTTTTGATTTGACTTTGGGCTGGCTAGTGCGCTCCTTTATATCAAAGTGTGCATGTAGTTGTCCTCAAACCAAATTTTCTGTTGTCATTACTTAAAAAGCCTTATATAAGAGAGAGGGCGTGACTCCTTAGGTGAAGGACAGCCAACTGTAGTACTAGGGCACAGAATTTGGGCTGGGCACAGAGCTCTAGACCAGACAGACTCCTGCCGAACTCCAAAAGATATAGACGTCAACAAAGGGTACACGTGACATCCAGAAACGGGACGGTGGCCTTGACGTGGCTGGGGTTTTCTTCATGTCAGCTTAAAGCTTTAGACGGGGACAGAAAGAAGATGAAAGCGCCACAAAATTGGACCTTCACATACTGTACAAGTGACGTCTTAAACACAGACTACCACAAGGATCAAATGTAAAAGCTGAAAAATGAAAAATCAACATTTTTCCTAGATTGTATAAGTAACAATTATTGTGTAATGTTGCAACTAATATGATAAGCGAGATGCCTGTTACACACTATAAAACCAAGCAGAATATTTTAACATAATATGACCTTAAATAAAAGCAAATCTCATGGATTAAATCAAAATTTAAATAATAATAATAATAATAATAATAATAATAATAATGGTAATAATAATAATAATAATAATAATAATAACTAAATAGACTTGAGTGTACTTAGATTTTGCATTTCAAGTGGATGTGATGTAATACAAATTACTTGTATTGACTGCAAGTTTACACTTATTTAGAATTATTTAAAAGTATATATATGAGTGCAAAATGCATATTTAGTCTAATATATTTATTAATATTTGTAGTTCACATGGCCGAATGAATTAGCTGTATGTTTATTAACAATAAGTCCGGGAGTTACTTTAACTTAATTCAAATCATATTAATGCTTAAATTGTTTAAGTTTATCCACTTAAATGACCCAAAGCAATCAGGTCCTCAGATGGTGTGAGTTGAACCACCTCATCGGGTTTTACAGTGTACTGAACAAGGACATCACTAAGACTGAAAGATGGAGTGGGTGTGGTTAGGGTTAGGCTTACGCGCTGTGCACGCACTGATATGTTTTCATCGCACCTTCATATTCTTGCTGGTTTGTATTAAGTTCATGCCTGCACTAATTTCTTATATAAAATAAAAATAAAAATCATAATTGTAATCTGTAATTATATGGGGGTTTAGGGACTTTTTAGGGTGGCTAAAGCCCCCCCCCCCAAATAAAATAAACCTAACGACGCCCATGGTACTGAACATCTCTGAAACAAGAGCTTCGTTACCTGCCCCTTCAATCACCAAACGCTGTGGAAAAACATAGTGGGTGTAGTTTTGCTTTGTTCAGGGTTTTATGCAAAAATAGGCAGGGAAGAAGATTTATGACAGATGTTATGAGATGGTAGTTACATTTGAGCCATAACGTGCTTGAGCTGAAGGTACTGTGTTCTCAATTCTTGAGTGGAATAGAGTTGAGTTTCTGCTTTAACCTTTAACCTTTTTGTGTTAGTATAGAGTCTGCTTAGACGCAGGGACAAGTGAGGACTGTACGTTACAGAAAATGTTATTTTTACAATGAAACAGTTGAAGGTGGGTTTAAAACCAAGGTGTGTGTTTTTACTTGAAATGGTTAAATGGTAGCTGTTGAGCTTCACCTCGGTGCTGATAATGATTTCAGTGTGCCGTTGGAGAAAGTGAGTCTGTATTTCACAGTAGGGTTTAGGGTTCCTGTGTTTATTGTGTGATATAGTATACGTGATGTAGTATCTGTTATCATAGACAGAATGGTACACAGTAAACCGTAGCATTAAGTCAACAGTGTTCACAAAACCTAACATTGTGAAAGTTAACATTACCACTCAATGAAGTAATAACTCAGTAGATTTGAGTACACTTAGATTTGTGTATCATGCCAAAACGTTTGAAGTTATACCGCTACCTCTTTTATTCAGCTTAAAATTTATTCTGCATTAAATTCATTTTGATTGTCCTGCTGTTTTTTGCTAGACAGTTCATTCTATTCTCGTCGAAACGTGGCCCAAATGAAACACAGCCAGGGCCGTAAGCAGCGGGCCGAGCCACGCATATGCACGCTCGCATTATCCACATCATGTTTATGTAAGGTTACGCCTGTCTCCAGCATTTTCCGCACGCCGATCACGAAAACTGGCAACGGGAGGGACGTGCCAAGACTGCAGGTTTTTTAAAAAACAGTCGTGAGTTGTCACCGTTTTGTGTTTCCTTTCTAGAAATCCTTCTCTCGAATCCTGCAAATGCATGTTTTTGGTTCTGGGACTCTGCACCTAGATCTCGGCTTGTGATTTTTGCTTGCAGTGTAGGACGCTCCGAGTGGTTTAGCTAATGACGTTTCAGTCGGCTTGTCGTCTTTTGGGGGAAGTTAAGAGTGTGTAATTGCATTAAATAAAGCTCTCCCGATTGTGGTTCCTAGAAGCAGAGCGACTCAGAAACTTAGAATATATGCAGATATTTTTTCTCTGGATCATCTATGAATTTTGGAAAATTAGTAAATTGAGAAATAAGCTAAATAACAATATTAAAACAGCAAATACTATAGATAATATTATTTGATTAATTATAAAATAATAATAGTAGAAATATAAAACTGTATATTACAAGCCAATTTGTAGAAATATTTGTAGAAATATATCAGCATTTATTAAGATTTTTACTGTTTAACTGTACACACCAGACTTGTGCTCCATCACCGGCAGCATAAGAGTTGATTCCCTAAAACACTCATGGTGCTGCAGCTGTGTTTGGTGGAGACTCAGCAAACTCTCTCTCTCTCTCTCTCTATCTATCTCTCCCCCTCTCTTTCTCTCTCTGTGCGGATTAACCTGCGCGTCTCCCTCCTCAGAGACAACAGCAGTCTGATTAAAAGCCTCATTTGCATAACAAAGGGAAGCTTGTTCACCTGGAACACCTCGGCTGGCTCATGTGATGTCCACAGGCCCTTTTTGCAGAAATATTTAACCGAAGACGTGTTACAGTTCACCCTGTTATTCTTCGTCTTTTGGGTGCAACGTCTCTTTCATACCGCCACGTTGCATAGCTGAGTACACATCTTTTAATACAGTAGAGGTTATTTTATATTATTATATATATAATTGATGTAATAGAAATAATAAAAATATTGAAACATGATGTATAAATGTGAATAAAAAAATGTTTATAATTATATTTTATATTAATAATGTTTTTTTGTTATTAATACAGCTGTGCATTGGACCATTTAGTACCTGGCTTTAATTATAGTATATTAAAATATGGTTTAAAAAAACATAACTATAGAAAATATATATAAAAGTAACGTGAGTACATTTTAAATAATAATATAATATTATTATTATTATTATTATTATTATTATTATTATTATTATTATTAATAATAATAAAGGTCTATACACATCACTATATAGTAAGCTACATTATTATTATTATTATTAAATTGTATAATTATTATTGAATAACTATATTCTATATTTAGCTTAAGGAATCTAGTTTAAGCTCATTTTACAGTTTGATGTGTATACAGTATATCATTTATACTTTATATTTATGTTTTCTATAAATAAATTCGACAGAAATCAGATGAACTCCCACACCATCCCCCCCCCTTCAAAATTAATTTTATGGTCCGAAAATCATACTAAGCATTGTTTTTGTGTAAGACGTGTAACTGCGACACCGACGTGTGCGTCTGCACGGTGTTGTTGCGCGTCTCCGATGACAGGAAGACAGTGCTTGGGACCCACCGCCTCAGCCACGCAAATCTCTCCGTGTTAATAAACAGTGCCATGTTCCCGACGCCGTGCCCAAAATATTAAAGGTAAGCAAGACGGCTGGAGCGCGAGCAATAACTAAATCAAACATTCTGTTCCATAAACAGACGCTGGGACAGTGGAAAACAAAAACTGCCTCGCACAAGAGGTCAGACCAAACAAGAAGAAGAGAGAATATCACAACTGCCATTCGTCAAAATCTGTTTAATACAATGCACGCACGTACATTACCGTTTTGTAAATATGGAACGTTCCATTTAGAAATGAACTCGCAGCCATCACAGTGTTTAGAAGTGCTTTCCGCAGTCGCGTAACGCCGGTTTGACGCTCCACTTACTTGTAGAAATATGTTTATCTATTCCGAGATATTAAGAAGCGTAATTTTAATGATTAGAGACTGACAGATTGGGAGCGGCGTGCTGCGATCCACTGCTCAAATTTGTGATTACTCTGTCTAACACTAAAGGGGGAAACGGATTGAGATTTTCATGCACATTACACAGCTCCCATGGTCCTGTAAATCCTGGAAAAATCCAAATTGCAGGCCTGCCTCTATCAAGGATTGGTTAAAGATGCTTGTGGAGAAGTTATGAAGTTTTACTTTCATGTCTCTGACGAGAAATTAATGAAGTCGGATTGATTTGTGGCACTGAGGCTATGATACGAGAGTCCGAGTTCTTATACACACACACACACACACACAAGTGGAGTAATGATGGTTTTTGAAAGCCGAATGGTCCCACTTTGCATATTAATTTTCTTAACTACATGCAGGAACACGTCTTGTCAACACATTATTACTTTTTGCTGATTATTCTGCCTCTGTGGATGTAAAAACTATTGTGCAAGTTTGAAACCAGAGGCAAGCTTTTGGAATAGGGCAGTAAATCGAAAATGAATCAAAACTGACATTCAGAACATTTAATCAGTGTAATCTAGTACATGTTGGTCATTTTTGAAATTCTGTCAACACTTTCCAGGTGTGTGTTCATTTACTGTAAAATGCTTTAAAAGCATACTACATACTACACCTGTGTGTGTTTTCCTATTTCACAAATACAGACCTCTTTTATTTGGTAAAAATGTCTCCGCTTTAACCACATATTTTAAGTACAAACCTTTTCAGTAACTATGAGGGCAAGAAAACAGACAAAATTTACATTTACGGCATTTGGCAGCGACTTTCATTTCCCAATTTCATAGACAGCCGCCCTGAAGCAACTCGGGCTTAAGGATCTTGCTCAGGGACACAATGGTGGCAGTGCTGGAGGTGGGATTTGAACTCATGGCCTCTCGAGCCAGGGGCGAGTATCCTAACCACTAGACCAACTGTACTCGGGTGTTTATTAATGGTGATCCAGGTAATATGTTGAATCATTTGTTATATTCATTTGTGCTCAGATCGCTCAGCCCTACACTGGAATATCGTCCTTTTAAAGGAGTCGGAACGTTCATGTGTTACCGCTGTGTTAGTGTTAGAGCCGGCGCCGGGGGATTTGGGATTGGCGTGTTCTCTGTGGATGCACAACCCTGACCTTTGCGTTTAACTCCCGCTGATGGGGCAGATCGGCGCCCCAGGGGCTGTAGCGCACGTAACCTCGGTCTGAGTGGTGGTGGTGGTGGTGGAGGAGTTCGGCGGGGTTGGGGGGGGGTCAGCTGGCCGTCCCGCTGCGGAAGTCGCTCTAAAAGAGAGGGCAGGACAGCAGGTGGAGACAAGGCCTTTTTTTGTTCCTGTGCAGACCACAGGGGGTTTCTTTCTGTATCAGAGCTGCCTGATGGGAGTGAATAAGACATCATCATCATTATCATCATCTTCATCATGATCATCGACTACGACTTAATGTCTTTATTCAAAACCGGGAAATTGGCTTTTCTTCCACAAAGTGTAACACCTTCTTTAAATGGGTGAATATCTCCTTTAAGAATGTAGGTAAATTTCTTTAAACTGTTGTTAACCTTGGTCTTGCCATTATATGTCCATTCTCATATTTCACTTTCTCGCGTTTTTGAGAGGCAAAGGTCAAGTTTTAGTGTTTTGATGCTTTTCTGTTTTTTTTAAACAGTATTTAAAATGTGTGTCCTACTCATTGTGCATTATGGATGACATTTCGCGTAACATAACATCACTGCACCTACGTGACAAAAATAATAATGATATGAGTAATAATCTATGTCATTTGCTGAACGTTCTATTTGGATTTTATAGCAAGACAGAAAAAGCATACAGTATATAGAACATTTCACTCAAAGAAACAGCTCTACGTTGAGCAACAAGTGACTGTATCATCGTTTAAATTTGATATGACGTGAAATAAAGCCACTCCTAAGGAAGCTGCTCCAGCAGGCTCTGTATATTATCTGAATTATTAAAAAAGGCTCACTCTTATTCATAGGCCGTGTTTAATAATGACTCAGGAAAACAGTTGCGAAAACCTTGACTATAACTGTCAAAAAGTGAGGCGTGAAACGTTGCACAACTTTGTGATGTTCATATGGACAGACTCGTGTTGAGCTCCTCAAAAAAATGCAGTTTATTTGCACAACACGCAGACACAGATTGTTGTAACAAAACAAGCAGTGAGGCAAACTAATCTAATACACAACAAGCAAAATCATAATCCAAAAATAAATCCTGTAAGCAGACGTGGACAGTAACTAAGTACATTTACTCGAGTACTGTACTTAAGTAGAGTTTTGAGTATCTGTACTTCACTTGAGTAGTATTTTATTTGGAAACTTATGACTTCCACTTCACTACATTTTAAAGACATATACTGTACTTTTTACTTCACTACATTTCTATCAAGGTTCTCGTTACTCATTACTTTCGAATCTGTGAATAAAGTAGATGTTATTCCCCCTTTTCTAAAAGGTGATTGGTTGTTTGGCAGGTGACAGTCTATCAGTAATCAGTAGGGTTACGTCACGCGTGTAGACTGGAACTATAAAACCAAGTTCAGACAGTTCTGCTGTTTTTTGTCTTGATTAAAACATTGTTGCTGTTGGAAAGTCATGAAGCTAGAGGTGTGGAGCTGGGTTTTAAGCAGGTTGGAATGTTGATTTTATGTTGTGAGCTGCATTTACAGCTGTTACACTGTCCTCCTGATTAACATACACATATACGTGTGTCACAACACTACCATGCTGTTTTGTGGGGGTGTGTAGTCTTTTTGTAGTTTTTATTTTGTTAGTTAATTAACAAAATAAACTAATGACTGGTTTTCTTTATCAGTTAAGGTTTTGTTTCATTCTGTAACATTCTACCAGTTCCTCATTCTACAGCTTCTACAAGCTGGTCAGAGGCATCAGGTATTGTAAGTGTCGTGGTAATAATGCAACAATGTGGTGAAAGAAGATGTACTTTTAATACTTAAGTATTTTTAAAACAAGTACTTCAGTATTTTAACTTAAGTAGAAATATGACTGTACAACTTTCACTTGTATTGGACTAACATTTGACTAGTGGTACCTGTACTGAATAGTAGTAATGAAGTTAGCTACTTTGCCCACCTCTGCCTGTAAGTCAAAACACAGAATGCTTGGTAAGCTGGCATAAATACTCGTTCAGTACTTTGCGTTTGGAAAAACGGGACTATTTATACCGGAGATAAGGTTACCTGAAATTCATCTTAGAATTATGGGTCTCTCCGAAATCCTGGCGTGGATTCGAGTTTTGGGAGGAGAGAAGAGACTCAAAATCCCAAATCTTAGCTCAATAGCAGAAGAGGAAGATGAAGAAAAAGAAGGGCCACAAGGGGCAGGCTAAAAAAGAAAAATCAGGTCATCTCCAACTCGCACACTTTCACTCCCCAAATTGAGATCAGCAGGTTACACACAAAATTAAGAGCGGAGCGTGGCATGAACACAAACTCAAATTAGGCTTGTTGAAGGTGAAAATGTTCCTAATGAGGGTAATGCATCACTGGCATTAACATGACACTGCATAACTAAAGCGTACGTGTCTATTCTGCACAGCTCGTGTTTTGGAAACGCTCGTTCCTGTGTACCAGGACAAACTCCTGAATCACTGACTGAAGCTTCGTTAGCCGCTGGTTGCGGTTACAGAGTGATTTGTCATCGCCCACATTTGGACGCTCCTTCGGGGGAAAAGTGTTTAGGTAGACATTCCTTTCACCTTCCACAGCAAAGTCTGAAGCCTTCGATCCCGTTTCCGTGGGTGGAGTGGACTTGAGTGGCTCTGACACAAGAGTGCCATGTCGGGAGACTAATTTAAAGTCATTTTCCTTCCCCGCGCCCAATTAAGACCCATGCCGCGTTCGACCCGTTCGAATCATAGAGAAATAAATCAAGCGCTAAGCATCGACCCGTGACTGTAAAAGCATCGATCGGCGGTTCGCCACCGCAAGTCGCTCACAAAAAGCTCTCACGTTTCACTGTGTTTATATCCGGCATGTCTGGGACGGTTTGGGAAGAGCTGTGTGAGGGAACACAGTCTTAACTTAACCAGTGTGTCTGTGTGTGTGTCTTAACTCCAAGCGTAGGGACTAGGGAAGCACAATAAGGGAATGCCGATATCCAATGGTTTTCATGCATATTTTTGCCGATGCCGATGCTGATAAATGAGGAAGGCGGAGTTGAGCATGTAAAGACAAGATATTTTGCAAGTTCCATGGTCAGAATTTTGGCACATAACACCACAGTTCTGACATTTCTAATTCAGTGCCAAGTCAAGCGAGCGTGACAGCAGAGTGCACAACATTTTAAGAAAAAGTCACTCCCTGCCCTATGTAGTGTACCAAGTCAACTAAGGTGCGAGTGACTCTCCGTGTGCACTACCTAGTGTGTAGAGAGCCGTTAAGCTACGTCCCCGGCTATTTTCTGAGATGCATACTACCACGTGGAACAGTATGATAAGAGCGTCTTACCTACCATACTATTAACCATACTATTAAGTGTAGTAGTATGCAGCTCGGGACACGGGCCATGTGTGAGCTCACATTAGCTAAGTGAGGCAAACAATTTAGTTTTACATTTTTCACGCAGAGTTGAGCGCGTAAAGACAAGTAATTTTGCTTGTGAACGTTCCACAGCATGCTCCGAATTAAAAAATAAGTATAAAATGCCACCTCGGACTTTGGACATCGCTGGCACAAGCACTACCGTTCCGGCTTACAATAAACGCATCATAAAAAATCGACTAAAAATATCGGACAAATCTAAGCCTCAGTCCGACGCCAATGACTTTTAAAAAAAGCTATTATCAGCCGATTCCAATATAATTCCGATATCATCGTGCATCCCTAGTAGGAACTCTCTTGATTCAATTTGCAGATCTTTCTTGCTAAGTTGAGGTTATATAAGATTACAGTCCTACTGCGAGACTGGAAAAAAACTCAGACCTTTAATAGGATTTCCCCCCTTTAAACTGGTTTTATTTCTTTGTTTGAGAGGAAGTTTTCTTGTGTGTTTCTGAAGCAGTAATACATCCTGGAAGGAAGTTGTCGGTCTCCTCAGAGTCCACAAAGTGCATGTGGTAACCCGAGCAAGCTAATTAAAGATGGTTTCATTCTGAGACAAAGTGTGGCAAAGAAAGAGGGGGAAGATAAAGTGACATGATGGCAGGTATTTTGTTTGCATATAATTGCATTAGCCCGGCACAGTGGGAATTAACAGAGATAATTAACTGATTTGGCCTGTGGCTGTGACACGGCGGCTCTCAGACTGAGAGAGGCAGATCTGCGCTGTGCTCAGATTAATTCATATACGGCCCGGGCTTTAACAGGGACGCAAACGCTAATGCGGATAAAACGTTTCAAATGAAACCGCTTTAAGACTTCAATAGAATCTTTGTGCAGATTTTTTAAGTCAACGAGTAAATAGTTACTTTGTGTTTTACTTTCTTACATGTTACTTTTTCAGGAATGTGTATAGAGTTTGAAACACTAAATCTCCTGAACATAGACTAGTACGTCTCATTAAATTAGAATATTGTTAGGAAGTTCATTCAAAAATGTAAATCTTGATATATGCTCTATTCATTATTTGTAAAGTAAAATATTTCAGGCTTTTCTTAATTGTTTTAATGTTGTTAATATGGCTAATAGTTCATGAAAATCAGAAATATATTTTCTCAAATTATTAGAATATTATTTATGATCAAAAAAGATTTACAACACAAAAATATTCCGTTCATTTGTAAAGTCCGTGCCACAGTTTATTCAAATCAAATGTATTCATAACATTAACACATGGCATTACTACATAATATTAATCAAATAAATAATAGTAAAAATATGTGATGAAGAGCCTTCTTCGTGATATTTTTATTTTTAGAGGTGCACTAGTATATGATCCAAAAATACTTTAAGTATAATAAACTTTTTGAATAGAACACAACAGTGGACTGTGGATCATCTCAAGGGTTAATGGTCAGGACAATTATTTGGGCCTGCCCCAGGGTGGACGAGTGACCTTCCCTCCCAGAATTAGCCCCGGTAAGCAGTGGGGGCTTTTAAGCTTAGGGAGGAGTGTTAGTTTGGGGTGCGAGCAGCTGCAGGTTTGCTCGTCTTTGAGGCTTCTGCTGAGATTTCCGGGCTTACGTTTTATTAAACGCCAGACAGCAAGTTGTATCTCGCATGTCGTCCGATTGCCACACAGCAGAGCTTTTCGTAACCAGCGGTAATGGCTTGTGAGTCATATATTCACAGTAACGTGCTTAGTTGTATGGCATGAGTGTGTTCAGCAGAATGCAGAATTCAAGAAGAGTGTTTCTTCAGAATGCTAAGCCACCCATTGGAGCTCGGCCCTATCAATTAGGATGCAGTTCGGAGCCGTGGCCTTAATCAGCTCTCTCCAGTGAACTCTCTGGAGTCCGAGGAGCGCTGAGGAGTTTATGAAGCCAGAGTAATGAGCAATCATTAGCTCACCGACTTGTCTCATTGAGGCTCACAGCATTTGAAGTCAAAAAGTTTTTGGAATTAGTTTATAGTTTAAGCAATTCGAATACGGCTGCAAGTATAGTTTATTTTGGTAGTTTATTTGTGTTATTATTTTTGTCACACTCCCCTTTTACTTACCTGTAGATGTTTCTCCTGTTCTGGTGCATTTGTAACCTCACCTGCCCAAGAAACACTAATTTGAACGTTAAGTTGATCAAAGGCATTTGTAACGTTAATAAATTGCATTAATACACGATGAAAATAAATAATGCAATAATAATATAAATAATAATAAATTAAATAATGCAAACTGAAGTGCAAGTTGTCATTTAAACAAAAAGATAACATGGAATTAAGTTGCCAAAAAGTTGCTCCTAAAACCTAGCAATAGCAATAATTTCATTTAAAGAATGTGAGTGATTATTTGTCATTGTGAACACAGCACAGCACACAGTGCACCACAATCAAATGTCACCTCTGCATTTGACATTTGACCCATCTGTGAAGGAGCAGTGAGCAGCTGACATGGACATTGGCCAGGGAGCAGTGCCTGCAGACGGTACCTTGCTCAGAAGTACCTCAGTGGTACCTTTACCAGTCCGGGATTCAAACCGGGGACCTTCCATTCATGGGGCCAATGCACTAACCGTTACTCTACCAACTGTCCCAAATGACGTTTCTGCTTTTTAAAATCTGCATTCAACATGTTTCGCCTCCCCGTGAAATGCTTTCATACTTTCTAAAGTTTTGGCAATGTTCATATTTTTCTTCTTTAGTACAGAATGCAGTCGCAGCAAACAACGGAAGAGATACTGGAGCCAACACTTCCTCTAGTAATCGAAAAAATTAACCGAAACCAACAACCTCTAATCAACATAATCAACTCTACGATGATGGTTTCAGTTATTTTTAAAAGTCTGTTAGTACTTTTAAAAAAGAAGAATTCAGTCACAGAGACTTATACAAAACTCATCAGTCAACTATGAGGACAAAAATCAAACTATAAAACCTAAAAATGAATTGTAGTCGAGGTTTAATTAACCAATTTAAGGTCAGCCCTATCCAGAGTCAGAACCGAAATTTTTATAACCAGTGTCGTCGATTCTGTGGAACTAATTGTTGCAGCCCTAAATTGGATTCTACACATGGTTTATTTGTACTGCTACACTTTTTGGCTCCCTCATTCTCATTCCTTTAAAGACTGTTTTAAACCTGCAGTCGTACGGAACCTGCCAAGACAAAGTCGGCCGCGTCCGCCGGGACACGTTAAAACAATGACTAGGACGGCCTGCAAGTTGCACAGTTCACCAAAACGGGAGCGCGGCACGGGGGGAAACCTGCAAAAAGAGCGATGACTGTTTTCCAATCCCTCCACCATCACCTAGTTCACATAGTAATCACCATGGATCATCGAGCGAGGCAGCTGGAAAATCTACAGGGCCCCCGGGGGCCTCTTCGTACGCCAAGTCATACGATACACGCCCATACGGAACGCCGCGGCTCTCCCTCCATATGTCACGTCGCACTTCTTTATCGGAACTTAACACGAGACGCTGTCCATTTTGTTAAAGCCGCCTATCCGTTTCAATCCGGACCAGCAATCCATCACATCGCCGGCGGTTTCTGCCGGAACAGCAGGTTGGGGAATTAGGGCAGCAAAATCTAATCGATTATGATTGATTATTAAAAGAGTTGCCAACTTATTTACTAATCGATTAGTCGGTTACGTCGCCTACGTCACCACGTCAAGGTACTGGAGACACTAAGTCAATGTGATAACACTGGTGCGAGTGCTGGTTGATTCACTAATTTTTGAGAATTATATTTTTGAGGTGCCTCCGGTATGTTGGCGCCTGCCCAGGGTTGTTTACCCCCTTTCTCCTGTAGTTCGCGGGATAGGTTTTGGTCGCGCTGCGACCCCAGTTGGGATCAAGCGATACGGATAATGAATGAATGAATGAATATTTTTTCAGGGTTGCACAATAAGGGAATTACTGGCTGATGACGATATTGTCCTCATAAGCGTTCTCAGATAATATAGCAAGCGTTTGAATTTCCGCCACTTAAAAATATTTTAATATCAGGATTAGTTGAAATATGGAACTGTTCGTTTTAGACGGTTAGGGAGCTGGCCCTGTGATCGGACGTCGCCGGTTCAAATCCCGGAGCAGTAAAGGTACTCATAAGCAAGGTACCGTCAACAAGCTCTGCTCCCCGGGCACTGCCAAAACGCTGCCCACTGCTCCTTCACGGATGGGTCAAATGCAGAGCTCACATTTCGCTGTGGTGCACTGTGCTGCGTTCACAATGTTTATCTCTATTTTAAAACAACCAACTAATTTACTTAATCGATTATCGTACTAATTGTTATTTGCAGGGCTGGTGGGAATAATCTGTAAATTGAATTTACACGTTGTGTGTTTATTTTTATCCGCGTCTCTCCCACCTGCGTCTCTCTCCCAGCATTCACGAGGAGGTTAATCAGTGTGGGGAAATAAACATTCCTATCCAGCCAATTTCCCCTGTTTATGAAAGCGCACGCCTCTGGGGAGTGTCCGGGCGTATCGCTTACACCGGAGAGTGACCCGCTTTTCTCTTTGTGTTCGGAGCGCCGAGCGGGGTTCCGGTTCCCGAGCTCACGTGGATCGGGGGAAAATAACCTGCTGGGGTTGTCTCTGGGTGAACGAGCGGGACGTATGTCGGCTTTTTAACGTCCAAGAGTTTTTCCTCTTTTAAAGCCTGTGCCGTGCTTCCACGGAAGATTCTCTTATCGGCCTTTAAAACTCGCTCACTCGTTTTCTTTTCCATATGGCTTTTCACTGATCCCGGTCGACACTCGAAACTTTCCTTTAAGCGCTGTTCCCTGGTAAAGCAGCAGTGGGGTCTATTTGGTGGGTTGTTTAGCTGCCGTTATTAGTTTAATGAGCAGGCAGCTGGGGATTATATGGGGTGTTTCAGAAGTGTTGGCTGTGGTGGCGTCACAAAATAACTATTAAACCACACTACAAAATAAAATAAATACTATACAAAACATACAAGAGAAGTCTTTTTTGGCGCAGTTGGTGGCATAACGGTAGGGTGTTTGCCCCGTGATCAGAAGGTACTCATGAGCAAGGTACTGTCCTCAAGCACTGCCCTTGTCAGCTGCTCACTGCTCCTTCACGAATGGGTCAAATGCAGAGGTCACATTTTGTCATGGTGCACCGTGTGCTATGTTGTGGTGTGTTCACAATAACAAATAATCACTCACTTTCAGTCACTTTCACTTTGGAAATATCTGAAAACAGAAATATATTTCGTCACTGTCATTTTTATTTATTGTCATAAAACATCTTTATTTTGTTTTGATGACGCAATGTTCGTATATTTAAAATATACATCGTTTTTACAATTTCCTGAAAAATCCGCCCGACAGCGATGATATATTTTTTTTAATTAAAAAACACTTTAGTTATTATTTCCTGTTGCATAAAGGCGTGAGAAAATGTTTGTTATAAAACTTGTAATCTATGTTTATGTTAATAATGAATTATTAGGTAAATTTATTATATCCAGAAATGTACCTTAAACTGAATAATGAAAGTGAATAAATAAATAAATAAATAGAAAAAAAACAGTAATAAATAGAAATACAATAATTAAAATTATACACACACTTTTTTTCTTTAATATGCCATTATAGCCACATGCATTAAATTATATTTCCCCAAAAGTTGCCAAAAAACGTTGTGTTAAACCCATATTTTATAACGTTAACAACGTGTGGCGTGGTTTAATGAGTAGAATCATTAAAACCGAGGTGTACCTGATTCTCTTTTAGAGTTTAAACTTTTGAAAGCTAAAAAATATATTTTTCTCTGCGCGGAGTAATATGATCTCATTCTGCAGCTCTCTCTCTCTGCTACACATGTGTCCAGCTTGTTGCAGGCATGCGGTAACTGAAAGTCTCTCTCTTTAAGCTCTCCCCGTCAGTGGGCGTCTGGCTTAAAAAGCAAGTGGAAAAACATGCTGCAAATTACACCCTGCTCCCTTTTCCCCCCATGTAAAATTTCAGGGTTGGAGCCTAAAACATTTCTCCTAACTATGGGTGTGGATCTCGAAACACCTCCGAGTGTGATGAAGATCAATGTTCGAGAGTCTAAAATCTTCTGGCAGGAGGAGCGATCCAGAACTCGCCCTTTAACTCCCCCCTGACAAACAAACCTCACCGCGGCCTGGTTCGGACTATATGTTGGTCTCAGGCTGAGGGGTGTGTGTGTGTGTGTGTGTGTGTGTGTGTTTTATTCGGCTGTTCCAGCACCTGCAGCTCCGTCCCGGAGGCAGAAAGTTAGAGAGGCGGGAAGTTGGAGAGCCGGAGCCAGATTAGTCTAAGAGGTGTGAACACAGGGTTAAGAGCACAGCCGGTCTTTGAACTACTTACCACCCAAGACTGCACCTTTAAGTAGGGCTGTAACGATAACAATCAGTTTACATCGATAGAGCGATTCAGTGGTCAATGAGACCACAGTATCGATTAGGGCTGCAAATAACCATTATTTTGATAATCGATTAATCTGCCAATTATTTTTCCAATTAATCAATCAATTATTACTCTGTAACATTATAATGGGGATGGCATTAACTCGCATGCAATTGGTCTGTGTGTTTTCTCGTCCACTAAACCACCACCGAAAAGACTACAAAAGCTGTGTCGGTTTAAAAACATACAAAAGCAAGTGATTGATATGAGACAATATCACGTGCTGATTTAGCAACTTCCATTCATTTTAAAGCATAAAAGACAACTACAGCATTGTTTGACATTTTCACAAAGGTTGTGAAGAAACCAGCTCTCGTCTCTGCGCTTGCTTGGCAAAGAATGTTAGAGTTACATCGATCTGCATCAATACATCAATTCACTGATCAAGCATTGTTCCAAAATGAAAGCATTGGTCACACATCATACATAATGTAATATCAGTCACTTCATACAGAATATGAGGTTGATTTTCATTAGAATACGATATTGGTTTCGTTTGTTGGAGCTCAGGTATAAAATGTCAAATGATATTTGTGATATTCAAATTCACATCATATGGCATAAGACCTAGCAGACAGAATCATTGTACATTGAATCAATGTAATATCATATCGTCATGAATTACAAATGTACACATCTGTCTCATGTCCTGTAATGTTTGTTCGATCATTGAGTCGATGTTTCGATGTAGATCAATCATCACACCTCTAATATTAGGGTCCAGTGCTGGATTTGTGCTGAGGTTTATTTAAACCTTAAGGGGGGACTTTCATGTGCATGTGCATACATTTGCAATTCAAACTTTTCCTGCACTCATAATAAGTCTGAACCTCAACCCATAAAAATGCTTTTAAAAACATTACTCAGTACTCCGTTTCAATTCCATTTGCAATCAGTACATATGCATCAACTCTTACTGTGAATCAGACTGAATCTAACTGGTCTGAGCTCTGCTGGTTTTAAACAGGTACTAACATTCTGATCTCCAGAGCTGATAAAGTCAGTGGGTTTCCTGTAGGCTAACATTACAGAACCAGACTCGCGTAACCTGGCCGAAAGTTGCAAGGCGCCACTTTACTAAATGATTTTCAGATGCATTCCGTACGAGACGTACTAATAAACAGAGAGCAACATTACCTCAGAAACGGGCAAGTTCTGTGATATTTTTGGATTCGTCTCCAATTGTCGAGGTTACCCCGTTCACTTCCATTATAGCAGCGTTGGCAGGATAACATTTCATTGCAAACCTCTTAGGAACTGTCTCAAATGATGAAATAACGTCCTGCGCTGAATGATAGCATTGTCTGGGGATGGAAAAAAAGACAGGTTTATGATTACCGGATGACGAACCAACATGCACAGTTGTATCAGATGTACACATTTATGGCATTTAGCAGTTACTCTTATCCCTCATTGAAAGGGAAGCAATTTAGGGTTAAGGGTCTTGCTCAGGGACCCAGTGGTGGTAGTGCTGGAAGGAGGATTTGAACCCACAACCTCATGAAAGTGAAAGTGAGGGATTATTTGTCATTATGAACACACCACACCACAGCACACAGTGCACCACGGTGAAATGTGACCTCTGCTTTTGACTGATCCGTGAAGGATGACATGGGCAGCGCCCGTGGAGCACTGCTTGGTGACGGAACCCTGCTCGTGAGTACCTCGGTGGTACCTTTACCGGTCTGGGTTTGGAACCGGCGACCTTCCGATCATGGGGCGAACGCCACAACCGTTACAACGAGTATACAAAACAGTACATCACCACCACCTTCAATTTTATCGAATTAAATCTAATTTGATCCCGAAACTTGTCCTTAGACTTCACAGATTTCACTCACTAATTTGGTTTTTATTGTGTCATTATTCTACATTGAACTCACAGTATGATCTCACCCAAAAAAGTTGCCGAATCGTCTCGAAACCCATGTTTTATTACGTTAACGTGTTAACATTAGTCTCGTTTGAATGACCGGAGTCATATCGACCCCCCCACCCTGCCGAGACGTTCTCGACTCTCTTTTGGAGCTGGAACCTTTAGAAGCTTTTTAACTGAACACAAGCCAGTGCTGGATCTGCCATTTACCTCCAGCATTCTGCCAATTTATAGCCATTTTAAACCTGATTGCCCATTTTAAAGAAGTGGACAAAAACCCACTAGTGCACAAATCAATTCCAAACCTCTAAAAGCTTTCCGATAAACATCGGGGAGGAGACCCGGGCCGTCGGAGATAGTTTTACACCTATTTGAGCTCGGATGAGGAAGGGAGAAAGGAAGAAAGTGTGTATGCTAGAGAGAAACGGAAAAGCTATACTTTTCCATTCAGCAGATTTTCCCCCTCAAGCGCAGAATGCGGCCGTCGCGCGTTTTGTTTTATGCGGAGAGTGATAATGCTTTTCTTCAAGCCTACAGTCAGCTCTACCTGTCACTGTAGGTCATGTTACTGTAAGAGCACACCGTACCTCATAGCGACAATGCATCTTCCATTCTTCTTTTCCGGTTTTGAGAAGGCACTGTTGCGCCGCTCTTCATCGTCTGAAGCTCCGGCGTGAATTCATTCTAGTTGTCAGGTCAGGGCAATTCTTAAATAGTTAAGTAGAGAGTGGTAATGGAGGTAGTAAAATATTGAACAAAATAGATGGAACATAGCCAGGGGAAAATTCAATAATACAGCAAAAACCGAAATGTGATTCTGCTTGCAATACTGTCGAGCCCGTCCCTGCTGAGCCGCTCTCAGTTGCTGTGCTCCTGACCTCCATTGATGTTAGAATGTTGCGGTAATAAGGCTTGTGAGTGTACTGCCCGACTTGATTATAGTAGATCTGGGATTAACATATTGAGTGAAGTATTATTTACTGCCGCATCAATATTTATGGACGTACCCGTGATATTAATTACACATTTATAAGATGGCAACAAGGCCACGAATAACCATTAGCATTCAGTTGTGGCCTTATCAGTCAGATTGCTCCTTTAATCCCTGTTTACGCAGTTGTGTTTAAGTTGTCTGACCTTTATGGAGTGAACATTCTATTATTTTACCACGTCTGTAATATTAACGGCCGATTCGGACAGTATAAGAATTCTCAGTAAAATTCCCAGAAGTGAGAGCGGTAACTCGATTTACACCTCCCTGTCATCAAGTGCGTGCTACGTTGCTTCCTGATATCGCATGCACAGAAACACAACATGGCCCAACGTTGAAACATAAAACTCGAAAAAAACGGAGCAGGGAGTAAATGCTATATTTAATTTCAGAGGCATTTTCAGAGGTGGTGCATAGCCATACCATTTGGGAACATCTATTCTCAAGCGCTAACCACTGCGCCACCGTGCCACCCTCGTTTGGGACGAGATTCGACTACCTGAAAAGAAGGTTCGTGCTCGTTGTACGGCGAGAAATCCCGCGTTTTGCACAGATTCCGACCGGCCAAGATTTTATCAAGCGCCTTCACGCTAGATAAAAATGTGGGAAACCTGACGGAATGTTTATATGCGAGTTTACAGCGGGACGGGATTTGGATTACTTGAAAGGTACCCAGAAAGAAAGGTTTTTCTGGACCTTTTTACAGAAGGTAAAACTGCCCCTCAATCTTTTCTGACATTGCCCGTAATGATTACGGACATGGCACATTCAGACGGGACTAAAACCACTGAGATCCTCTGGTCATAATCACTTTAACCCCACGTCCTCATGTAAAAAGAATCCCAACCCAGTAGTACTATACAGTGAAATATCTATGAGAGTTTAACGTGTAGCTGTGTTTGTGATTGTAAAATGTGAGTGGACATAGTCGATGGTGAACCTGGATGCATCTAAACGAGTGCTGGGACAGTTAGTGTTTGGATAATAAAATATTTGTTTTTCACATGAAATATAAAAGATGAATTATTATTATTCATTTATTCATTTTTTGAATGCTTAATCCCAGTCGGGTCGTGAGGTCCAGAGCCTATCCCGAGATGTTGGGCACACCGCAGGGCGCACACACTCACATTCACACCTGTCGCCTCATAGCAAGAAGGTTTTGAGTCCGATCCCCAGCTTGGCCGTGGAGTCTTCCTGTGTGGAGTTTGTGTGCTCTCTCCATGTTCGTGTGGCTTTTTCCGGGTGCTCCGGATTCCTCTCACAATCCAAAGGCAAGCGCTTCAGGTTGATTGGTGATTCTAAATTAAGTCCCCATCTCGCCCCCTAAAGTTCTGCCATAGGCTGCTGTCCCAGTGACCCCAATGGCGATTAAGCTGTTCAGATAACATTTCCGAATTTTTTGTGTTTTTTTTAAATGTTGTTTTCATATTACGGCAAGTTCCTTTAAGGAAGTAAAAACTGGTTGTTTAAGGGGTTAAATAAAAGGGAAGACGGAACATTTCAGCACTCAAGTTGAGCTGATAATGGGTCGACGTGAACCCGATTTCCTGTTAATTCTTCTAAAGCATCGTAGATATTATTTATTTCAAATAATGTGACCTGTCTCCCGCTGCGGCGTGAATGCTGTACGTTTGAGACTCGACTAAATGAAATAAGTCCAGCAGTCACACTGTCCTAATCCATGTAGAAAACGATCTCTTACATTGCTTCTGACCCTGACTGATAACCATGAGGAGGAAGACCCACACATCACCGGCGAGTAGGAAAATTGATTTTCCTCGTGTCAGCGTCAGGTGGTTTGTATCACTCAGACACCCTGTTTGTTACAGCTCCTGATGATAAACACATGTCTTTGGCGAGGGGTTTTTCTCTCCATAAAGAAGGCCCTCCATTCATGTGGAGACGGCGTTTGTTGAATAATGGATTGAGAACGGCGCTGGCAGCACCTCTGAGCTTTATAATGGATTCACATTTAACCTCCTTCCTGTTCCACTCCATATTTGAAGCTGTAATGGAACATTCCTCTGGAACCCTGGCAAAGCGGGCAGCATTTATTGCATATTTGAACGTGAGGGACGGATCTTTTCACGACCGGTCTGTTAGTTCTCGCTCGAAATAGCCGAGCAAAGCGGCGTCTGGCCTCCTGAAAGGTGCGCGAGTTTACGCTTTTTAATATATATATATTTTTAAAATGCGACGCTCTAGAAATGTTAAAAAACGCTCCAGGTGTGAAAAAGAGCCGAATCCGGCAGCCGTCTGTTTTTTTTAATGTTTTGCTCATGTGCTATTTTGGTTGCGGTGCTCAGCCTCTAGACTCTCATCTTCAAATGCTTCCGAGCAAAAGGGAGACGGAGGCTCTTAACGCCGCCTCACTTGAGTCGGGTAGCCGCAGGGCAATGCTCACTGACCCCTCCGACAACACAAACACTACACTCAAAGATGGGTACTCAGCTGCCATCTTACACCCTATTGTTGAATTTCTATCCACTCTCTGTTCTTTGGAAATCGAGCTCTCTCTCTCTCTCTCTCTCTCTCTCTGCCTTCCCTCTTGTGAGAGAAGAGGTAGCCATTTCCAGACTCGTTCCCAGCATGCAACTGGTTTCTTCCGTTCCTCCTCGTCCTCCTTTTCCTCCTCTTAAGGGTGTAACGATATATCAATCTTCATCGATACATTGATTCGGTGATCAACAAGCCAATAGCGTCGATCCAAAATGAAAAACATTGGCATCCTACAGATTGTAACATGCCTCATCAAGCAAGCGCCCAAGACGGCAGCTCTAGTTTGGTCGCAACTTTCATGATATTGATGATGTTTGATGCTAAAATGACGGAGCGGTTGGTGGCGTAACGGTAAGGCGTTCGCCCTGTGGTCAGAAGGTCACAGGTTGGAATCCAGGACTGGATTCAAATCGTAATCGTATCGTAGACGTCGAATCGTTGTCCGCTGAATTAATATAATATTGTATCATGACAAAACCCTACCTCCTGTCCCGTCCGTGTGCATGTAAAGTGTGGAGTATTAACAGGACTGGACAGAGGTGGAAGGTGGTCAGCGGTGGCTGGAGCGTTACTTGTCACTCTGCTTTCTATTAAAATCTCCATCACTGCCAAGTGATTTAGGAGCTCTGGCTGGACGGCTGGTGTGCGTTTGCTGCTTTGCCCCGAGGCTTGTGTGGAACATGTGTTGTGTTGGGGGAGCTGTGTTCCAGGTGCAGGCTCGGCGCTGCGGTTTTCCTGTCGACTACCGCGGCTCTCCCACAAACAAAGGAAAAAAACGGAGGAGGGGAGGGGAAGCGAGAGAGAGAGAGAGAGAGAGAGAGAAAGCTGATTCGTCTGTCCTCCGGGCTCATTTCTTTCCCGACAGGGCCGCGGGAGCTCAGCGCTGTGCATTGTGTACACGTCTGTGGCAGGAAGGATTACAGGTGGAGAATGACAATCATCTCGACTCCACCGCCGGCCTCATCGCCTGCTGGCTGCCCGCCATGTTTTTTTGAAGTGGGAGAAGAGAGGAGAGGAAGGGAAGGTAGAGCAGAGGGAAGGTGGGGAGAGAAGGGGAGAGGGAGGAAAAGGAGAAAAGAAGGTAAGGAGGGAGCACAGGCGGGGGAGGGGAGAGAAAAGAAGAGGATGTAAGAAGGAAAACAGAGAGGATAGAAGGAAGAGGAGAAGAGGTGGCAGGAAAAGAGAGGAGGTGAAGGTAGAGAAGGTTAGATGGAAGTGGAGAAGAAAAAAGGGGAGAAGAGAGGAGAGGACACGAGAAGCCGTGAGAAGAGCAGGGAAAGGGAGGAGAGTTTACAGAAGAAAAGAGAACAAAAGGAGGAGCGAGGAGAATAAAGGAGGAGGAGAGAGGAGAGGATGAAAGGAAACCAAATGAACGAAAGTAGAATAAAGAAGAAGGTTAAAGAAGTGGAGACGGAAGAGAGGTGGGGTTTAAAGGAGAGGAAAGGAGTATCGAAGAGAGGACATTAGATGTGGTGAGGGAAGGAGAGGACGGGAAGAGGGGAGCTGGTGAGAGAAAAGG
The DNA here is from genome assembly GCA_032718565.1 of Distichodus sexfasciatus. Lineage (NCBI taxonomy): Eukaryota > Metazoa > Chordata > Actinopteri > Characiformes > Distichodontidae > Distichodus > Distichodus sexfasciatus. The sequence continues at coordinate 13,356 of JAVGVS010000440.1, read as the reverse complement.
AGTAGGGGGGAGAAGAAGTGAAAGATGTGGCAGAAGAGGAGAGTAGAGCAGGAGCTTAGAGGAGATGAGAAGAGAGGAGAGGCGTTCAGCGGAGAGGCGGATGAGAGGAGGAGACGAGAAGACAGGAGGGTGAGATGAGGTGAAGAGAAGAGAGGAGTGTGAGAGGAGCAGACGAGCAGAGTTTAGAGGTGAGAGCATGAGAAGAGAAGAGAGAGGAGAGGAGTTTAAAGGAGAAGAGGATGAGAAGAGAAGAATGAAGAGAGGAGAGGAGTTTAGAGGTGAGAAGGTGAGAGGAGGTGAGTGGCCTCCCTGCTGGTGAGGTGTAGACTCCGGGGTGAGCTCCTCCTCGGGGAGTCGTGGTTAAGAAGCGTCTCAGTTCGATCAAAGCGCCCCATGAATTAATTAACTCTGCATGCATTATTCAACACATTTCAATTGCGATACTCATAATAGTGTTGCTGCTCTCCTCAGGGGAACAAAAGAACCCACATCATGTGTGATAAAGCAGAAGCACGTCGGGCCTCCGGAGGACGCTGCCCAAAGGAGCTTTACTCCTCCTGTTTTCACTGCGGAATGCTGCCGTAATGATGGATTTAGCAGAGCACTTGAAAAGCCTGGATGCTCTTGCAAAGGGACGCCCGCCTTTTTAGTTTCACTCCGCATACAAAATAAACTCGGAAAAGTTTTCACTGTGCGAGATTTTAACTTCCAGGCTGTTATTTTTCAGGTTCGAGTTGGAATCACAGGTACACGGGAACAGTGCGGCTGCAGTGTTTTTCTCTGAAATGTGCCTTCAGCGTCTTTTTTATTCGGCTGATTACAGTGCCCGCTCCTGAGGCTTAAACACAGCTGCACATTAATGAGCGGGTAGAGTTCAGCGCGAAGAAATACGCCTTCCTCCGCACACACTCCAACTTCAGATTTACATATTTGCAGATGAAACAATAAATTACATAAGCCTACGAGTCTCTGCTTGGAAATAAGTAACAAAGTTTGTTTTGCTTAAAAGGAATTTTGAACGGCAGTTTTTACTAGACTTTTTTCACGACACAATTAACAAGAGACGACACAGTGCTTTTCAGGACAGTTAATTATACAGAATTCTTAAAAATCTAATGATAACTAAATCAAAATACAATGTATATTATATTTCAAGATGACACCAATCCGATCCGTGGATTGGATATCAGTCGGATAACGACTCAGTGGCATTGGGCCAAAACTATGGAGCCGATCTGTAAATGTACACACGCTGAGTTTTATATGAAGCTGGTTTATTGTTCGACATTCACACCAATTCCTACATATTGATATGACAACGAGCAGAACAAGCAACGCAACACACTACGACCCCAAAAGCACAACAACGCCAGCTCTCACTCACAATCTCTGTGTTCCTCCTGGTTTTAGCGCCGCAAGATTAGGGACCGTCACTAAATTACACAACTGTGTTTAAACTAGCCATTTTTGATATCTCCTTTAGGATGACTTCATGCATTCAGAGATTTTTTAAAGCATTATTTTCTGTTAAAAAAAGACTCAGAACTGTATCGGATTTGTGTCGTATCGGCCGATATCCAAATTTACGATATCTGTAGCGTATCGGTCATAAAAATGTGGTTTCCTGCCATGTTTAACTATATTTGTTGTCAAGGCTTAATCTTTGTAGTGTTAATAAATTACTATTAGGCAGTAAGGGCGTGTGTCCACCAAACAGGCTTTTTGCACTGAGAGCGGTCAAAATCTCACTTCCAGGGCGCTTTCTCAACGCTTTCTTGACGCTTCTCTCAGCTCTTGTTGTTGCGAAAAGCGTCATAGGCCACTTCCACGTGCGTTCCTATTTCATGTAAACGTTATAACGTGTTATAACGTGAGATGGGGAGTTTGGCCGACATAAAAGAAATCATCTTTACAATGCAGAGAAATGGCGTCTTGGTATTTGCGGTAGCGTTTGAGTTAGTTAGCTTCTCCAGCCGCTCCAGATACGCCGCCATTGTTGTTAGTGAGTTCTTGACTGTGTGCGTCCCGCCCCTCCCTCGGTGTTGATGGGCTAGCAAGTGAGAAGTGACATTGACGAGCCCAGCGCTGTTGTAAATGTGGAACGGATTTCAACTTGAAGCGCTTTGAGCACTGCGGTAAAAAATGTGTCCAACAGCGTTTTTTTTCCCCCGGTGAAGGCGCTTAGCGCTCTGAACGCTGAAGCTCATAGGATTTGTATTAAAAATAGGCACTGCCAGCGCAAAAAAACGCGTTTGGTGGACACAAGCCCTATATTATTAATTTTGTCATCACCCCAGACAAATCCACTTTTTATATTAATCGAATTAATTTTGTGTTAGTTTGAGCATAGGTTTTTGCTTTTTCGATTTTTAACTCCATCCTCCATCTTTTCTGGAGCGTGGCATCAAATATGTGTTCAAAGAGGACAAAAGGAGGTGTGAGAAGAAGAGAGGAGGAGCTTACTGCAGGAAAGAGGAGAGTGGATATATAATAAACATAGGTTACTGAAAAGGAGAGTAAAGAAGGAGGTTAGAGAAGTGGAGAAGAGAGATTTAAAGGAGAGGAGCTCAGATTAAATGTCTGGTAGCGTAACGGTTAGGGAGTTGGCCCCGTAATTGTAAGGGTGCTGGTTTAAGTCCCGGAGCAGTAAAGGTACCACTGAGGTAGTCGTAAGCAAGGTGCCAAAAAAGCCCACTGTTCCTTCACGGATGGGTCAAATGCAGAGCTCACATATGGTTGTGGTGCACTGCGTGCTGTGCTGTGTTCACAATGAGAAATAATCATAAATGCTTTTATAACAGATAAAAGGCTACGTATATGTTGTTTGTTCGTGATGGACGTGTTCACACACGGTCTGGCACTTACTCCCGTCTCGCTGTCTCTGACTAAAGCAAGAGAGAAATATTTGTAGAAAAACAGATCCAACAGATTCACCCCCTTTCTCCATTTTCCCTTTGTTCCCTTTAGCCTGCAATCTATTTAAAATGGGACCCAGACGTTTCCCTGTCGTGTTCTGATGGCAATAGATTTATCAGCCAAGAAATTTTTTCTGCTGAGGGGATGAATATTGCATGAGCGCACTCTGTTCATTCATACCGTAACACAAAAAAATAGGTCCATCGTCTTCCTTATTCGCCTCTAGGACACAGCGCTCACATTTTCTGGTATTCCTCCAAGACGTTCGCGGCCTGGCGTTTTGCACGTCGCTTTGAAAAGGAATCGAGCGTTGTCTCGTTGCAGGGAGACTGCTTTCCTCGCCGAGATTGGTGCTGAAAGCCTTTGATATTTTCTCAGGGCGAGGTGCTTTTTTCAGACGCGAAAGCGATGCCTTTTGGCTTGGGAAGAAAGTGGACTTTAAGACCCACATTTGTTTGGTGTTTGAAGCGTTAATCTCCGTCCTTATCAGCTTTACTTGCCATTGTGAGAATTCCACCGAGAAATGAAGGAGCTTCCAAAAAAGTAAAAAGCAATTAAATGGTAAATTAATTTCACGTTTGAGGTAAGACCTTGACCACAGCACTTTGAGGAAGGGAGGAACGACGGCAGGCCGAAATGTTGCGTATTGTGAAGATTTGAGCTTGTTAATTTTGATGGCTTAAATGGGCCTAGAATGGTCGAGGCCAAATGGAGATTTGCTGAATTTTCAGTTGTTTAGTACTCGTGAGGCAAGTGTCATTGAGAATATTAGGGCTGTGCAAAAAAGTCTATTCATCAATACATCGCGATATTTCCTTTCATGATATACTATTTCAGTTTCTAGCTCCGCAAATGGATATTTCCGAGGGGGAGAATCACACACCACAAGCAGTCTCAGATTGACTCAAAAGACTGGGCAATTTAACTTCTTAGTTTCAATCTTATGCACTTTATCTTAAGGTTTTTAAAATGCAAAGACAATAAAGTTAAAATTCAGTTCTGAGTTATGCTGTTTTGGTTGAATTAATAATGTAATGTGATTGGTTAAGACCACCCAGATCGTACACAGCAACTTGCTTTTCAGCTCTGTTTTTACATTTTCAGTGAACTGTAGGATATCGCAATATGTAGAATATCGCAGTATACCGTGATATCATCATATCGTGACCCATGTATCGTGATACGTATCGTATCGTGAGGTCCTTGCTGATCCTATTGGTCCTACAGAACTTGCTGATCTTATTTCGCGTGTGATAATTCTTTTTGTAAGTAGTGTTAACAGGATTTTTTAAATAGTCCAAATAATCATCATGAACAGGATTAGCTGTCCTGAACATCAGCTCTGATTAAATTTTGATTAAATGCCCAGCCGTATGAAAAACAATGTGACGTTACAATATTTATGGTGTCTGATCAATATTTTCATTTTGATCTTCAAACTGGTACGTCAGTGTAGATCAATGTATTGTTACACCTAGGGCCAAATCAATATCACAATATTTAAACGTTACACTGATTACAATTAATTAATGATTTAATTAATAATTAATGATGGCTTTTTCTGCCCTCATAGTTCACGGATTGCAACGTAAATGTGCAATTATTAAACTTTTGTAGTGCAACTTTTGTTTAAAAAAAAAAAAAAATCTTAAAATAATTGAAATTATTCTCATCAAAATTATGCTGATTAAAGGTTCTGAATGTTGGTTTCGTTAAAATTTTTGATTATCTTCTCATGATTGATTATTTTGGATCGATGCTATAGGTTCAATGATCAGTGTATCAATTTAGATCAGTATTAATATAATTATTTATAATTATCATTGGTTAAATTACAATTTAGAGCTTCTGAATGTCAGTTTCGATTAATTAACCACCCAGCCCTAGTTACAACCTCCCCGTGCAGTAGCCATGACTTTGGTTTGTAGCATGCAGCGTTTGGCCACCATGGCGACGGCAGGCTCCCGGCTGCGATGCGTCGCGTCTCGTCGTCTCTCGCAGCCGGAGTTTATATGGGTGAGTAGTAGCCAATCTGATTTTCGAGAGGAACCATCTGCAGCGGGCAGCGTTTAGACGCGGGACGTCTCTGCCCTGTCAGCATGCGCCCTACGCTGCGGCCTGCGGCTTCCATATGCTCACACCCACATACATGCAGACGCGCTCAAAGTAAAGCTGACACTCCGACACGCTCTATAACCTCACGGTCACGGCTTCGCTTTAAAACGGAAATGGCGTCGGGGGAAGTGTCACGCAGATGTCAACCTCGCCACCAAACATGCGAATACAATTACAATTTACTCAACACTGCAATGAACTGGTCGATTTATCTTCTAATTAGGGTTTCGAGATGTTTGAAACTCGAGATTCAAGATGTTTGATTTTGAAAACACGGTCTAGTTTCACCCTTCTAACATTTGGGGCAGTTGGTAGCTTTGCCCAGTGATCGGAAGGTCACCGGTTCAAGTCCCGGACTGGTAAAGGAACCACTGAGGTACTCATGAGCAAGGTACCGCCCCCAAGCACTGCTCCCCGGGCACTGCCAACAAAAAGCTGCCCACGGATGAGTCTATTGCAGAGGTCATATGTCGTCGTGGTGCACTGTGTGCTTGAGTGGTACCTTTACCGGTCCAGGACTTGAATCGGCGCCTTGCGATCATGGGGTCAACTCCCTAACCGCTACACTACCAACTTATCCAAAGTGACTTGCATTTCTTCATTTTAGGGACAGACTAAAGTTAAGTTGAGGTTAACAGTTGTGCTGGGATTCGAACCCCCACACTTATGATCACCACGTTTTGTTTACTTCAACTTTGGTTAGTGCCCACTTTCATCATTCTTCTTCCCGGATTTCTTTAGTACCCAGCGCAGGAGTAAACTCTCAAATCAAAAACATATTTTGTATGACGTAGAGGACAGAGTTTCCCTATTTAAGCTGTGTATTTATTACATTACGGACACAAAGCGGGAAAATCATCTGTAATCCTCTAATTAAGAGTAGAACCGCGTCTGATTCCACTCGCCCCGGCACGACAGGCGCAGCAGAGAGCGCTCGCTTGCGTATTAGTCCCGCGTTGGATAATCCAGCCTGATTGGAGCCAGATGTGTCCTAATGAAATCCACCGAAGGAATATCGGGTTTGTTTGAATTCGCCTTGATTAGCGTCTCATTAATACACAGGAGCATCGGGTGAAACGGAGGAGGGAGCTGAAGTTTCATGCCACTAATAAGTCCCAAAAGCTGACAAGTTGACCCCTGAAGACTGATCTGGTGTGAGAACGATGAAAAGACTCGGAGCGGGAGCGATTCCCCAGTGTCTCTCATTTTTGATTGTCAGTTTGTCCGTTCACACGATACCAGATTATCAACATTTGGTCACCATATGGTAAATTTAGCGTTTTCTAAATGATATTTTTGCAAACTTTTTGATAATAAATAATAATAATGCTTATAATGATAAATTATATGTTGGAAAAGTTTTAATTTATCTACACACCTAATGGCAAAATGTGTCTATAGTTTTAAGTATGTCTATTTCTATACATCTGTATACATTTGTATACATTTTTAGTAACTTAAGTGCTATACCGTAACAACATGAAACATCAAATATGGTGCTAGAGGTTATGATCCAGCATCGGGGAAATACTGGTATATAATTTTGAAAATGTGTTACAGTGCCTACAAAAGTGGCTAAAATATTTGATGTCAGTTCATTGATATAATATTGCAACCAGTATATCCAGATACGACTTTGTGCAACAGTCCTCCATGTCTTAGTTTGCTCCTCGTAGTGTCGATGTTTTCAGGTTTGTTGCTAAGAGAAGGGATGCTGATCTGCTGTCATCCACAAGCCAAGTGGTATCTTTTTATTGCAGCATTTCGGTCCCCGTGTTGGCCGCGTTCACATTAAACCAACGTGGCTCAGTTTTACAGTGCTGGGAAGCTTGCGATTGCTCATTCCGCCTGCTTGGAGGTTTGCCTTTGGGGCACACAGTGTAGCCTCTGTTTTCTCTACAGCGTGAAAACAAGCGAGCGTTTGAAAAATCAGGAAAAAGCAGAAAAAGCAGCTCTTTAATAGGGGTGTAACGATACCTCGATCTATAACGATACATCGATTCATTGATTAATGAGCCCATAGCATCAATCCAAAATGAAAATATCAATCAGATAATGCTTGAGATTGTTAATCATTGAATGGATGGTTGAGCGGAGGAATAATCATGATATGTTTGCTCTTGATATGTGGTTTGATATGAATAGAAGGGAAAAATCAGCATATGATATTTTCTCATATCGACTCCTGAATTGAATCAAATGGATATCATATCATGACAGAAATTGTGATATTGTTGTCCGTTGTATCGATATAATATCGTATCGTGATGAACCGTGATTGTGTTCTGAGGGATACTGTAGTCCCCGACAAGCAGCAGGATTGGATCGGGTCAGATCGCATTAGTTCGGGTTGGCTCGGCTCATCCTGCAGCTGGACGGACGCCTGACTGTCGGATTCATCCTCCTGGCCGCCCGTCTCTCTGACCGGTCCAGCTTGGGCTCGTCTCGGCTGCGAGTGAGCGGTCCGTCTGTCCTGGACACACTTCAGAGCATTTTTGGACACCAGAATAGGAGAAAACTCCCACAATGCAGATCCGTACCAAAAAGTGTAGAATACTGACAGTGCAAAACGTTTGGAATTACAGAAAAAAATTAATTTTACAAATCCTACAAAATTGTAAAAACGTGTCGCAGTGTTATAGTATGGATATATACACTGTCTAAAATTGACTTCTGTACAAATCTTGACTAAATTTAAATTCATCAATGACGTTCCAAATGAACAATTTTTGGATTTTACTAAGTATTGTAGCGACACGTTAAAGATGTGGTAAGAAATGACCAATAATATCAAAAACCATTTTGTTGCAAACTTAATTCTGAATGCAAAAGTGAAAGAATTTTGAATAGATAGTAAAATGATGTTTTTGTAATAAATTACGATAATAGTACTATCACCACCAACAAAAATAATAGTAATAATAATAATATATATGTTATAGTGTCTTCCCAAATATTATAACGCTGGTCCTGCACGTATAAAGAACATTTCATATCATGAGCATTATGTCATGATCAGCCTCAATCAGCATGAATTGCTTTGTGGGAAAATAGATTGGGTTCACGTCTAGCGTACATCCATTTGTTTGTGAAAGTGGTTTGGCACACGGCACCTTTTTATTTCAAGAAAGGAAAAAAAAAACACAGGGTCACACCCTCCCGCCCCCCCAACCCGGTTTAGTCGACCACCTCTGAATAGCTTGTTTTGGCCTCGACCACCTCGACCCGTCCCTCCGGCGCTGGCCTGATTGTAGCCTCATCACCAGCAAATCATTCCTTCAGCGGCTCACACTTCAAGCCCAGCTCCCCCCCCCAAAACCTCCAGCGCAACTTCACTCTTTCCAGCGATAAGTCAATCCCTGTGTTTACACCAACCAATAAGCAGCCAATCACCGCTGATTTGGAGACAGATATATAATACCAGTGTTTAGTCGAACGCCGTCGCTCGCTCTGCCCCAGAAGACAGGCAGCGAAATAAACACTCGGCTCCGAGGCTACGGCACAGGGAGCTGACAGGGGCTGGGCAATTAATCAAAAATTCATCACAAACAACGTTCAGAGCTTCTCATCTATGTTACCCATGGCGCTAATACTTGCCCCGGTGTGTGTTGATGCAGAGTCCCCTTAAAAACATTCTAGTGTGCGTTTTGTCACGTGATTCCGCCCTGTCCAGGCTGCCGCTGCATCTGTGTGTTTCCTTCCATTATTTACAGTACAAACCTGGTCAGTGAAATGAAGCCAACAACAAAACACCCTCGCGCACAGACCTATGGAACACCAAAGGTGCCGCAATTCGACTTGAAGAGACCTTACTAGAGACGTAAAAAGTGGCGTTTGACCACAAGTCAGGGGAGTGCTGCAAAAAACATAACGTAAACATAACATAACAACATAAAGTGAAGGTACAGTATATTAGAATGACGCAAAAAACGTTTTTAACAATTAACTTAAAAACGGGTGTTTTACTGTCAATTGCGTACACACACAGGCAAATTTTTGCACCTTTGGCGTTCCATAATGAGTTTAGTGTTTCGAGTGAGATTTTGCTTAAGAAAGTTCCTAAATTTGACAGAAAATGTAATATATTGTAATATCATCATCGGGATTTGAAATCAGAACGGGATATTAGATTTTGGTAATATCGCACAGCCCTTACCCTCAGGTGTGAATGTGAGTGTGTGTGTGTGTCCTGGGAAGTGTTGGCGCCCGCTCAGGGTTGGTCCCCACAATTTTTTTGATAATCGATTAATCTGCCGGTTATTTTTTTTTTTAATCAGATAAAAGGGAAAAAAGAAAAATCTATTTCATTTCCAGCATTTTTAATAAACCAAACTTTCTGTTTCTGTTTTTCGTTCTTTATTTTTTTCTCTCTATCATTATAAAATGGAAAAAATATTTGTTGATTAATTAAAAATAAAGTAATATTGAAGTTGACCATTTTGTTCTTTAACTATAACTACATTTTTGACTCATTTCTGGGTGAGAACTACATTTTTGTGCAAGATGGCGTTCCACATGAGAGTCGCGTCACAATAACGCAGTGGACACGCGTCGGAATAATCGCTGAAAATATCAAGTAAATGGCTGTGTTGTGAGTAGAACGCTGGTTGTTTTTGTGATTTATCAGCTAAAAATGAGTTTTGTCTGTGTGTTTACATCGCGAAAAATGTCATTTATGCGTTTTTACCCAATTACTTCAGTTTTTGTGACGGCAAGACACGGCACTGGTTCTCGTCTCTTTCTGATTCTGATTCTACGGCGGTCGGCGTCCAGCTAAATGGTGCTTTACTGCCACTGCAGCTTCGGTTAGCTTACTGCCTCCACATTATGGAGTAGCCGCTGTACTTATTGTGCATAATAACGTAGACTCAACTAATCCATTATTAAATTAGTTGCCAACTATTTTAATCGTCGATTTTAATCGGTTTAATCGATTAGTTGCTCCAGCCCTGGGCTGATCCGATTATAGCGATTCGCAAATAAATGATGTTGACCATTCTACACAATACCATGTTAACGTCGGTAAATTTTGTTTATGCTCGTGCCGTTGTTTGTCCAGTGACCAGCCTTTCGCAGGAGGTGCAGGTTTGATGTCCCGTAGTGTTGCCGTGAGTCGCTCTTGTGGCACAGATCCCATTCTGGCCATAATGGAGCCTAATCTATTGCTAATTTGGTGAAATGAAGTGCACAACAGGTAGGGCGGAGGATTACTCTGTAATTTGCGGGATTAGCGGCTCTGCACAAGGGCGGCGTTTGAAGTCCGGCCAAACCGAGACCAATCGATCTGTGGTCAGTACCAGTGTGAAAGGCATTATCTGAGAGAAAGTCTGTTATAGAAACCGACAGCGGAAGCACACACAGACACACACACACACAGCCTGACTCGCTTACTAGAAGTGTCCTTCACATTGCATTATGGGACAACACAGTCCTCTCTTCAGCTGCTCCGTCCTGTCTTAATGCTCTTTCGTTCATTATTCTCCTGGCGTGCTCCATAATGTCACTCGGACAATTGAGTTTTATGATCGATGATTGCTCATATTCTTCACAAAATACACATGGAGGAGGAAGAGAGAGGGGGAGGAAGAGAGAGGGACATCGCTGTAGCGATTAATGCATGATTTCTGTAACGTTGCCAGTCAGGCTCCTGGAACCCTCCTTTTCGTTTTGCGTGATCAGCTCCAGGTTGCTCCGTCTTCACCGTGTAGATCCAACCTGTTTCAGTTTTAGTCTCACCAGCACAGCTAGAGATACTAACAGATTTTACATGAGTCGTATCTAGACCAGATTTAGGGACTCACTTTATATGGATTTTTTTCTTCTCTCTTTTTTATTCTCCCATCTATTCTCCATCCTTCTATCTATCTATCTATCTATCTATCTATCTATCTATCTATCTATCTATCTATCTATCTATCTGTCTGTCTGTCTACAGTACATGTCTGTCTTTTATTAATTTATTTTCCCTTTCATTCCCCCTCTCTCTGTCTGTCTGTGTGTCTATCTATCTATCCATCCATCCATCCATCCATCCGTCTATCTGTCTGTCTGTCTGTCTGTCTACAATACATGTCTGTCTTTTATTAATTTATTTTCCCTTTCATTCCCCCTCTCTCTGTCTGTCTGTCCCTCCCTCTCTTTTATTCTCCCCTCTTTCATTCTCCCCTCTCTCTCTCTCTCTCTCTCTCTCTCTCTCTCTCTCAGCACTACTCTTTGTGTTTCTCCTCACTTGTCTTCCTGCTTTGAGGGGAACAGCTTTAGGGACAGAAGCACCACTTGACATTTTAAAGCGCATGGAGCGTAAGGAGCTTTCTGTCATTCAGGACGATTTTACGCGTTGAACGTTTCCTACCTGCTCAGCCAGAAAACACTCTTGGCTTGGCTCGGCATCTCGGGCACCGGGGCTGTTTCGGGTGGCACGTCTGTTCGTCTCGCACTCCTTCACGTAAAGCAGGTCGATTCGGACCCTGGAGTCGGAGACGCGCCGTTTAAAAAAAAGCCAGCGGCACGCTTGTTAACGCAGAACAGCTGACACGCAACGCTGATATGCGAAGTGGCTACACGTCTTCTCAGAGAAACAGATGTTAGGAGAGAAGGCCACGTTTACCGACGTGGAATGTGAGCAAATGTGCAGCAAATGTACGGCTTTACTGAGCAGAACATACAGGCATTAACATGTTTACTCTGATTCAGTTCTCGTTAGCGCACTGCAGAAATTATGCCAGAAAACATCATGAGCGTGAGCAAATGTAATCAGTGACTCAGCCCTTATTTGCTGTGGCATCTCGGTTTGGGAGATGAATATTGGAGAAAACCTGCTTTTCAGAATTTGGTTTGATAGATGGAATAAATGCCTGATAGTTTCGGAGTTGGCATGATCGGAGGGTCGAAAGTACCGCTGAGGTACTCGTGAGCACGACCACGTCACCTGCCCACTGCTCCTTCACGGATGGGTCAAATGCAGAGGTCACATTTGGTTGTGGTGCCTTTTGTGCCAGGTTAGTCATAGTAAAATGATGTTCTCTCACTCAGGATTTGCAGAAAGATGATGGTTTAGTTTTCGTCTCGCGGTCTACTTCAAGTGCGCCAGATGGAGGCTGCTGTCTTTAATTTACTTGCTGTGTGTAGAAGAATTACAAAATGAAAGGGACGGAAACAAAGCCAGAGCACTGCACAAATCTTGACATATGCTGTCTTATTGTCTAGATTGTATACTTATTGTCTTGTTCTGTGCAGTTTACACTTTCTTAGACGAGGACTTTTAAACGTAATTTTTGGTATTTTCATTTTTATAATGTGTGTAGCGCCACAGACCAGACTAAAGCAGCGTCAGCTTTATTTATGTAGCACTTTAAAACATCAATTTGCTGACCAAAGTGCTTCACAGCGCAAAGGGAAAAGTGAAATCACAAAATGCTAAATGTAAAACTGATACATTAAAAAAAAATCAAATCTTCTGTGCCAGTAAATACAGGTGAGTTTAGATTTAAACACTGTGGGCATCTCCATAGATTTTCCACAAACTTGCCACTTGACCTCCGCACCCTCCCACCCCACATGACACCGTGGCAACGGGGGATGGAGTGACGGAGAGAGAGGTGTAGGGAAAGAGGGAGGAGAATACGCCCCACCTTGTGTTATGACAGTCTCTTTACCGAAATATTTGCAAATGTTTGTCACGTCTTCCCAGTGAAAGCTGCAGGATTTCAGTAAAAAAATACCCAGATTCTTACCTGAAGTACGGTAAAAGACCGAATAAAACTGAGAACGGCAGCTGAAACGTGACGAGGCATGAATAAAGTGAGACAAGTGAGGCAGCTCTTTACCAAATTCTGAGTGATTTTCAAATTTCTCTTGCTGCTTTGTTACGAACTAATTTAAGTCCGTGACGTCTGTGTGTGTGGTTAGTGGGGGGCGTTGTTTTCGTCTGGTCATGGTGTTAACACTCGTACGCTGTCGGAGGATTGAGGGTCTCGCGCGTTTTCACGTTGTTGAGTCTCTCCCCCGTTCCGCCGCACGTTTGAAAAGCGCCAGTCGCCACGTCCCGGCCTTCATTTGCCTAATCTTGGGAACTGGAGTGGAAGCAGGGCCGTATAATGAGGAGAGGAAGAGACGGTCTGGGAGCGGGAACGAGGGAGGGAGGGAGAGAGGGAGAGCTGAAAGACATGAAGGTATTAATCCAACAAAAGGGGCAAGCGAAAAGTTTGAACAGAGGGACGACGCTTGTGGAATGGTCAAGCACTTTGCATTCTCATAGCCTTTGTTTTGCAGCCTGGAGAGAGAGAGAGAGAGAGAGAGAGATGGAGAGAGAGAGAGAGAGAGAGA